>JAZKJV010009005.1:0-523201 GCA_037367405.1 Ottelia alismoides
TGTATATCCTTAAAAAGGTTCCATTCATGATGGAATCTAGCACTTGAGAGTGTTGCTTCATTAGGAAAATAAAGGATGGTATTGGATACCTACTTTATGACCTTCAGATTATTAAAGTATCTCATCTCTAAGAATGAGATTCTTAGAGGTAGAGACTCTTAAGAATCAAGATGAAAAATGAAGTATAGAAACTCATTTAATCTTGAGAAGATAATGAGGCTCCTGAAATTGGAAACTAAGAGGACAATTAAAAATGAAACACTAATACCTCTTCAAATGAGTTTGAGGATGGATTCCATGTGTCAGAGAAATCCGACAATGATTGAACTTCATGTGATGAAGCTTCTGAAGATCATAGCATGGATAGATGGATGTTAGCAATAAAAGTCTAATGTAGACTTCATATGCAAGTGTTGTATATGGACCCTCGTGGATCCACCTATATGGGTAAAACCTGTAAAGGTGTAAATGGATCTTCAAGAGAAAGGGAACCTGATGAGAAGGTAGAGACCTTCAAAGCACGGTTTGTAGCCATGAGCTACACACTGGAAGAGAAGACATTGCTTGCAATGAGACTTGCTCTTCGGTGACCATGCTTAAAACCATCAGAATATTGCTAACCTTAGCTACCCAACTTGACTATTGCATCTTCAAGATGTAAGTCAATATTGCTTTCCTCTATGAATACCTCTCCGAGGATATTCACATGAAGTAGCCCCAGGGCTTCATGGTTGAGGAAAGCAAGGTGTAGAATCTAAGGAATCCATCTATGGACTCAAAGAAGTTTCTTGAAGTTGGATCATAAGATTTGATGAAATTATAAATGTTATGATTTCAGATAGAATCTGGATGAGCCATGTGAAGCTTAGTGGGAGTGCCTTTGTGTTCATGATGCTAAATGCAGATAAAATCCTAATCATTTGGAATGATATAAGGATGATAATAAGTGTTTTATAGACTGGCTATTCCATATCTTGAAATATGATTTCAAAGATACCTCTTAGATCTTAGTTCTGAAGTTGTTGAGAAGCCAAGAGAAGAGGATAATTGGACTGTCATATTTGTAGTACACCTTGGACATATTCTATTCATAGAAATTACAAGAAAGGCTTATAACCCTTAAGATATGGTATTGACCTATCGTAAGGGATAGCACCTCAAAGAGTTGAGGAAGTAAATGCTACAACTACTTGCACTTGTGCATTAGTTACGAGAAGCTGAGTGTATGCTAGAGTGTCAACTACCAGATGTCTGTCATGCGGTGGGAGTAGTAAACTGTTACTAATCCTACTGTAGAGATAAAACACTTGATTGCAGTAATAACAAAATCTTCATAGATGAGGAGATTTTTGAGATAGTGATCTCAAAGTCTTATCTTCAAAAGTTTAAGACCTTGTAGGTAGTGATCTATAAGGGTCTTAACCCTAGATACCTTTGGAGATAGAGATCTTCATGAATAAGGGTATTCTGATAAGGATTATGGAAATACTGGTTATAACAATTATTAAGCTATAGTGCCAAGAACACTATAATAGATTTAACAAGGTTTAGTATTGGTTGCATGAGATGCAACAATCGCATTAGATGCGAGCACTGTTACTGGGGATATGTAAGTGCCGTAAAAGGACTTGGCATAGTCTCACGGGAACAAAGTGACTGATCTGCTTACCTAGCTATTTTCTAAACAGCCTATGATTGTCACATGAGTGTGGGTTTAAATGATTAGCCCATCAATGGCTCTATGGGCTAGTGGGAGATTGTTGGACATGCGAGCCCACGGCGAGCCATCATGCAATAAATGTTATTGCAATTCACTCCTTAAAACTGAAATAAAGAGTACATAATTTGCATAATAGGTCCCTTAGTACAATTAGGGTTATGTACCATGGCCATCTTAATGATCATACAGCTGTTGATTCAATTATTGAATCATAGAGGCTGGTGCTTAGATGAATATCTAATGAGTTAGATTGAGGACTCATCGAGTACCGTCAAATGATCGTTAAGAGATGATCTCCAGCCTGAGTAGGAGATGGCAATCCTTATCTTTAAAGGCTGATATCTGACCGACCTCTTGATGCAGGTCCTCTGCATAGGAATAGAGATTCAGAGGTGTCAGATTAGTTAGGTCAAAGAGTTGACTTAACGAGATCGAGATAACCGAAGTCCTATATCGTATACTGTCTCGATTCAGGCACACATCCTCTGACCGGAGACAGATGTCTTACTATATGTCTAAGTATGTACATTTGGCAGACCAATAGGTTGATGACCTAATCAAGGTCTATACACCGGCGCGATGGTGTGCATATAAGGGCATATGAGTAATACGATCTATCAAAGGGATCATACAGGTTCAGTTACTGAACCGGAAGACATGAGCTCACTCATGAGATATTGGGAAGAATCAAATTCCGTGCGCACGGTCGTCTCTCTTTGGAAGCTTGACTGAATTTGTAGGTTTGATATATACTTTTGGAAAGTATATGATCAAGACCTAGGTATGATATATGCTTTTGGAAAGTATATGATCGATACCAACTCCCAATGATCGAATGAGAAACAGACTGATAAAAAACATGAAGTAGACAGTATAAAGTTGATCCAATACTTCGGGTTTAATCTGAGTCATTAAGTATGCAGGATGTACAGGTATTGGGAATACCTGAGGGTGATGTGATCATAAACGATTGTATAACCATGACGCTTCCATTCCTAGGGAGTGATGAAACGGGTCTGGATTTTAGTGACTCCTCTCAGTAGAGAAGTGATCTGGTCTTGGTCCAAGTGTTGGACATTGATCTGAATGTGATTCATATACAATGAGAAGATTAGATTTACGGTCTTGATTTAATCAAGCATCTATTGGAGGCCTGCGATCTGGATTTGAGATACGATCTCAATATCCATGTCACTATACGTGGAACAATACAATCACCCTGTCCTTATCTCCAAGTATCTGCGGAGAAAGCGCATTATCCTTGAAGGAGTTCATGGATAATTCTATAGTTGATTTATGTATCAGAGCATTGAGAAAATGTATAATTAAATGCCAATTATTTATCATGATTAATATGAATTTGATTCATATTATAAAGATAGCTATCTTAGATAATTAAATGTTATTTGATTATCAAAGATGTAAATAATGTGAATATGATTCATATTATTTGAACACAAGAGAATAGAGATCCAAGATGATTAAGTGTGATTTAATTATCATGGATACCAATAATGTGGATAGCAATATCCATATTAGTCATATATATTATAAATGTGATTTATAATATATAAGAGAGAGATGTTTGTAATTTACATTTATTAATTTAATGTGAATTGGATTCACATTGGACATTAAATTGAAAATGTAACTTACATTTTATTTTGGGTTGTGAATGTGATTCACAAATTTTTAATGGCAATATTGCAATGTCTACAAAATAATTGTTAATTATTTTTGTAGAATAATTTGCAACAAAAGTTGTTTCATAATCTTGGAGATTACATTAAAGAGATGAGAGCCACCTTCCATGTATATGGAGTGGACGGCCACCACTCCTATTTGGAATGTGTGGCCGTCCCCTCCTTCCAACATGGAAGGAGGCACTCTCTCTCCTATGATCTCCAAGAGATCTTGATTTAATTTGGTAATTAAATTATGTTGATTTATTAACATATATTTAATCTAAATTAAATTAATTGTTGTTGGTTTTACCAACACAAATCTTGACCATTAAAAGAAACACAATCAATGAGAGCCATTGGATTTGTGTTGTCCCATGGATTGAGATCCATGGATCCAAAACTCTATAAAAGGAGAGGCACCCCATTGCTCTTCCTTACACACAATGCTTGAGAAGCATATCTCTCTCTCTCTCTCTCTCTCTCTCTTTCTCTCTCTCTCCCTCTCATGGCCGTCTACCATGGATGCTCCAGAGAGGTTCTCCATCGTCGCAGTGTCGTCGTTATGCTGCCTGATGGTTTGCTCATGGTACTCCGTCTACTTCAGCGTGCCTTGCTTGTGAAGAAGACGTCGGATCTCGTGTGTCGAGATCAGGAGATCCACCGCTTGGATCATCAACATGGATTGCGAGAAGCACACGGTTCATCCCCGCGCTCGCAAGCATCTCCTCTGTTGGATCGGACTTGAGACAGGAGGTCTCTTCATTTAGAGACTCGATTGCAACCACGCTTCAAGAGGTAAACCTAATACTTGTTTGTGGTTTAGACGAAACGATCCGAGAAGTGTTCTTGGATCATGTGGTTTCGTCGTATAAAAAATTTTAATTTCCGCTGCATAGAACAACTAGTACGACTAGTCGTTCTTCGTCGTATTCGATACGACGATCACGCTTTCGTGATGCGCTTGAGGATCTAACCATATCCTTCAGCTTCCCCATCGGACCCTTCCATTCGATGCCGGTATCCTCCACGATTGTTTCGGGCCCTTCCGATCGATCATTGGAGCTGAGGATACCATCCTAGGATCTGGCAAAGTTTGTCGGGCCCTTGTTCTTCCAAACCCCTCTCTACCATTGGATTGGAACACCTCTTCCAGATGGCATCATGACCGCCAACCGGAGCAGCTTTAGGACCGTTAGATCTGACGCCTGACGCATCTGCGCCCCATGTCCCCAACATCCTCTGGGGCGTTAGATCAGACACGACAGGAGACCCGCACTGCACGTCTTCGCGCCTCCAAAGAATGCCACGCGTCCCCCGCGTGCACCTCATGCGCCCAACGAGGGTATATCGCACTTTCTTCCATGCGCTTTTATGTTTCACTCTTTAGTCTGTTAAATAAAACTGTAATTTGAAATTTTTGCATACTAGACCCAAATGTTTCCAGTATTTTCACTTTAGTCCTCCAAGTTTGAACTCACGTGCACACCCACGTGCTTTTGTGGTATTTTTGCATATCTTGTCCTGGACATTCTGAAGGTTCTGATTTGAATGAAATATTTTCAATATTTATATTTATACACCTATGCATGGTGATTTATGCATGTACGCTAATTTGTTGGGCTTTTTGCATTGATGTCTCTATACTTTTTTTGTATGTGTTACATCTTAGTATAGAAACTTTAGGATAATTGCATATTGGTCCCTACAACTTGTGTGTCGTTTTTAATCAAATAATTATTAAATCAACTCCAAAAATTCCACAAAATTATTGTTATCTCCTGCTAACATGTATTATTTTTGATAATTTTTGTGTCCCAATTTAATTTTATTTATCTAAAAATCAAAAACCTCAAAAATGTTTCCGACTCTTTTATAAAATACAAAAAAATGTAAAAATACCATCAAAAAAATTCCATAAAAATTTAACGTATTTATTTTAGTGTGTTTTCAGTTCAATAGCATTTTTATTCTATTGTCTTTTATAAAACCGCTAAAAATCACAAAAGATTGAAATACTTATAAAAATCATTAAAAATTCTAAAAAATGAAAAAATTGAGATTTCAGGATCTCTAGTTAGGTATTTTTATGTCTTTATCATAAAAATCGCAACTAGGACTTTGGGGAAATTTAACATTTTAATTTTGCCTTTTGGTCATGGAAAAACAATTTGTTTCTGTTTTTTGTTTGTTTTATATTTATAAAACTATATTAAAATCTGGAAAATATTAAAAAATCACTGAAAACACTTGCATATTTTAAAATATAAAAATATTTTTCTTTCTAATTTTGGAGAACTTTTAGTCTTAATAAAAAATGTTGAAGTTTGCTTTTCTTGATATTTTTATTCGTTTTCTTATTAGAAAATATAAAGAATTGCAAAATAAACACCACAAAAATATGCCTTCTATTTTCTAATTCTCGACTACTTTGTAGGCTTTGCTCGTGCTCCTTGCGTTCGAACCTGGTCGTTATTCTAGGTTTAATAAATAGCGGAGACCACTACATTATATTTCATGCCTTGACTGATTATTTTGTGGTCTTATATTTTTTTGTTCACCGTGCCCTGTGATTCGGGTCGCAACAACCTTTAGATACTACTTAACCTAAGTTGCCTGGCCAACTCATCAAAATGGCCCCGTTGCTAGGGAGCACGACTTAGTAGTCGATTTTCAGTCTTCATTATTTTATCTTTGGTCTATTCTTAGCTCTATTGGTTATAACTGCTTTCTTAACCAATTCTGTTTCTCTTTTTGTGCGAGAAATCGCCCGAGGATGATTTGGAGGTGACTCGTACTCGGGAAGAAACATGAGCAGCTGCAGAATTAGTTATAGCTAATAGAGTAGCATAGAGTAGTTTTCAGCACATTTTATTATTTTTGTAATAATACATGGATTTTAGACTCTTTGGACTCTTGGTATATCGGGGTCTATTTCACTAAGCACCAGTGTGCTCGGGGGACCTCACCATGGTTTTCACCAATTTTGATTTTATTATTTTTTCTTATTTTGATTCTCGAAGAATTTGGCCCATAGACTTAGGAGATTCTATGATTGTGACATAACTGATTAAGACCCAATCCCTAATTATTTGCATGCACCTATAGTTCATAATTGGACCTTATTAATAAATCATAATAAAAAGTTAGTATTATTAGACTGGAGTCCACACGCTGTGAGGAACAACATACAACGCTACCAAGATCCGTTATGGCGGGCACTGAGTGGTTCCGAAGATCGGACTCCGGAATTAGTCTAATTAGCTAGTCATCGTTCTTCTAATGTAGACATTGCTCGTCTATGGCTGTTTTATTCTTACATCATCTATATTAGTTTATTTGTGTCTTTTAATTTATGTGTGGATCACCCTGTATGTAGAGTGCTAGCGACAGGTACGCATCTCTTACTTTGCATGCATCATAGTGTTTGATCGCGCATCGGCTTTTTCGACTTCTCCCCCTTGTTTTTTAGACTATGAATAATCAGGAGAGTCGAAAAAATTGTTAGACATTTGTTTGCTTATTGAAAAATACCTAAAAAGAGATTACAAAATTGGGACTGCTAATCAAACTTGATCATAAATTACACTTCACCTAAAAATCTGTCTTGGGAGAGTCTTCCCCTCATTGTTTGGTTTGATTGCACGAGACAGTGACCCGTACACTAGGCTAGATTCATACCTGAACTCTCGTTAGACTACTGGTCTTGCGGTTAGTCATTCTCTAGTGAGGATCGCTCTGGTTTCCGGTAAAGCATGCCACAATATCCTTAGCAAAGCGAGTTGAACGGGTGGCTGGTAAACGGTCCGCAACTTGTACTGGCTGGGAAAGATCTAGCTTTGGGATTGGGCCCGTATCTTGGGAGCATCAGGTTCCTACCATTTCACTTAATCACTCTGTTAGAATGAATTATCACCTAAATAAATATGACAAGATAAAAGACCGAACCTTCACTGTCATCAGCTCCGCGTTACGTACGTGAATTGGAGGTTTGATTTCTGATCTTGTTTGATTCCAGATCCCATCTGCCTTCTCTCAACGTCACGATGATGGGTTGGAGTTCCCTTAGACAGCCTTTGGCTGCACCGCTTTCGAGCACTCTGCCCCACTCATCTAGGAAGGTTCGGGAGAGCCTAGACCCTCTCTCCGAACATGAGTTTGATTCCACCCTGTTCCCCCTCGACCACCCTTCTTCCAATCTCGAGGTGCCCGAGCAGAGACCAGAGTAGATATTTGTTCATTTGACGACACCTGAGTTGGGGTCTTTTGCCTTTGTAGAGACCGAAGATATGGTCCGCAGCAAGAAGCATACTGAAGGGAAGCCATAGAGCACCACATATGTCTTAGATTAGGGCTCCATCAACAACACATTGTTTGCCTGTCTTGAGACCATGCAGTGTCGGATCAGATATCAGGGAGCCTTCATGGAAGATATGTGTAGAGAGATGGCACAAATGTGAGTGGATCGAGGAGAGCCGAATCGAGCCGGTGGCGGAGAGATATCAAAGAATATAGGAGAAGATGGATGACAGCCAGAGGAGCCACTGGAGCTAGTCCAACCAACGAGACCAACAAGAGAGTTGCACAACCCTGGTGCAACTTTTACACACCGTTGGATTCAGCTTCCAGCCATCCTAGGTGATTTCAAGCTCCCTCCTCAGACGATCCAACTATTACCCAAGTTCCATGGGCTTGCCATAGAGGAGCCGCATCTTCACCTGCGGGAATTCGAGATGATTTGCGGCATTGTCCATGACAGACATGTGGACGAGGACCCCATCATGATGATGGCTTTTCCATTGTCCCTGGTCGATAGAGTAGCCTACTGGCTGAAATATTTGGGGCGATATGCGAATTCATGGGAACAGCTCTGGACCGAGTATTTGAACAAGTACTATTGATGAATCCTTATTCATCACTCTTTATTCCTTTATTTTATCTAGAAACTTTGGGAAAATACCATATAAATACCTGTAAATACAGTAAATTGTCAAAATGCATGCATCATGTATTTATTCATAATTACCATGTTTTTGTGTAAAATGAAGTAATAAAGAAATAACAGAAAAAGAGGGAAATATTTAGAATAAATATTGAGTGACCAATCCCAAGGGAGGGCTCAGCATGGGCCTGACCGCAAAATAAAATAAGTAGAGAGAGATAGGGTGACTCAACATGGTGTAAATATCACTCTATGTGTGAATAATTTTTTTTCTAAAGATAAAAATCTATGTGTGCTTTCCACACCTTGTACATATTTATAAAAATAAAATAAAAATCATAAAATAAAAATAAAAAGAAAAATAATAAAATTCATTTCCCACCTTGTATATATTCCATGTACATATGTTTATAGATCTATTTATTTAACTAATGTAAATAAATCATAAAAATAAAATAAAAATATCTTTTTATTCCAAATTTTATGTTATAATTAAATAAAATATAAAATTTGAATAAGACTATATTGCAGAAAGTCGACCACCCTAAAATTGGAATAAGACTATATTAAGAATGGTCTTGCTGACGTGTCGAACAGGTAGATGAAGACCATATTGCAGAAAATCGTCCACCCTGACCGAAAGGATTAGTCACAGCTTTTAGACTTGGTCTTGAGGGCATATAGGATGTCTTTCAAGACTCCTTGGGTTCATCTCCCTTTCGCCTCGTTTATGGCAAGCCCTGTCGTTTACCAGTTGAGTTGAGACATAGGTCACTTTGGTCTATTACTGATATAATTTTGGATCCAGAGAGTGTAGGAGATCAGAGGAGGGCAGAGTTAGCAGCCCTGGAGGAGCTTCGTGCTACAACCTTTTCAAACAGCCTACATTATAAGGAGAGAGTGAAAGAGTGGCATGATTCTCATATCAGCCACAAGCAGTTTGAGCCAGGACAGAGAGTATGGTTGTTTGATGCTAGGCTTTTTTTATTTCCAGGGAAGCTATAGAGCAAATGGAAGGGACCCTATTTGGTTATAAAGGTACGTGACAATGGGAGTATTGATATATCTGAGTTGTCTTCTGATGTTACCTTTCGTGTTAACGGCCAGCGGCTCAAGCCATGTCCAGATCATGAGCCACGGGCGTTGACGTTGCCCCAATTAACTTTGCGTGAGATGTGGTCTCTTGACTCACATCTATTGCATCTCATGCCTGATTATCACTGTTCTTCCGACTTGTATAGATCCAGTTGTCCATATCACTATATTCTTTAGTCCCACACCCCTTTGCTCATCTTCTGATTATGCTATACTTAGGGTGTACGTTACCCTAAGTATGGGGGATGTAGGACTCTCAGGTCTTCTATTTATTCTTTCTACCTCTGTTTTGCTGCATATACTTAGGGATATTTTACCCTAAGTATAGGGGAGGTAGACCCTGTACATCCTTCGACTCGGATTTCCCTTCATGTACAACTTGCTATACTTAGGATTACTTGATCCTAAGTATCGGGGGAAACACCGAGTCCTCTTTATTCTATTCTTTGATTCATCTTTGTATATACCATTCCTTTTCACTTCCCTATACTAAGTACGAGTTATGTCTTCTTCGTCGCTCTTGATCACTCTGAGGACATCGTTCGGGGTAAGTATAGGGGGGTGTTGTATATATTTCATATATACGTTAGCCATAACTCGTACTTTGTGTGAGTGTGTTAATAAATAAAATGGCTAAAAATCAATAAAAATTTAAAATTTCCCTTGTACATAAAATTCTTCTTGCACGTACCTGTTTATTTATAAAAATTATTTTTGTGCAAATGTTTGTAAAAAGGATTTGCGTAAATAGCTTGTAAATATTTTCATATCAAAACTTATGTATATAGTACAAAATTTTTGAAAAATTTCTACAAACAAAAAGTTTGCAAAAACCTTGTGTAAATTTTTGTAAATATTTTGCAAAAATTCGCATTCATGCATACATCCATTTTTTTCAAACATTTTTCAAAAATTTTGCACATGTGTAAATATTTTGTAAATAGCATCTTTGTAAATACTTGCACAGTTTTTCCAAATCATAGTTGACATTTAAACTGGCCTAGAATTAAATTGACAAATGGAGCTTGGTTAAGACCTTAATCCACCTTAATATGAGAGGAACCTTATAGGGCTTAGGATTGAGACTTTTCAGGTCCATTGGGACTTATTCTTTGAGTCCACTAGGCTATGAGCATTTATCATCCTGATGAGCCTAAGTAGAGCACTTAACAACAGACGCATGACTCTCAGAGACAATGGCTTTACTTGCACCAACACTTTACACATAGCTCTCCACGGATGAGGTGGTGAGGAGAAAGTTTCCTTTGGCTTGGGGTAGCATATGAGGGTAGTACTTCTAGGCGGAGCCTCTCTTCTTCTTATAGTACAGGAAGTGCATCTCAACTTGGTATGGTAGTTATGAAGTGTAAAGACATAAGCTGTGGGTTGCAATAAAGCTTCAAAAGAGCGAAAGTCTACTGGCTCAAGAGGAAAAAATCCTTATGTATATATGTTGTACCATGTATATATGTTGTACAGATGCACATGAAAAAAAAGAAAAAAATGTGCAAAAAGAAAAGAACTCCAAAAAAGTGGTCGGTCGGATTGAAAATTTAATAATCCCACCAAAGTGTATATACTCAAATAAAGCAAAGCTTATGTTATATATGACCATCTCATGAAGCATGCAGCGGGAGACTCAGCTACACTGGTTAGAGCTCCCAAGGATACATGGCTACACTGGTCATGGTCCATTCTCTTCTTCCCCCTCTTTTTCGAGCCGGTTGCACTTGAACTTAGAAGGAAATACCCCTCTTCTCGAGGAAAGAGTTGCTAGACCAAGGCATTAGAGTTTCCAGGTTGAGGGAGGTTGTTTCTTTATAACTTCTGAGGTGGGGAGCTACATATCACTTACACAGTACAAGGAAAGATTCATTGTCATTAGAGTTTGTGTATGTAGACTTGTTCTCATCTGGTTGTTTGAGGAGTCTTGACCATAGATTAGTGGAACTTAGAGGCTGTTGAGTTTTAAGCTTAAGTCCAAATAAGGTTCCGACAAATTAATAATCCAAAGGTCTGACTGAGCTCCATATTTCAATTTAATGAAGGAAAGTTTAATAATCAACCTTGATTTCCACTCTTTTTCTTTCTCTTTCTCTTTTTGCACATCTTTTTCAAATAAGTGTTTGCTAAGGGACTAGCAAAAGTAAAGTATAGGGGGGGGTGATGAATCCCCATTCATCACTCTTTATTCCTTTATTTTAGCTAGAAACCTTGGCAAAATACCATATAAATACCTATAAATACAATAAATTGTCAAAATGCATGCATCATGTATTTATTCATAATCAGCATGTTTTGTGTAAAAATAAAGGAATAAAGAAATATTAGAAAAAGAGGGAAATATTTAGAATAAATATGGAGTGACCTAATCCCAAGGGAGGGCTCAGCATGGGCCTGACTGCAAAATAAAATAAGTAGAGAGAGATAGGGTGACTCAACATGGTTTAAATATCCCTCTATGGGTAAATAATTTATTTTCTAAAAATAAAAATCTGTGTGTTCTTTCCACACCTTGTACATATTTATAAAGATAAAATAAAAATCATAAAAATAAAAAGAAAAATAATAAAATTCATTTCCCACCTTGTATATATACCATGTACATATGTATATAGATCTATTTATTTAACTAATGTAAATAAATAATAAAAATAAAATAAAAATGTCTTTTTATTCCAATTTTTATGTTATAAGTATATAAAATATAAAATTGGATTAATTTTATAAAAATAAACTCTTAAAAATAAAAATAAAAAATACATATTACATATACCTATATATAATAATAATATAATGTAAATACATAAGTTATATTTCAAAAAAATAAATAACAATCATTAAAAATTCTTTGAAAATAAATAAACATTTTTTATGTTTAAATATTTTCAAATAAAATCATTTCCTGTATTAAAATGAATTTATAAATATTTAATAAATGGAATTTCCTGATTGGTCCACAGGGTAACATTGACCCCCGGTTAACTGCCCCCCTTGGACCACTTTGCGCGGATCCATGCGCCGACCTGATTTTCTCCCATTTTCTTGGCATGATCCGATCATCTTCGACCTAAAACCCCGGGCCCCGATTACCATGCTCACATCCATGATCCACGCCCGCCTTCTTGCCTAGGGATCCGAGCTCCGATACACTCGCCCGACCCCCATCTTTCCAGACCTCTACTAGTATATATCATCTTCTTCCCCTCTATTAGCCGCACCTTCGGCCACCATTTCATATACCTGTAACCTCCACTTTCCTTCATCGAGTGAAAGCAATCGATAGGAGGTGTTGCAGTGAGGAGTGAAGCACCCTAGCCCCACGTCCGGTGGTCTTTGCCGCCGTGCTCCGTCGTAAGGAGAGCCCGAGCCTCTGGACCATCGATCCATCGAGGCAACGATCCCTGGAGGTCCCCAACCTTCAGCACAGACGATCTCAGCCACTCACTAGGTCAGATTCCTTCCAGGTTAGTCTAATTTTTGCTTTTTCCCAATTCGTGTCGCCGGCCTTCGCCGACCGATTCACTTCGCTTCGTTCATCAATTGATCGCTCCGACCATATTATCATCTTCACGAGACCTCGCTCCACATTCTCCGCACCTCCAACCACCTTGGTTTGCCCCGGAACAAAGGCTCAAGTCTCCTCCGTCGTCGCTTCGTCGGAGACTCCCGCTCAGCCTCATTCCGTCACCCCCTTCGCCCGCTAACGGGTCGAGGCAGTTTGCCCTCGACCCTCGTGTTTCCTGTGCAGATACCATGGCATAAGAGCCTCATCTTGATGCTCAACCATTCAGGAACAACTGCTCCAGGTGGTCTTCGTCGACGGAGCTCTCCTGACGCTCCCGGCCCCATCGGAGCCATCCATCGGCTGCGGATGACGTCGAGCATCATTTCACCCATCCTAGCAGCGTCCGAGGACCCCTCTACTGCGCGTATTGGGCCTCGGCGAAGTTCGCCGACGACCTGTTCTTGGAGGACCTCCAGATACTGTCCGATCGACCCCGAGGCTCCAGTTTTGATCGTGGCTGTCCCATCGCGAGAGACCCTCACCGCCCGATTCAGCTGAGATTCCATCTGGAGTGTCCATCAGCGAAGAGGCGTCCCTACTCTACACCGTCAGATCGTACACTGTCGCCTCTTCCGCCGTTGATTGTTAATAATAAGGGTAATTTGCACTTAGGCACTCCTCTTTTTACATTTATAGATTAGTCCTGTAAATATGAGTTGCAGTTGTTTTTATTTTGGATAATTTATACTTTGGACCTTATTGTCTTAGAATTTGTGATTTAGTCTCTGCCTGTGTGAGACACGTGCTTCGACACGTGAGTTTGTGGACAAATTGCATGTATGGGCTTGGGTTTTATGCCATGTTATGAAATGACGTTTTAGTTCTGATATTTGCATTTATACCCCTGTGCATGGTTTTATTCATCATGTGTTGAAATTGAGGTGACTTTTGCACTGAAACCCTTATTTTTTTCAGACGTGTTATATATTCAGCCCTGAAACTAAGTTTCTTTGCAGATAGGTCCCTATGTGCTGTGCGTTTTCTATTGATTGAATAAAATATCAAATCAAACCCAAATCCAGTGAATTTTTGATACGTGGCTCCTGCCACTGTGTAAAAATTTCCCTAATTTTTGGGACATTTTTGTGGCTTTTTGGTATTTTTAAAAGTTCAAAAACCATCATTTTTGCTATTGTCTCGAATAGAAAATCAACTAAAAATATAAAAACTTTTCCAAAAATTCTAAAACAATTAGGGATTGTTTGTTTTGTTGTTTTCCAGCTTCCATAAAATTTATTTGTCATTTGGATTTATAAAACCCATAAAAACTGAAAAACCCTAAAAATCTAGTAAAAATTCTTAAAAATTGTACACAATTCAAAAAATGCAAACTCTTTTTCTGTAGCTTAGTTTTTGTATATAGTTTTCATAAAAATTGCCATCAGATTTTTAGAGGCTAATTAGTTATTTTATATTAGCCTATCAAGTCTGACTGTACATTTTGTCATTGTTTTCCCTTTTCTCGATTTTTATAAAATCAACTAAAAATCATAGAATTCCCATAAAATTTCCAAAAACACTTAAAAACATAAAAAATACAAAAATAATTTTATTTCCATTTTCAGAGCATTTTTTAGTGTTTAAATAAATTGTTGAATTTGCTCTTTTATCTATTTTCGTATATATTTTAAAATGCAAAATATTTAATAACATTAAAAATCCACCAAAAATATTTTCTCTCTTTATTTTATCTTTTTGACAACTTCATAGGCTCTTTTTAGCCAATTCGTGCTCCTTGTGTTCGACCTTGGTCGCTATACCAGGTTAAATAAATAGCGAAGATCGCTTTCGGCTTTTGACTGATTACTGATTTTGGTGGTCTTGATTTTTTGTTGATTGAGCCTTGCTATTCGGGTCGCAACGAATCTGATTATTTTTACCTTAGCCCGATAGTGAGAACCTCGGTTATCAGAATGGCGCCGTTGCCGGGGAGCACGACTTAGTAGTCTTTAGATTTTTTGCAGTTTTTCGTGGCTTTTTGTTCATAGATGTAGATATTTATCTCTCTGATATTATTTGCTTATTTTTTAATAATTTGGTCTGACACACTTATGTTTCTTTTCTTGTGAGGGCCTGAGGACCGAGGCAGCTTTTTCGGAAGCCGAAGCAACCGTGGAATTAGGAGGCGGCTCTTTTATTCGTAGAGTCGCATGAGTGCGCACGAAGCCGAACGGAAGTGCGGGAGCCATGGAATGGCCGTGAAAATAGGAGTAGTGCAGTTTAGCTTAGTTTTACTTTCAATTTCAGACATCTATTTGTAATAACATAGGGACAAAGACTTGGACTTTGGTGAATTATGGGGGTCTGTTTTGCCGAGCACTGGTGTGCTCGGGGGACCTCACCACGGTTTTTCGCCGGCTTTGTTTTTATCACATTTTATTCACTGCTTATATGATTTGCACGGATTTAGCCTTAGCTTAGGATTTTATATTGATTGTGATGTAATTAATTAAGTCCCAATCCCTAATTATTTACCTGCACCTATAGATCCATAATTGGACCTAGTTAATTACATCACAAGAAAAAGACGAATAAATTAGACTCTAGTGCACGTGCCTTGAGGAGTCACATACAACGCGTGCAGGATCCGTTGTGGCGGACACCGAGTGGCTCCCAAGATAGGACTCCAGACTTAGGTTTGAGTACCTGGCTACTGCTCTTCACGTGTAGATTTGCTCTGTCTAAGGTCGTTTTCCTCGTGCATCATATAGGTAGTTTTATTACAGTCTTTACATTTATGCGTGGATCACTTTGCATGTAGACTGCTGGAGTCAAGTACACATTTCTTACTCTGCATGCATCATTGATTTTATCGCGCATCAGCTTTTTCGTCTTCTCCCCTTACTGTTGGACTTATATAACCAGGAGAACCGAAAAATTCTTTAGGCTTGTTTGCTTGAAAAATACCTAAAAAAGAAAAAAATAAAAATTGGGACTGCTAAACACACTTGACCCTAAAAGACACCTCATAGAAAATTTGTCTTGGGGAGAGCAACCCCCTCATTGTCTAGTATGGCTGAGCGAGAGAGCGACCCACACACTAGGCTAGAGCCATATCCGAACCCCGATCAGACTACCGGCCTTTTATACGGGAAAGTCTGGGGATTGTATTCCTATCAGCTCGTGCAACCGCTCTGATATCCTGACATTATCACCTAAATATAATTGACAAGATAATCGACCTATCTCTTACGGTCTTTAGCTCAGCATTGAGTAGGTGAACTTGGGGTTTGTTTGCTCATCTTGTGTGTTTCCATATCTCATCCGCCCGACTCGCCAAATCAAGATGATGGGCAGGAGGTCCCTTAGATAGCCTCTGGCTGCACCGCTTGACCGCACACCAGCCCGTTCATCTAGGTTTGTTCGTGAGAGCTGAGACCTGCTCTCCGAACCCGAGTTCGACTCCACCCTGTTCCCCTTGACCACCCTTCTACTAGTTCTGTGATGCCAGTGCCAGATGCGAGATAGCAGACAGATGATTTATCGGCACTTGAATTTGGGTCTTTTGCCTTTGTAGAGACCATGGCCAGCAGCGAGGAGCGCATCGAGGGTCACGGGCCAGAGACGACCACGTGCGTACTGGACTAGGGTGCGATCAACACCACCATGTTAGCTTCCCTAGAGACCATCAGAGACAGATACGTGATCACGAAGCTTTCATGGTGGAGATGAGGAGAGAGATGGAGAGGCTGAGGACAGCACGAGAGTAGCCGAGAGCCGTGGGAGGGAGAGATCAGCCGAGAGCTGTGGAAGGGAGAGATCTAGATGAGGCAGAGGAGCCAGACCAGCCGGGCAGAGCAGCCGAGACCGATGTGGGAGTTGCACAACCCCAGATCGACATTGACACACCGGTGGGTGGTTCTTCCAGCGATTGAGGGGGACTTCAAGTTCCCCCCACATACACTTCAAATACTTCCCCGCATCCACGGGCTGGCCACTTAGGAGCCCCATCTACATCTTCAGGAGTTCGAGATGATCTGCAGCACCGTCCAGGATCGGTAGGTGGATGAGGACACCATCAGGATGATTGCTTTTCTCTTCTCCCTTGCAGACAGAGCAGCCAATTGGGTGAAGTACTTAGGGAGATTCGTGTACACATGGGAGCAGCACCGCACCGAGTACATGAACAACTACTATCCACTCAGGCGGACCAATGCAACGAGGGCCCTGATCAGCAACTTCTCCATGCTTCCCAACGAGCAGTTCCACGAGGCATGGGAGAGGTTCAGAGAGCTTATCGACCGATGCCCGCACCACGACATCACGAAGCCGAACCTAGTTCAGAGCTTCTTTTGCTGGATGACACCAGAGCTGCAGGGCCTGGTGAATGCTTCTTGTGCTGAGAGATGGCTGAGATGAGGACCAGGTCTTGGACATCTACGAGGAGATGGCCGAGAACTACACAGTGATGTCCCATACCCGCCTCTACACTCAGGGACACCCCCAACCACAGTTGTGCCGTACCAGAGGATAGCATGGGTCGTTGTCAGTCCTTCCACTTCGTCCGTAGCAGCCGCACAGGCCGATTCCACAACTGCCGACATGGGCATCATCAGCCTGAAGTTGGACCAGATCGAGTTGATTTAGAAGAAGCAGTGCCAGGGCATATCGCAGATGGATCAGATGGCACATACACTGAGTGACCTGAAGACACAGCTCATGTGTCTCCAGGAGGCACAGACGGCTTCTAAGCCTCGTCTTCGGTCATGAGGAGATCCGAGCAGCACTGGTAGCTTGTCCGAGCACTCCAGTCTGCCTAGACAGGTTCACCTTATACAAGCAGAGTCGTACCAACAACCACAACCCTACTACCAGTCACCACCATCGCCAGACACTCAGATGGTGGTCTACCAGCCGGATCAACCTCTAACAGTACTCCCTCCACCCACCTACGAGCCGGAGCTGTTGATGGATGTCAACGGGATTTGGTACGACCGACCCCAGCCCGGTATCCGACGAGACCATCCCGGATTCCGCTGGTCAACCGGAGGCACCAGTTCCCAGCAACAGCCTCCGCTTCAGGGTGGGCAGTACGGCCCGCAGCGTGAGCAGCACTAGCAGCCCCAGCCCCCATTATAGCAGCAGTCATCCCAGCACCAGCAGTACAGTCCTAGTCCCTATCAGTTGGAACAGCCTTGGAGGCGAGATCAGCCTCAACCGCAGTATCATCAGCAGTACCCTTCTCACCTGCACCAGCCACAATAGCCTCACTACCAGCGAGGCCACAAGTCAGGTTCTCGTGGGCCGACCTATGAGAACCCACCTTGGATGATCTAGCCCGCTTCATGTCCAAGCAACAGGCTACTTTTCTACGGGAGTGGCAAGGCCGTCATCCCTGCCCAGATTGAGCCGAACCCGAACAACCTCAAGAGGAAGTCTTAGCAGGTAGAGTTCACTGAGATTAACACTCCTAGTGCTTCACTTGGTGATATGTCTGCATACATGTTTGATGCTGATTTTGTTACACTTTGGAGCGGTAGGATGCCTGCAGGAGGCGCCTCGTTTGAGCGATGACCCCATGCCACTCCAGGATTGCCAGACGAGGAGGAGCGCGGTGATGATGCCACGAGAGATGATGACGGTGGTACTGATGTCACCACGGATGTTGATCCAGCCGACAGTACTGAGGCCGTTGCTTCACCAATTGGAGGAGGTGGCACTGACGCCACCATTGCAGTTGTTGAGCTAGAGTGCGATACTGATGCCACTAATCCTGATGCCGAGGGTGGTACTGAGGCCACCATTTCCAGTTCTGCTAGTCCTGTTGTTTTTCCTTCAGTACATGTATCTCAGGACAATTCTGCATATAAAGGAAAGGGTTTGTTATTTTCGGATCCGCATGTGTTGCTTGATGATATTTGTGTGGATTCTACTGTTCATGAGCATGCCAGACCCTCTCCTAGTCCTTCATCTAAGAAGGACCCTGTAGTCCCCTTTCCTAGAGCACTCCATCTGGGTAAGGTGCAGAAAAAAGAAAACCAAAAAAAGAACCATCAGATAGAGTTCAGCCAGCAGATGATAGATAGATTCCACATACAACTGACTCTACAGGAGGCCTTGGAGCACATACCTCTACTCCAGAGATCACTCAGAGATAGGACCACACTTAGGAGGAAGAGGCGGAACCATCAGTCAGAGATCCATGTGCTCACTCTTGCCACTTGTTTCAGGATTCAGAGCCGTCTGCCAGCTAAGAGGCCAGATGCAGGAGCCCCGAATGTCAGATTCACATCCATGAGCAGAGGTTTGACCACACTCTATTAGACAACGGTTCTTAGATCAACCTACTCCTGGCAGCCCTTCTCGACCAATTCGAGTTGGGCCCTCTCTGACAGAGTTGGACGGTCCTTCAGTTTGCTAATCGATCTACCAAGAGGCCGAAGGGTTTGCTGAAGGACGTTGTCGTCACGATTCAGGGCCTGAAATTTCCCGTGGACTTCGTAGTGTTGTACATGGAGATCCCTGAGTCCAAGACCGATACCCCAATCATTCTAGGACACCCATTCTTGGCCACAACCAAGGAAGTGTCCGACCATGATAGAAGGAAGGTGTACTTTCGCGTCACGGGCGAGAGTATACAAATAGAGACAGTCGAGGAGACTAGAGACAGAGATTTAGATTTAGCTCGCTCAGAGCTGACTACGGATTCAGAGCAGATAACAAAGGCAGGGCGAGACATCCACTAGGACTGTGATTTTGTGATGACAGATGATGAGGCAGTTTGGGCAGATCCAGTCGCACAGGCCATCCTCTCACCTTCAGAGTTCGACGATGCAGAGATCCCAGCAGAGGAGAGCTTAGAGAGCACATTCCTGGTCCAGGATACATCTCAGGCAGCAGACCCAGTTCCCGACCGCGAGACAGAGTTTTGTGAGTCTGATACGGATCCCTCGGAGTCGGATATTGTTTGGGAAGAGTTCGATGATTTGATACCATGTATGACTTCCACTGAGCCTATAACTAGGCAGGAGGTTGATTCCGTGCAGAGCAGAGACATTCCAACAGAGCAGCCTTCTCCAGATTCAGATTGTGAGCGAGAGTTCTCATTCTCCGATGCAGATTTGGCAGTATTCACTCATACTTTTCAGAGGCCAGATCCGTCAGAACCTACTTGTCTAGTGCTGAAGCCGCTACCGTCGTCGCTGATGTATAGGTTCCTTGCTGGTGAGCATGAGATGTACCCAGTCATTATCTTCGCTGATTTGACTGTGGAGCAGGAATCCCGTCTGATGGAGGTTCTTGAAAAGAACCGCAAGGCGTTAGGATGGAGTGTAGCCGATCTCCAGGGGATAAGTCCGGCCCTGTGCTCCCACCATATCTATCTTGAGGAGGAGGCAAAGCCATCGCGTGAGTTCCAGCGGCGGTTGAACCCTATTCTTCGAGAGGTTGTCATGAAGGAAATCTTGAAATGGTGGAGCTCCGATTTTATCTACCCCATCTCCGACTCCGAGTGGGTCAGTGATGAATCTGTGATTCATCACTCTAAAAGTCGAAAATTGAGCTTTGTTCCCAAGTAATTAGACGCATATTTCCACTTATATTGCATAATTAGCATTCATACATGCAAGCATAATATCTGCATTTTAGCATTCATATTTGCATAAAATAAGAAGCCAAGTTCACTTGTAAATATTCACCTGTATATTAGATAAAATACCTTATTTGTATATATTTTATACTAACTCAGAATCTAATAAAATCAAATTCATAGTGTATATATGACTAACATTAATTAAAGAAAAATATCAAAAAAGAATACTAACTTGCAAAATTGACCAATAAACCCTCAATCCAAGTTTGAAACTAAGAGTCTTAAAATGTGCATATCTCTCTCATACAACCTCCGATTTAGGTGTACTCATTTTTAAAGTAATATACATTCAAAAACCTTCGAAACAAGACCAATTTTATTAAAATCGGAGTTCGTATGCAAAACTTGGATTTTGGGCCTCTTTTGTACAATGTAAATAATGACCGTTTTATCCTTGTATTTTATCCTTTTATTTTCTTCATTATTAAAAACACAAAAAAATTAGATTAAATTGTAAATATTCTTCTAACATTTTTTCTATATTTATTTTAATTTTTCTCTTATTTAAAAATTATAAAAAATTCCAAAAAGATAAAATACGGTATTTTATATCTATAAGGTACCACCCAAAACTACATTTTAGTACAGATGATCTCGTTTGATTTTTGATCCTTAACAAAAGTTGTAGATCTCGTCGAGATGAGCAACATTCGTGTTGACCACTTTTTGATTTAATCCTTTTTATTGTGTCTTTTTTATTTTTCTTTCTATTTAGCTTTGGATTTTTCTGGGAGCGACACATGGTGGCTCCGGAAGCCACCACGTGTTACCCCATGATTTTTGGCTACTAATTAAATAAAGGCCACATGTCCCCATCCAAGCATGCCAAGTGGCATCATGTCACCCCCCATCTACCCATTCCACCCCACTCTTCCTTGCCTTAGGGAGGAGGAAGCCTCGACTCGACACCTCCAACTTCTATCCCACCCCCTCCACCTTCTCCATATCCTCTCCAACCACCTCCTCCTCCTCTTTATATTCTCCTCCACTCCTCCATTCATCCCCATCCGCCAACTTAGAGCCATAGCCTCTGAGCTCCATCCACCTTCTCTTGGTGACAACAAGAGAAATCGACGTAGAGTGACGACGTGAGCAAGGCGGTGTGATCCAAAGGACCCTCCATCCTTTGCTACAGCTCTTTCGCGGGATGTCGAGCTCAGCTCTCGCCGGAGCTTCGAGCAAAGATCTGAAGCTCCGGCAAGAGCTTCTTCCCCAGGCATCCGTCGGCCATCTACAGGTAATCTCCTTCTTCCTCTCTTCTTCTTCTTCTTCATACCTTTCTCTCTCATCATTTCTCCATCTTCCATCATCCAAATCGCAAAATCGATCGCATTCAACAGATAAATCATACGTTACGAACGCAACAGTGATTTTTATTTAATTTTTCGAGGAGTTTTCCTCAACCAATTAATCAATTATTTACGCCCCCTAAACAAATGCACGTGAAACAGAGTACATGATGAAATCTCCCATGTACTCCCTCTACTTCTCTTTTTCTTCTTCTTCTTCCCTCCACCACGACCGAGCCACGCTCGAGCGCTTCTCTTCTCTTCATTGCAGGTACTCCTCTCCGCCCCGTCCGTCACCTCACCGCCTTCTCTCCGAGACAACTTGGCCGTGTAATCTTCATTCCCTTGTGAAATCAGTCAGTGTAACCATATCTTTACCAATAAGCAGGCTTTTACTGAAGCTCATAATTGTGGATTTTTTTGTGGAAGGCTTCTTTGAATATTTTCTTTGACTTTGCATAGCTTTTGCATTCTTATTTGTGCTTCGGTGGATATAACATATTTTGTTCCACCATCTATTTTGGTGTCTTAGAAAAAGTTGTGATGGTAGACCATTCCTCATCCAAAGCATTATTTCTATACATCTCCAATCTTTAGATATCATTGTTATCAGAATAAGTGGGATTAGAGTACTGGTGTCGACAATCACTAAGAATGGTTCATGAGACACCAGTGACGAAGCGGCCTTGCATCGTCCTAACTTAGACCCCAAGATATTTCAATAGGACATCTATGTTGATCTATGTCTTAAATGTGAGGTTTCCAGTAAAGTCATTTTCTCAAGAGTCGTACGGATGTTATAAAGGGTTCTATTTAGACACATTGAATTGGCTCTTAAACATAGTCTTATGGAATCCAAATAATTAAGTCAAAGTGACCTGAAGTATCTCCAATTCCAGTCAACGAATGGTTCCTCTCCAATTACATGTATTAAGGTCTTCCTACAACTCCAATCTTCAGACTTTACATGGACTTGTTCAATTGCCTAAATTATTCTGAAAAAAGCTCATGCTACGAAGAATGCAAAAGATTATATATATATTATATTTATTTATTTATTTAAATATATTGATTTTTTCAAAAAGTTTTTGCAAATGTTGTGATTTTTGCAATCAAAAGATTTGAATAAAATTAGGTACAAATATTTACACAGGCATGCATCTTCTATTTTACAAGAATTAGGGTTTTAAGAATTCACATTGGGTAAGTTGTCCATTTTATAAATATGTATATACGATTTAATAAAGAATTTTAATGTGATGTATATATTCCTCAAACTTATTTGACAATCATTTACAAACATTTTTTTAAAACCATAGTCCAAACTGATTTTTACAAATATTTTTTTACAAACATTTACAAACATTTGAAAATCATTTTGCAAAGGTTTTTCAAACAATATATGTAGATTTTCAAAATAATTTTGCAGCCATTTTTTAAACATTTACAAATAGTTTTTTCAAATATTTTTATTTCACATGAAGAAAAGAAATTTTGCAATTTAAATATTTTACAAATATCGAAAACATTTTACAAAATATTTTTCAAACAATTTTCAAAATAATTTTCAATTGGAGTTTCAAACTATTTTCTAAACATTATGAAAAGTGTTTCCACCTGATTGTTTAATTAGTATGTACAAAAATTTTGAGGAATAATAAACATCATTTTTTGATTAATTAATTTATATGAAATTGCATATAGATATTTACAAAGTTTTACTCATATTTATTGAAAATACAAAAGTATGAGTTATGGCTAAAATATTTAAACTTTATATTCACCCCCGCTATATTTAGCTCAAGCGATGCCCTCGTAGATTGAATATAAAGGAATTCATAACTCGTACTAAGTATAGAGAAGTCTATACTACAATGACTCAAGAATCAAAAGACAATCGTCCCCCTATACTAAGGATAAATGAATCCTGAGTATATCAATCTTTATAGAAATTCAGGGAGGGTCAAGGGTGGGCATGAATAAATAAATACTCAACAGCTCGGTCTGTCTCGCACTATAATTAGGATAAATTATCCTAAGTATAGAAAGATTGTCAAAAATTGAGGAGACAGGCGAGGGAACAAAGAATGAGCACCTGAATGTATTCATCCCCCTTATACTTAGGATGAAGCATATCCTATGTATAGCAATGATGTATGGAATGAATACGCCTTTTCATAAGAATCACATAATAGAAAGGAAAAGAAGAAAGGAAGAAAATGATTAACTATTTAAAAGAATTTTTGTTGGCCTCGTCTTTGTGAATGGATGCGGTTAATGTTATCAATTCATCCTAGAACTCTTGAATTGAATCGACCTGATACAAAAATGTGTCATATTCGTGGTAAGGCTTTAGCAGTTGTCTGTTGATCACAAATGGTTGTACGTCAGCTGACAAACCAGATATGACTATACTTCCATGTCATGCACTTGTTTCACTATAAACATCCCTATCCACTTGCTCTTCAATTTCCTTGGAAAAAAGTTTGAGCTTTGCATTAGACAACCAAACCTTCTATCACGGCTTGAAGGTCTTGGGGTGAATGTGCTTGTCGTGTCACTTCTTGTCCTTTTCTTAGTACATTAGGTTGTTGTCGTATGCATACTCACATAATTCAAAGAGATGGTTCAGATCCAACTTCATATTTTTCCATCCCTTCTTGGAATCCAAATTACAAATGTTGATTGTCCAATATGATTTGCGAATAAGTTCCACAGGTAGATGGAATGGCTTTTCGTATACTAGGAGGTAGGGTGACATTCTTAACTATGACTTGTATGCGGTCTGATAGGCCTAAAGTACTAAGTCTAGCAACTGTGACCAATTTTTTCTATCAATATAGATGAGTTTTTGCAACATCATTTTTATCTCCACGTTTGAACATTCCGCCAGGTCATTGAACTATGGGAGGTACAGAGAGGTGACACAATGTTCTATGCAAAATTCTTATGTTATCTTCTTCACCTCTCTATTGACGAAGTGGCTGCCACCATCAGATATTAGATTTTTGGGGATTCTAAACCTTGCAATGATGTGATCCTTCAGGATTCGACAAAGTGTATGACTGTCGGTATCTCGGGCTGGGTTAGCCTCCACCCAACGATTGCAACAACAAGCAGGATATACTCAAAACCCTGACTGTTAGGGAACGAACTCATGATGCCCTAGGTGTCAAATATATAGGAAACTTGAATGTACTTCAGGAGCATTGTGTCTCTCATTCTGATGGTATTTCTTAGTCTCTGACAATCAGTGCAATGCTTGACAAAATCATCTGTGTCTTTGAATAAATGGCCACCAAAGGCCGCATTATAGGACTTTCATTGTTGTTCTTCTACTAGAGTGATATCCTCATGATATTTTGGAATGGTAGTGCTCAAGGACACTGTGGACTTCCACCTGTGGAATGTATCTTCTCCATATGCAGTTAGCTCCCTCTCAAAAGAGATATGGATCCTCCCACTAGTAAAAATGGATATCCGGCAAGAACTTGTCTATTTTCAACTTAGGCCAATCATGTAGTGATTTCTTTGATATAAGATAGTTCACAATATCGGTGAACCAGGGGAGTGAGGTCACTAACAATGTGGTTTCATATGGAAAAGTCTCTGTGATCGATAAAAAGTTCAGCTCATGAGTGTCTGGTTCTGGAAATATTGACAAGTGGTTGGCCACCACATTTTAACTATAAGCTTATCACGAATTTCCAAATCAAATTCCTGGAGCAGAAGGATCCATCTAATTAATCATGGTTTAACATTCTTTTTGAGTTGAAGATACTTTATAGACGAGTGTTCTGTGTACACAATGACATTGGATCCAAGCAAATGGGATCTGAATTTTTCAAGGGCGAATACGACTACTAGAAGCTCTTTTTCAGTGACAGTGTAGTTTCTTTGTGCTTCATATACAGTTCTGCTGGCATACTGAATAATAAATGGAATATGTCTCTCCTTAGTTCCAAAACTACCTCAATGGCATAATCAAAAGCATATGTCATGATCTCAAATGGTAGAGACCAATCTAGCGGTTGAAGGACAAGGGACTGAGTGATTATCTCTTTCAATTATGCAAAGCCATGGAGGACTCTGTCATAAATAATAAAATCAGCCTCCTTGCCTAAGAGCTTGGTCAGAGGTCGGGCAATTTTATTGATATTTTGAGGAATCGTCGGTACAAGCCGACATGCCCTAAGAATGACCTGGCCTATTTCAGATTAGTAGGTGTCTCTGATTTCGAAATTACTTTGACCTTCTAAGGGTCAACCTCCATGCTATGTTTTGAGATGACAAGGCTTAGCACAATGTCTTTGATCACCATGAAATGGATCTTTCCCAAGAGAGTAATAGGTTCACTTTACAACATCTTTTCAGAACACGATCCAGGTAAGATAAACACTGATCAATGATGTCTCCATAGGCTAAGAAATTGTCCATGAAGACCTCAAGAAAACTTCCAACCATATCTGCAAATACTGCCAACATGCATCGTTGGAACATTGCTGGTGCATTACACAACCCGAACAACATTCTACAGAAGGCATATGCCCCAAACAGACAGGTGAAGGTAATCTTCTCTTGATCTTCAAGAGCAATGGTGGCTTGATTATAACCAGAGTATATGTCGAAGAAATAGAAGTATTCCTTTGCATCCAGCCTTTTTAATGTCTAGTCGATGAAGAGGAGTGGAAAATAATCTTTCTTGGTTGCAGAATTAAGACGTCTCTAATCTACATAGACGAGTCATGATGTTGGAACTCTAGTAGTGATATCCTCTCCTTTTTTCATTTTTGACCATGGTGACTCCTGACTTTTTGGGCACAACATTCAAGGGACTCACCCATCTTGAGTTGGAGATGGGATAATTGAATCGTGCATGGCACCATTTCATTATCTCATGCATCACTACCTCTCGCAGGTTTGGATTTAATCTTCACTGAAACTTGCAAGAGGGTTTGTTGTATTCTTCTAGGTATATGTGGTGCGAGCACTAGGAAGGATTTATCCCATGAAGATCAACAATTTTCCTGGCTATTGCCTTGCCATTTCTTTCTATAACATCAAGCAGACAAGATTCTTGTTCCTCTGTTTGTTGTGAATTGATGATTACAGGGAACATGTTCGGCATACCCGCAACGAAGGCATACTTCATGTTCGCCGGAAGTGGCTTGGGCTCAGGTGGGTACTTGTTCAGCTTAGTAGACACTTCTGCTATTATGCAGGGTGACGTTATTGGATATTCCATCTGTATGTTGTCCACCATTGGCATTGTAGGCGAAGAGTGAAGTGTTGTACAAAATTCTACAATGATTTAATCTTGTTCACAAAAGATTTCAATGATGTCCTTTTGCTCTACCAAGGATAGGTGATCGTGAATGTACTCTTCAGGAAAGTCAACGAGAATCTCATCTTCAAGGACATTTGGGAACTCGATTGTGCTATCTAGGACAGACTCTGTGGAGTGGAACGCCTGCATATTAATGTCATCGATGAACAGATTTGTATCATAGATTTCGGCCAAAAAGTCACAGGCCTTTGTTCGCTGCTCTGCTAGTTAATTCTCATCTGATGCAGATGCTAAAGATTTGGGTGCTTGGACCATCTCAATCGGCCCCTTATCACTAATTGAGTAGAATGTTATATGACCAGTGCCAAAGTTCACCACTGCCTCGACAGTTCAAAGGAATGGCCATCCAAGGATAATTGGAGTATGCATAAGAGGAGCAGAAGTATCCACATCTAGGACTATGAAGTCTACAGGGAACAACATCCCAGGAATGATGATGACGACATCTTCCAAAATTCCTCGGGGCCACTCATTGGATGTGTCTGTAAACTAGAGAGTCATTCTTGTGGATTTGAGCAGTCTCAACCCAAATTCCATGAGCAATGATGTGGGCATTCGGTTTATTGAGGACCCACTGTCAGTTAGAGTTCGGTCTAACTCTTGGTTAAACATTTGACATTTGACTAGAGTAGATCCCATGTCCTTCTTCTTTGTTGGGAGATTGTTGATTGTGTTTACAATATACGTGGTGAGGATGTCCTTCGCATTTCTTTCAAGTACTTTTTGCGGTTGTCTCTTCAAGGTACATGCCTCTTTCAAACCTTTCTTGATATTTGCCATGTATTTGATGGCTTTGAGCAAAGGCATTTTAAGAACAAGAATCTGAATTATTTCCACAACATCAGGATGAGACAAAGTAGTTTTCAAATTTTTTATTTTTTTCAATTTTGTCATAGCATTTGGAAGGGAAATATTTACAGAATCAAAAGCAATAGTGGAAATAGTGTTCTTAGTTATAATAAAATCTGTGCCCACATTAGGCCATATAGGTGGACGATGAAAATGAGCAGGGCCATCCATGAGAGGAGGGCATCCAAAATCTTTAAGTGAAGCTCCATAAACTAACTTTGATCAACCATGGGTACGTTCTCTTCCAAGGCGGATTTGATGATGCTTCAGATGTTGTTGCTCGTGTTGTCTTTTTGGTATTTTTGCTTTTCTTGTTTTTTTTGAATTTTTGGTGGTGCTTCTCCTTATTTTTCTTCCTCACTCGGTATAGCTTCTAGTTTGGCTAATGAAGAAGAAGAATACAGTGAATCCCTCGTGCTTGCCTTATTCTTCCCCTTGTAAGTGGCTGAAGGCTGCAAGGTCCTACCGCTCCTGAGAGTGACATCATTAGATGAAAATAATCTTTCATATCTAATTCTGTAAGAATAGAGGGAACCTCACAGACTACCTGCCCTTTTTTCTTGATGTTATTGGGGTTCTCCTCCACTTGTGCAGGAATGGAGGTATTGGTGGAGATGAAATCGTCCAACTTCTAGCTGAGATATGCAAGACATTAAACGAGCAGGACCAAGCAGTCCAAGGCTGGGATCATAGGCGTTGCAACATCAGATACCTCAGTGTGTTGGGCGTGTTGGTATTGCTGACAGTTCTGAGACTGCTGATTGGGGTACGAGGAACAGTATTGAGTAGAAGGGTAATTCTACTGGTAGTGCTGAGGAGGGTGGTGTTGATAGGGCACAACTACGTGTTGCTGGTTCTGTTGGTACTGTCGGTATTGCGGTTGTTGGTATTTGATTTGTCTTCAATTACCATGAAATTGTGGAGACTGCTGGTGTTGCTAATGTTGTTGCTAGTTGTTAGGGACAAACCTTCCTCCTTGTTGTTGAGGGAATTAGCGAGAGTTGGCAACCTAACCCAGCCGGAGTCTGCCTGGACGGATGGGTTGCACATCATTTTCCTATACACCATTCACCTCTTGAATAAGAGGTGGTGAAGGGGAGAAAGTGTACTTGGGCTCCTGCTGGTAGACAACTAGTTGTTGACGTGGTTGTTGCTGAGTTGGTGGCTCTGGTGCGTGCACGTAATAGACGTGTTGAACTGTAGACTGGGACTAACTAGTTGAGGAGGTTGGGGTTGAGCATGTTCCTTCGTCTCAATTGGAGTGGAAGCCGATGCAGACACAAAATTGCAGGAGCTGATTGTACTAACCAACAGCTCCAGTTGCATGGTGATTTGGTCTGACTTATCCAGAGTTTTTGTTCCTTGTTCGACCACAACAACTTTTTCTGGGTCTTGTAATTGTTTCTCAATGATGTCTACTTTTGACAGGAAGCTCCCAATTATGCTCAGATTGGATCTCTCATCCTTGTCCGGATCATGGGATGATGCCATATGCACATCCTATTGGACAGTTTGTTACTGGCGTTGGTATGCACAAGAAGACAATAAAGAGACCTCTCCTTAGACTATTTCTTCGAATATCTGCAAACATTTTCCTCGTCTATGTTAAAATGGGAGCCTCCACACACTGCATCGCAATCTTCTGACTTTCTATAGTAAATAACCCCAAAAAATGTCAGACCAGGCTGGTCCTAGGAATCTCATGGTGGGGAGTTTTTTCTTGTAGCTCGTTGAACCTCTCCCAAGCTTCATGAATAGATTCGTGTGCGACTTGAGTGAAGTTTGCGATGCGAGCACACATCCGATTGAGTCACCCAAGAGGATAGTACTTGTGAAAGAAGGCATACTTCAGTTCTTCCCAGGTGATGACGACCTTTCCCAAGTGATTGATCCAATGAATGATCTTATCCTTAAGGTTAAAGGGAAATGATGTTATCTTTACTACCCCGGGCCTGTTTGGTTGCAGGGTTGGGTTGGGCTGGGTTGGGCTGGGTGAATAGTAATCTGTGAGGAGGAAGTATCCTTGTGAGTAGTAACCAGGGTTGGGCCAACCCTGCAACCAAACATGCCCCAAGAGGTATACCAGGGTAATGAGTTGTGCCATAGATGAGCCTGAACTGTTGCAGATGAATATATGGTTCTTCATTGGTTTTTCCATGAATGATTGGTAGGAGTGCTAGTTACTGAGGCTTTAATCCAAAATTGGCATGAATTGTAGGGATCTGGATCGCAGGGTCCCGACTAGGCCATCCATGTCTCATGATCTCGATAGTCAAAAGGAGATTGAGACTAGAAGAATGATACAGAGGTCAAACAATGAATAAAAGGAGTGTGAAATAGTAGAAGGCTCCAAATGAGAGGGGATCAAATAGGGAATCCAAGAAAATGAGAAAAAGGCACACAATATGCAAGACTGATCTTTGGACCTTTATCTAATTCAAATAAACATGAGACAAAGTTTGGTTAACCAACTCTACACTTGTAAAGCCGTAAATTTTTTGCTATTTTCTATTTTTCAATTTTATTATTATTTTCACGTTATCTTTGTTGGAAATGCGAGCCCACGGCGAGCCATTATGCAATAAATGTTATTGCACATATCATTCCCTGATCTGAAATGAAGAATGAATAATTTGTATAATAGGTCCCTTAGTGCAATTAGGGTTATGTACCATGGCCATCTTAATAATCATACAGCTGTTGATTCAACTATTGAATCATAGAGGCTGGTGCTTGGATGAATATCTAAAGAGTTAGATTAAGGACTCATCAAGCACCGTCAAATGATTATTAAGAGATGATCTCCAGCCTGAGTAGGAGATGGCAATCCTATCTCTGAAGGCTGATATCTGACCGACCTCTAGATGCAGGTCCTCTGCATAGGAATAGAGATTCGGAGGTGTCAGATTAGTTAGGTCAAAGAGTTGACTTAACGAGATCGAGATAACCAAAGTCCTATATCATATGCTGTCATGATATAGGCACGCATCCTCTGACCGGAGACAGATGTGTTGCTATATGTCCAAGTATGTACATTTGGCAGACCAATAGGTTGATGACCTAATCAAGGTCTATACACCGGCGCGCTGGTGTGCATATAAGGGCATATGAGTAATACAATCTCTCAAAGAGATCATACAGGTTCAGTTACTGAACCGGAAGACATGAGCTCACTCATGAGATATTGGGAAGAATCAAATTCCATGCGCATGGTCGTCTCGCTTTGGAAGCTTGACTGAATTTGTAGGTTTGATATATACTTTTAGTATATGATCAAGACCTAGGTATGATGTACGTTTTTTGGAAAGTGTATGATCGATACCAACTCCCAATGATCGAATGAGAAACTTACTGATAAAACCATGAAGTAGACAGTATAAAGTTGATCCGATACTTCGGGTTTAGTCTAAGTCTTCCAGTATGCAGGATGTACAGGTATTGGGAATACCTGAGGGTGATTTGATCATAAACGATTGTATAACCATGACGCTTCCATTCCTAGGGAGTGATGAAACGGGTATGGATTTTAGTGACTCCTCTCAGTAGAGAAGTGATCTGATCTTGGTCCAAGTGTTGGACATTGATCTGAATGTGATTCAGATACAATGAGAAGATTAGATTTACGGTCTTGATTTAATCAAGCATCTATGGGAGGCCCGCGATCTGGATTTGAGATATGATCTCAATATCCATGTCACTATACGTGGAACAATACAATCGCCCTGTCCTTATCTCCAAGTATCTGCGGAGAGATTGCATTATTCTTGAAGGGTTCAAGAATAATTCCATACGATCTAAGCAATGAAGAAATAATGATTAAATGTGATTTAATCATCTTGAATGTGTGGAGAAATTATCCAATATGATTAAATGTGATTTAATTAGTTTGGATAAGAATAATGTGGATAGAGATATCCAATTATTCATGATATATTATAAATGTGATTTATAATGTATTAGAGAGAGCTAATTATAATTTATATGTGTTGATTAATTATGATGTGTATTGGATACACATTGAGTAATTAATTAACAATATGAATTACATGTTGTTTTGGGTTGTGAATGTGATTCACAATTTTTTCCATGGCAAGAATGCAATATTCTCAAAGATAATTGTGAATTATTTTTTGAGAAATAAAACCCAAATTATTTTGTTGCAAATAAATAAGAGAGAGATTACATGGAGATTACAATCTCCATGCATTCCAAGGTGGACGGCACACCACTCCTAATTGGAGTGGGTGTGCGCCCACATGGAAGGCACATGGAGATGAAATCTCCATGTGTCTTCTCTCCTTATTTGTTGGGTTAATTTAGGAGCAAATTATATTTGATTTTATCAAATATATTTTGACCTAAATTTGTTGCTTTTGACAACAACAATCTCAGCCATTGGATGAACATAAATCAATCTCATCCATTGATTTTATGTGTCCCATGGATTGAGATCCATGGATCCCAAAACCCTATAAATAGAGAGGCATACTTGGCTCTCTCTTAACACATGCTATTGTAGCACAAAAACTCTCTCTCTCTCTCTCTTTCTTCTCTACACACGTCAGCACTCTCTCCCTCTAATTGGTGGCCGACCACCAAACCCTAGAGGAGAGAACCGTCGTCGCCTTCGCCACCGCGCCGCCGCTTCGACGTTCTTCGGTTCTCCGTCTTCTTGGAGAGTTCCTCTCACGAAGGAGACGTTTGATCTCGTGCGACGAGATCAGGAGCAACCATGCTTGGATCATCTTCTTGGATTGCGAGGACAACGCGGTTCATCCCCGCGCTCGCAAGCGGTCTCGCCGACGATCGGACTTGAGACAGGAGGTCTCTTCTCTTAGAGACTCGATCAACCACGCTTCAAGAGGTATTGCATTATACTTGTTGTGGTTATAGATGAAACGATCTGAGAATGGTTCTCGGATCATGTGGTTTCATCGAATAAAATTTTTTAAATTCCGCTGCACTGAACCACTAGTGTGACTAGTAGTTCTTCGTCGTATCCGATACGACGATCACGCTTCCATGATGCGCTTGAGGATTAATTCCATATCCTTCAAGTGGTATCAGAGCCTTAGGTCGACGGTTTCGAATATGATTCGAAAAACCGAGGACGACTTGGGTTCGTTAAGGTCGCGAAAGTTTTTATCGCATTTTGATTTCGCAGATCTGTTTAGTAAATAAATTCGGCACTGTTTAAATTGTTTAAACACGAATTTAATACTTGGATTTTGTTCCCCATTAAATAAGGAAACCATAGGATCTGAGTTTACGTAAATCGGATTTCGTATGCTCTAGATATGGTTGTTTTAATGAACATGTATACACTGTTGCGGGAACTGTAGATCTGAACGTGATTAAAATGTTAATTACTGTTTAGACTTGCCTCGAAATGCGTGTAACATCACTTGGATTCTGTCCTAAATCAAATTAGCAATCTATGAAAATTGATTTTGTCTAATTTGGATTTAATATGATTGAGATATGCTAATTTTAGTAAGAAGGGGTCACTGCTGAAATTACAGTCCTAATCTAGAACCAAGTGATTGTCAATTAGTAAAATTAATTGTTAATTTCGTGAAATAATCATGAAAAATATTTGTGAAATATTTGAAGATGATTATTTACATAATTGACTTGACCTCAACCAATTAATTGATTAGATTTGATCTAAATCTTAATTGGAAACACATTCATCAAACTTAATGTTTGATTGGTGATTGTCATTTAATCATTTAGTGAAATTAAATTGTTTAATTTCCTAGAATAATTGTGCATAAATATTTGTGAAATATTTGATGATAATTATTCCCTTAAATGACATTGCCTTAACCAATAATTGATTAAGATGTGATCTAAATCATAATTGGAAACCACAATCTTTCAAACTTGATGCTTGAATAGGATTTGGGAATTTGTCTAGCAAGTTTCCTTATAATCAAAAATGTTTTGATTATTACTATATGGTACAATTTCGGTTGAAGAATCGATGATCATCTCAAGTACAAATTAATCAATTTGGCATTATCCTTTCCCGAGGCGGATATGGTGCCTAGTCGGAGAGCATTGGGGTTGCGGGTTGCAACGTATGTGATCCGTCCCACTCTCGTCGGTACTGGCCATGACAGCGGGTAGGGCTGGGATAATGTCCGAGGGATTAAGATGTATTTTTCTAATTATTAAAATTCGAATTAATACGCATTTTGAGATATTACCATATATGTATTCAAGTAAAATAATCAAGTTTGATTGATTGAATTGGATTGACAATTAATTTAATATGATTAAATTGATTATGTCCAATTGAAATACTCTAATATGATTAGAGATAATAATTCCCTTGGAAGAATTAATTATGTGAATATGATTCACGATAATTAATTAAAATTTGAATATGATATGGAGGATCACATAAGTGACATCCATGGTCTCCCGTCAAGGCGGAGGGTTCCGTCGCCAGGGATTGCATGTGGGAGACGCCTGTCCGAAGTGACAGCTCCTGTATGCAAGCGCATCTGGATCGGGCTCGTCGCTTCTCGAAAGAGTAAGGCCGTATACGTAGTGACCCCAATATCGGATCCTCATATTATTGGGGCGATATTGGATTGCGTATAGCGAGTACTATTCCTGTTGACGGTTGGTTCAATTAACGACGGGTCAACATCGCCTTAGGGGTGGTGGGCTCGGGTGTTAAAGACCGAATTGGGAAATGCAAGTTGGACTTGCAAAGCGGAATGTGTTCCCGCTTCTTTTTATCGGAGTTGCAGATTCTCATATTATTGGGATGTAACAAAGATAAGGAAGGAGATCCCAGATCTTGCTTGAGATATAATGGTAAGTATATCTCTTACATTGAAAGTGATTAAGGGAATGAACTTTCAATGTTGACATGGCAAGACAACTTTGATATAAAAATTCCTAAATCAAAGTAAAAATATAAATTTATATATTTATGCAAATTTCTTATTTCAGATAATCCTTCATTAAAACCCACTCAATGATATACTCAATAATAACCAGTAAAATATCATGGATTGGACTCATGATCCAGATATTGTATTTGCAATTGAACACATAATGTATGTGGTTGCAATGTGCAAGTTTCCTCATAATAATGAGGAATGACAATTAAATAGACAATAGGACTACAACCCTAGGGTTTGTATGTCTCTATAGTCTTGGTATCATCAAATGTACTTTGGAAGTGACATGTTGATGATGATCATAATTGTCATATAATCCTTATAAAATCTAAGAAGATATTATGGCATACATATGTGCTCTTGACATTTATCATGAATGACATGGTTCACTGCATCATGCAGAATGGTGGCTCTGTAAAGAGATGATGTATTCAAATTGTTTGAGTACCTACCTGAACCTTTGTTTTTAAGAGTTTAAATGGATGTAGATGATGAGTGTCATCATTCTACTGTTTATACTCTAGTTGTCCATGAAGCTTCATAATATTCATATTGTATGAATTTAATGAAGCATGTATAAATGTTGAACAACTCTTACTTTGAATTCTTTTGAATTTAAAATAAGAGATCCTCTGTCTTGAGCAATGATTGCTTATAGATAAAGGGAGCGCAGTGGAAGCATGGGTTGGACCCAAGAAAGAAGGAAAGTCAAAGAGTTGACTGGACTTCTATGACTTCCATATGACATCCAAAGAGTTGGATGAATGCCAATACTGCAATAAGTTGATATGTTGATAGTATGACTATCAAGTCTGTTTAGAATCCTTAGAAAAGGACTCGGATGGAGCATCAGAGTAATCTACATAAATCATTGATATTGACTTACTTATTGAATAAGATAAAGTCAAATAATTGTATCTCAATCTTCTGATGACATTTGCAATGGGTTGCATATGTTTTAAGAAGACTGGAAAATTTGATCTTAAAGGTTTATAGTTATCCACGTGAGTATTGATGCAACTGTTGCAACAATCTCTATTGGATTAATAGACTTGTTAATTTCAGTGGGAGAGCCTTTAGTCTTAGAGAATGTCTCTATGACCTAGATATTAGAATACACTCATTGTTTATTTCTAAATGTTGGAAATAAACATGAATTCTGAGATAGAACTATCATAAAGAGTTATGATGGATATATTTCAGATAGTAATCTAAAATCTGGTGGACTCCACTAAATTAGAAAAATTAATGAATGGTTCATTAATATTTCTAAATACTGAATTAAAACCTCTGTAAGATCAATAGGAGGATGAAGATCGTTTGACAATGATCTAGCATCGAGCCTTGGACATTTGTTTATTGATTTGATCAATAGACTAGTAAGAGATGAAACTTTAGAATGTCTAAAATTTCAAAAGTTACATACTTATGAATATTGTATTCAAAGTAAAAATGTCCAATACACCCTTCTTCGGGAATGGTGTAAGATGCCAAGGTATTTAGGATCTCATACATATTGATGTATGCGGATCATCTATATCATAGTAAACATTGTGGATATGTGATATCTATTGATGATTATGTATGATATGAGATTTCTTCTCTTCATCTAAGAAACCTTTGAAATGTTTAAAGATTTCATTAATTTTGGTTTAGAACCAAAGTTTGAAGGAAGATAAAATGAATTTGATCTAATCTAGGTAGCAAGTACCTACTAGATAAATTCGAAGAATACCTTATGGAGATATGAATATCATTTCTATCTCAATCCTCCTAACACACCTTAACTCAAAAGAGTTATAGGTAGATACAATTGGATCATGTGTGACATAATCTTATCAATGTTGAATTTTAGCATAATTATCCCTTAGTTTCCAGGTATATATGTGTAGTAGAGACTACAATGTATATCCTTAATAAGGTTCCATGTATGTTGGAATCTAGCACTTGAGAGTGTTGCTTCATTAGGAAAATAAAGGATGGTATTGGATACCTACTTTATGACCTTGAGATTCTTAAAATATCTCATCTCCGAGAATGTGATTCTTAGAGGTTGAGACTCTTGAGAATCAAGATGAAAATGAAGTGTAGGAACTCATTTATAATGAGACTCCTGAAATTGGAAACTAAAAGGACAATTAAAGATGAAACATTAATACCTCTTCAAATGAGTTTGAGGATGGATTCCATGTGTTAGAGAAATCTGACAATGATCGAACTTCATGTGATGAAGTTTCTGAAGATCATAGCATGGATAGATGGATAGCAATAAAAGTCTAATGTAGACTTCATATACAAGTGTTGTATATGGACCCTCGAGGATCCACCTATATGGGTAAGACCTGTAAAGGTGTAAATGGATCTTCAAGAGACAGGGAACCTGATGAGAAGGTAGAGATCTTCAAAGCACGGTTCGTAGCCATAAGCTACACACTGGAAGAGAAGACATTGCTTGCAATGAGACTTGCTCTTCGGTGACCATGCTTAAAACCGTCAGAATATTGCTAACCTTAGCTACACAACTTGACTATTGCATCTTCAAGATGTAAGTCAATATTGCATTCCTCTACGAATACCTCTTTGAGGATATTCACATGAAGTAGCCCCAGGGCTTCATGGTTAAGGAAATCAAGGTGTGCAAGCTAAGGAATCCATCTATGGACTCAGATAAGCTTCTTAAAGTTGGATCATAAGATTTGATGAAATTATAAATGTTATGATTTCAGATAGAATCTTGATGAACCATATGAAGCTTAGTGGGAGTGCTTTTGTGTTCATCGTGCTAAATGTAGATGATATCCTAATCATTTGAAAATGATATAAGGATAATAATTAGTGTTTTATAATCTGGTTGTTCCATAACTTGAAATATGATTTCAAAGATGCCTCTCAGATATTAGTTCTGAAGTAGTTCAGAAGCAAAGAGAAGAGGATAATGGGACTGTCACATTTATAGTACATCTTGGACATATTCCATTTTATGGAAAATTCCAGTAATGGCTTCCATCCCTTAAGATATGGTACTGACCTATCTAAAGGGATAGCACCTCAAAGAGTTGAGGAAGTGAATGCTAGAACTACTTGCCTTTGGGCATCAGTTCTGAGAAGTCGGGTGTATGCTAGATGTGTACAAAAGCCAGATGGCTGCCATGCAGTGGGAGTAGTAAACTGTTACTAATCCTACTATGGAAATAAAACACTTGGTTGCAGTAACAACAAAATCTTCATAGATGACAAGATTTTTGAGATAGTGATCTCAGAGTCTTGTCTTCAAAAAACTTAAGACTTTATAGATAGAGATCTAAAAGGTCTTAACTGTGGATACCTTAAGAGATAGTGATCTCCAGGAATAAGGATATTCTGATAAGGATTATGGAAATACTGGTTATGATAATTGTTAAGTTGTAGTGTCAAGGACACTATAACTAACAAGATTGAGTATTAGTTGCATAAGATGCAACATTCGCATTGGATGCGAGCACTGTTACTAGGGATATGCAAGTGCCGTAAAAGGACTTGGCGTAGTCTCGCGGGAACAGAGTGACTGATCAGCTTACCTAGCTATTTTCTAAATAGCCTATGATTGTCACATGAGTGTGAGTTTAAATGATTAGCCCATTAATGGCTCTTTGGGCTAGTGGGAGATTGTTGGAAATGCGAGCCCACGACGAGCCATTATGCAATAAATGTTATTGCACATATCATTCCCTGATCTGAAATGAAGAATGAATAATTTGTATAATAGGTCCCTTAGTGCAATTAGGGTTATGTACCATGGCCATCTTAATAATCATACAGCTGTTGATTCAACTATTGAATCATAGAGGCTGGTGCTTGGATGAATATCTAAAGAGTTAGATTAAGGACTCATCAAGCACCGTCAAATGATTATTAAGAGATGATCTCCAGCCTGAGTAGGAGATGGCAATCCTATCTCTGAAGGCTGATATCTGACCGACCTCTAGATGCAGGTCCTCTGCATAGGAATAGAGATTCGGAGGTGTCAGATTAGTTAGGTCAAAGAGTTGACTTAACGAGATCGAGATAACCAAAGTCCTATATCATATGCTGTCATGATATAGGCACGCATCCTCTGACCGGAGACAGATGTGTTGCTATATGTCCAAGTATGTACATTTGGCAGACCAATAGGTTGATGACCTAATCAAGGTCTATACACCGGCGCGCTGGTGTGCATATAAGGGCATATGAGTAATACGATCTCTCAAAGGGATCATACAGGTTCAGTTACTGAACCGGAAGACATGAGCTCACTCATGAGATATTGGGAAGAATCAAATTCCATGCGCATGGTCGTCTCGCTTTGGAAGCTTGACTGAATTTGTAGGTTTGATATATACTTTTAGTATATGATCAAGACCTAGGTATGATGTACGTTTTTTGGAAAGTGTATGATCGATACCAACTCCCAATGATCGAATGAGAAACTTATTGATAAAACCATGAAGTAGACAGTATAAAGTTGATCCGATACTTCGGGTTTAGTCTAAGTCTTCCAGTATGCAGGATGTACAGGTATTGGGAATACCTGAGGGTGATTTGATCATAAACGATTGTATAACCATGACGCTTCCATTCCTAGGGAGTGATGAAACGGGTATGGATTTTAGTGACTCCTCTCAGTAGAGAAGTGATCTGATCTTGGTCCAAGTGTTGGACATTGATCTGAATGTGATTCAGATACAATGAGAAGATTAGATTTACGGTCTTGATTTAATCAAGCATCTATGGGAGGCCCGCGATCTGGATTTGAGATATGATCTCAATATCCATGTCACTATACGTGGAACAATACAATCGCCCTGTCCTTATCTCCAAGTATCTGCGGAGAGATTGCATTATTCTTGAAGGGTTCAAGAATAATTCCATACGATCTAAGCAATAAAGAAATAATGATTAAATGTGATTTAATCATCTTGAATGTGTGGAGAAATTATCCAATATGATTAAATGTGATTTAATTAGTTTGGATAAGAATAATGTGGATAGAGATATCCAATTATTCATGATATATTATAAATGTGATTTATAATGTATTAGAGAGAGCTAATTATAATTTATATGTGTTGATTAATTATGATGTGTATTGGATACACATTGAGTAATTAATTAACAATATGAATTACATGTTGTTTTGGGTTGTGAATGTGATTCACAATTTTTTCCATGGCAAGAATGCAATATTCTCAAAGATAATTGTGAATTATTTTTTGAGAAATAAAACCCAAATTATTTTGTTGCAAATAAATAAGAGAGAGATTACATGGAGATTACAATCTCCATGCATTCCAAGGTGGACGGCACACCACTCCTAATTGGAGTGGGTGTGCGCCCACATGGAAGGCACATGGAGATGAAATCTCCATGTGTCTTCTCTCCTTATTTGTTGGGTTAATTTAGGAGCAAATTATATTTGATTTTATCAAATATATTTTGACCTAAATTTGTTGCTTTTGACAACAACAATCTCAGCCATTGGATGAACATAAATAAATCTCATCCATTGATTTTATGTGTCCCATGGATTGAGATCCATGGATCCCAAAACCCTATAAATAGAGAGGCATACTTGGCTCTCTCTTAACACATGCTATTGTAGCACAAAAACTCTCTCTCTCTCTCTCTCTCTCTCTCTCTCTCTCTCTCTTTCTTCTCTACACACGTCAGCACTCTCTCCCTCTAATTGGTGGCCGACCACCAAACCCTAGAGGAGAGAACCGTCGTCGCCTTCGCCACCGCGCCGCCGCTTCGACGTTCTTCGGTTCTCCGTCTTCTTGGAGAGTTCCTCTCACGAAGGAGACGTTTGATCTCGTGCGACGAGATCAGGAGCAACCATGCTTGGATCATCTTCTTGGATTGCGAGGACAACGCGGTTCATCCCCGCGCTCGCAAGCGGTCTCGCCGACGATCGGACTTGAGACAGGAGGTCTCTTCTCTTAGAGACTCGATCAACCACGCTTCAAGAGGTATTGCATTATACTTGTTGTGGTTATAGATGAAACGATCTGAGAATGGTTCTCGGATCATGTGGTTTCATCGAATAAAATTTTTTAAATTCCGCTGCACTGAACCACTAGTGCGACTAGTCGTTCTTCGTCGTATCCGATACGACGATCACGCTTCCGTGATGCGCTTGAGGATTAATTCCATATCCTTCAATCTTATCATGAATTCTTAAGTACGCTAACCCTATAGGAGTGTGTATACTGCTAGGCAGCTGCGATGTACTTGTTCCACATCCCTTGTAACATGTGATCCACGCCCTTAAAGGTCCTTGATCTCATGCTTGGGCGACTACTCAACCAAAGAAATAGAAATGAATCCAATAGGTGAAACCAATACTTCAGACCTCGCTCGCAATAGAATCACCAGTGAGCATGCAAGGACCTACTCAGACGCAAACCAATGAGATAGACAAACCTGTGAGGGCCTATCCTAAGCTCAGTACTTCAAATCAAGTCGGATGCTTCACACAAGGTGGGAAAAACATGCTCGACGAGGCCCTACTTAGTCACATACAATAGAAGGGCCAATACATCTCCAACCTAGGTGATAATCATGGCACCACAGATCGGGTTTTGGGCTCTTATCCTCAGCTGGTCGTGCCTCACTCTGTCTGGAGTGTACCTGAAATCATTGTGGTCTTTATGAACCCCAAACAATGAATTATTCATTATGATTTTTAATGAAGGCCAAGTTTATTTAGAAGTCTCTTTTTTAATTTTGGGCTTTTCAATTTTTTGAGCATTTTTCAAAAAAAGTTCCTAAATATTTTTTTGCATTTTTCTATATGTCATAAGTGATATAATACAAGGGAGAGGAGACGGAAAAGCCATGCAAGTCATCACTAAGATGGAAATCTCACCTTAGTGACTAATGACGCGTGCATGGTTTGAGTTACCTACAATGCTTCCCAACTCTCTCCATGCGGGATGCAAGGCAAAATTGAAATATTTACACTATATGGCGATATGAAAAAAGCAAGAAAATGTCATAAACAATAGCTACTATTATCGAGAAGAGCCAAATACTAATCACTAAAAAATGGATCTTAGTGTCCGATCATGGAGACCTCTAAGTTCCCTCCACAACAGGTCCTGCAAGTGTTGTATGAGGTCTCTCATGGCTTGCGGTTCCAAAATTAAGTGATTTCCTATTAAATTTGACTACGTCCAAGAGAGATAAACTATAGGTGCATGCAATATTGTTAGGTCTTTGGACGTTGCTATCGGGTCAAACCACATACTATCTAAGAGATCGCTCACATAAAACAAATAAAAACAAGGGATAATTACACCCATAACCCTGAGTAATTTCGCAATAACATTCATAACCCTATGTAATCGCGAATTACACGACAAACCCTGAATAGTCACTCCGTCTCACATTCGTAACCCTCCGTTAGTTTGATATCTTAACTCAATCATATAGATGAGTTAATCTAACTCATCCTCCATCAAACGGATAGGAAACAAAGAAAAAAATCCTGCTTCAGGTCGGACGAACAGTGGGCTGCGGAAAGTGCACAGAAAGGAGGGGGCTTTCAACCTCGGCTGTGGGGTTGCAGGTGGTCGAGCACCAACTCGGGGGAGCTTTGAGCTCCGCCGCGGTAGGGGCAACTCGGCTGCGGGGTTGCAGATGTCCTCCAAATTTGGGGCGTTTTCGAGCTCCAGTCCTCGCCTCATGCTGACGCTCAAATCCCATTCAACATCCTCCATCAGACCCTGATGAGGAATTCCCGGGAGCTCGACAGTCTGGTCCTGTAGAGGCAAGTGACCCCACTCTGGGCCCCCACTTGGTTGTGGCTCACGGGACCACGACCGCTGCTGGAGCACGCCAAGTCCGCTACCTTCACTGCATGGTCACCGTAGCACGAGACGAAGTCCCACATCTCTACAAGGAAAAGATCGTGCTATCTTTCCTACTGAGGAGATCGGAATGGGAGGGGAAGGGCTTTGACTTCTCTCTACAAGTAGAGGTAAGGACGACGAGGGTTACCTCTCTCTGGGATGCGGATGGACAAGGTCGGGCCTGGGAGGACGGATCGCGGCTGGAAATGGTTCTCTTCTCTAATGTAGGGCCCTCTTTCGAGGGGGGCCGAGGAGAAGAGCTCTGAGCGGAAGAGGGAGCATAGGGACTTCCATCATTCGTCGCATTGCACGGACCAGACAAAGCTGTGGTCGACGTAGCTGGGAACCTGGTAGCTCGCGGGAACGTTGCGCATAGGCAGGGCGAGGTCGTGGGTTCTGAGGATCGCCGACGCTGCGGCCGGAGAGGAGGCTACGACCAAGGGCTGAATGCCTAGACGGAGGTGGAGGAGGGGGTGCCATGAGGAGGGGTGTTTCTTGAGGAGGTGGGGGAGGTTGCCGACGAAGTGCCATGGACGTGGACCAGGTGGGAGGCTTGGGGATAGTGGTTGCTTATTCGTTCGGCTCCAACGGAGGAGGAAGAGGAGGAGAGTCGGTCGGCCAGAGGGGTAGGAGGTGAAGGGAGAACTGATGACAGCATGTTTTGCAAATAGAAATAAACATCAAGGGTATTTTTGTCTTTTTAAACAGAAACCGTTAAATATAACGGGTAGCCCAAACGGAACATAACACAGGGTTATGTCATGTAAGAGTTAAGCATTACTCGGGGTTCCTCGTGTAATTTGCGATTATGCAGGGTTATGAATGTTATTGCAAAATTACTCAAGGTTATGGGTGTAATTATCCCTAAAATTAAAGGCGGAACGCTCAAAACGTGGGAGACAAATAAAATAAAGATGATAAAACATGAAAAATTCTCGTACGAGGCCCTGAGGTGAACAGACACCTGGGCACTGTACCTCGTATAGAGTAGAGAGTAGTGTCCAATTAACTACAAATTATTGGTATAAAATAAATTTCTCTCACTATAAAATTCAGAATGTTAGGCTCGATGTTGCTCTCCTCCTCCTTCCCTGCTTTTCTCTCCTGCTCTCTCTTGGTCAACTAAGAAGAAGAAGGATGACCTCCACTTGCCTCGGGTGCACCCACCTCCTTAGAAGTAGTCCTCATCAAGTGTTCCCTCGCAAGATAGATCAACAAGAAAATTGAATTTGAACAAACCAATAATTACCAAATAGTAAGTGATAAAATCTAAATGAAAAGGATAGCTATATATACAAGAAAATTGTGCTACAATCTGTTTCTCCCCAACAACGACGTCATTTGATAAACCAAGATCTTGCGAGGGTGAAAAATATGTCTACACAAGGCGGGACTACAATGTCGCTCTAGCGACCAATCAAAGAATCCTAATTAGTCCACAATTAACCCATATTCAAAGATGAATATGAATCAATAAAGACAAGTGGGTCAAAATTTACTATAAATCCTACTATAAAACTCATATAGCGACAAGTGGAGTTGGGTGTCGAACAAGGGGAATACACATAGTAGCACAAAATATTATTTATAAATAAATAATATATGTATATGTGTATAAATAACTATGCACAATATTTATAAACTAATGTGGTTTTTTATTTTCATTTTTATATTTTATTTTTTTGTTTTATATTATATAGATATATTTAGTATATACATAAGGTTATATATAGGCTATGTGTACAATGTAAGAGATGGTAAATGTAAATAATACAAAAATAATAGAAATGAAGCAAATATTTTTTTTGTTTTCAAATATATTTTACTATTTTGGTGATTTTTTAAGGATTCTTTTTCTAATTTGTGTATATCTGTAAGGTCAAAAATACCCTAAAACATAGTTTAATTAATTAGTCAAAATTAAGATGGAGATATAAAATACCAAATAGAGTCGAAATTTTCTGAACTTAATTTTTATTGATAGAGAATAGTCATGAGAAAAGTATAGGACAAAAGTCACTATTTTTAGTTTTTTGAGATTTTTATATATTTATATAAAGGTTTTAAGGGTATTCAATTTTTATACATTTTCTTTTGTAATTTTTAGGGGCTTTTGGGCACAAGGTTGCGACTACTTAGACTAGTATAACATAATTTTCTAGGATTTTTCAAAGCTCTTTTATAATTTTTTTCGCTTTTTTAAGGCAAACAAGGGCTGACTGAGCTCTACTTGATTTTTATAAAATAGAGAAAGGGCATAAAATGCAAAAATAACTACGTAGCGTGATCAATCATGCATCTTGCAACTTTCTCCTATTTTTTGTGATTTTTATAGCACGAAAACTATTTTTAATAAATGGAAAATAATTTACAAATTTGTTCAATATAGCAAGGGTATAATTGTAAATAAAATATAATGTGAGAGGTTTAATGCAATTTTACCAAAAAAGTTGACTTTAATTTTAGAACTTAATGTACATCACAATAATTACATAAACACGCAAGGGGTTCTATGCAATTTTTACAACATAAATGTGCCCCTGCACGTGACTCTAGTAGGGACCAAATTGCAATATATGAAAAGTGTAGGGGGTTACAAGAAAATTCTCCAAAAGTTTTTAAAATTCATAAAATATTTACATGAGCTTTCAGTAAATGCAAATAGATAAATGGTGTTTGTGAAATTTTTCCACTTAGGTGCCCGGATTCGAGCATCTAGAAGATGCCACGTGTCCTCTCGAGGAGCTCTGATTGCGTTACCCTTCGTTTGAGATCAATGATCCAGATTAGATCTTGACCGTTGTTGTTGATCGAATGACAGTGAAGGGGGTTGGAAGAACACTCAAGAACTCAATGCCGGCGAGCTTTGATTCCTCGATACTCGATCCTCGCTCCTCTGGTGAGCTTTGTCTTTTTTATTGGCCAAACAAGTTACCGGGCCTCCTTCGCATGCTCCTGCAGGGTCTGATAGGAGCGATCGAGCACAGAGTGATCCGGCAATGGAGGACAACCTGGAGTAACTCCAAGTGGTGGTTGAGGTTCCAGACATGCCAAATGACCTATAAAGAGTCACCAAACGATCCCCAAGCATGAGAGTTATTTTCTCGAACCGAGGTTTACAGAAAACAACAGGGGAGTAGGATGAATGGGGAGCTCTAGCAAGGATGCACTAGAGGGAGCTTGATTCCCAGATCCATAATGGATCTGGGTTGGATAGCGGAGGGTTTCGATGGAGAATGCAAAGAGGAGTGAAACGGAGTGGGAATCAGGGCGAGTCAATGGTCGGATCTCGATGAATCAGACCTGTAGATCGAGCTCCAGAAGTTGAGCATTTTCGATTCAAGTCCTAGTTAATCGATTAAATGATAAGCTAAAGATGCTAAATTGAGATTAGAGTAAATAGCTACCTACGAAAGCAAGGAAACGGGGCTCAACTGTCCTAGGACCGCAAGGAGCAAGACTTGTTGGCGACACTTCTGCACCTCCTCCAAGGGTTCTCCTCGGTGCAAATCACAACCTAATCCGTGTTAACACCATGGGGATGATCGCTGGGGTGATCGAAGGGGCCAAAACCAGAAGAAGTGGGATTAAAACGTCAAAAGAGGTAAAGGTGGTTTATTTATAGATGATTTATTTGATGAGTTTCGAGGGGACCTTGTGTGAGTTTCGTCGAGTGTCGGTGGAGATTATCATATGGGCATGGATGAAGGATGAAGTGGCTACGAGATGGTGGTGGTTTCGAGAGAAATGAGAGAACGGAAAGATGTCGAGAAATGGGAGAAGAAGGAAATCTCGTGACTTCTGACATGCGATAGAAGGGAGACAGGATAGTTGACTCAGGTCAACAAGGAAACGAACCTCCTGGTCCACATGGACCAACCATGAAATTCCAAGGTAAAAATGCCTTGGAAATTAAATAGTAAATAGAAATCAAATTTACTATTTTTAAGTTATAAAATAAAAAATGCTTCTAATTTTGTATAGTATTTGGATATTTTTTTATAGGTGTTTATTTACAAGTTAATTTTCAGGGTATATATATCGGTATATTTACATATGTCAGGTGTTTTATTTTTATTTTATATTTTTAGTTTTATTATTTTATTTTATTATTTTATATATTTATAATTTATTTTTAGGTACTCAAATATAGGTATTTAATCTATGAATTAGATATGCATGTTTTATTTTAATGTTTTTCTTTATTGTTTTATTTTTATTTCTATATTTACATATATTTTAAATACTATTTATAAGATTATAAAAAATATAAAATTTCATAAATAATAAAGAATAAATAAAGAATGATTAATTTAATCAGTATGTTATACGATAGGGGTCCAAAACCTATCTTTCACACATAACTCCAAAATGTGTGAAACCACATTCATTAAATAGCTTATTAAAAGTAATATACAATTAAAGGTGAATTTTTGATATATTTTCAGTTTTATTTGGGAGATATGGGTCTCTGAATTTTTGCTTTTGGATTTTTATTTTGTGTATAATATTCACATTGTATATTATTTTTGTGTGACATAAATTTTGTATTTTTACATTATTATATACAACTTTAATTTACAAAGTTATATTATTTGAGGTGTAAATAATAAAGAATAAAATAGGTCCCAAAAAGAAATTCTTGCCCTAATTGAATAGAGTGATTGCTCTGCATTTTTTGTGCACTTAGCCGCCCGATCTCCCCCTACTTTATTTCTTGTCGACTAAGTCATCATGATGAATGAATCTCGGGGGCTAGGGTTACTTCAGTGTCTTTGCCACTTCACTCTTTTTCTTCATTTATTCTTATATTTTGGCGATAACTACGATACACATATGGTATTTTATGAAATATTTTGTACAAATTAGTGAGCATTATTTTTGACAAATTATTGATATATGCATGCATTTCGCTAAGGTTTGAATGCCAAACTGTAAAAATAAAGTTGATGAAATGGAGATTCATCACGTGTACATAAAAATGTCTGCAAAACTACAAAACTATAAAAGAATTCTCACCTTGAATAAATAATTATAGTCTTGAATCGAAAAAGTCATAAAGTCCGACTTTTCGGCTCAATTCCCGCTCCTATGAACTACAAAAATACACCAAACTCACTTTTAAATTCAAGATATAAAAATTATCTATCTAGTGAATGTGATTTTATTAAAATAAAACCTTGTTTGCAAAATATCAATTTTGAGAACTAATTGTATATTGTATATATGTACTAACTTGACACTGATATTTCACTTAGATATTTTACCAGTTTTGATTTCTTTATTATTTTATTAATTTTTTTATTATATTTATAATAAAGTACATAATTATAAAAATTAAATTAAACTATTTTACCATTGAAAATAATGCAAAGTGACTTTTTATATAGTGTAAATATTGATCTTTTCTTCGTTTTCTTTTGCTTTTTTCTTATTTATTAAAAATCTCGAAAATATATTTCTGTTTTAGTTTATTTCTGGTATTTTATTTTATTTTTTATTACAAAATATGTTTTAATTAAAAATACAAAAGTTAGAAATGAAGTAAGTTTGTGTTTTAATTATTTAAAATGCAATCTAAAAAAATATTTCTTTTCTTATACATATTGTTTGATTTTGATTTCATGGTCTGCATGAAAAATGTATATCCCATCGAGATCTACATTTTTATGTTGATACTTTTGTATTTTTTTTTGCTTTTATTTTTTTTTATTTTATTAACTTACTTTTTATTTTTCATTTTATTATCATTTTTCCCTCCAACATCCATTATTTCCTACCCCTTCCACTACTTCTCCAACTCTCATTCCACCCCATGTCCTTCCGAACTTCCCATTTATCTTCTTCGCTTTACTCTCTTCTCCTCTTAATTTTACCAACATCTGCCTTTAGGTGAGGAGAAGGATGAGGTTCGTTCCGCATCTTAGTGACGACGAGGGTTAAGAGAACGTAGAGCTACGACCAGCTTTCCTTCTATGAGATCCAAGGGAGTCCGCCACTTCCTTGCTGTGAGCTTCACCACCTTGAAGCTTGCTCAAGCTCGACCCCAGCCAAGGTCTTGAGCATCGACTAGTGCTTTTTTTCGAGCTCATCTCCAGGCACATACCTCCATCCAGTGCATGTAACTTCTTCTTCCTTTTCCTTTTCTTATTCCTCCATGTTTTCTTCTTCTTCATGTGTCTCCATACTTTCTCTCTCATTGGTTCACCGTCCTCCATCCATTAGATCACCAAACGAATGGCATGTCTACGGATAAACCATCTATGAAGAATATAATGGTCATTTTTATTGATTTTTTTGGTGATTTCGCTTGAATTAATTAATCAAAAAATCGTACCAGCTAAACAAATCCATCAACTGCCCTTGTTGCAACTGGGGAAGTCAAACTCTTCTCGCTTTTTTCTTTCCTCTATCTTCTTTCTTCTTTTTTCTCCTTCTGCTTCTTCTTCTTCTTCACCCGATCGTTGCACCACTCGATCTTTTCTTCCTATCTTCTTCTTCTTCTTTATCATTGCTCTTATCCATCACCTCCACACCCATATTATTCAATACACAAACCCATAACAACCATTGTTGTAACTCCACACAGACATACACCTTCTAGAAGCAGCTGCGGAGCAGCTTCTCACACCTATCTCCATGATACATTGAAAGCACAAGAGGAAGACACACTTGACGACGGTATCTCTAATGCCATTGAAATTCCTTGACGTACACAACAACATCAGCCCCTAATCATTGACCCAACACATCCTTGTTGCCCTTCTCAATCGTGATCAGAACCTCATGTGTGTGAGCCTCTTCCAACGCTAGCAACTGCCTCGTGCCACATGAAGAAGAAAGCCTCGGTGACCCCTCTCCCTATATTAAGTGCATGGGCTCCAAGAAGCAAGAACGAATGAGAACTCCTACATTTTATTTTGGAAGATTTGCTTCCATACCCTCGTGGGTATAAGTAATTAAAGAAGTGCCCTTAAGCAAAACCTCTTTCTTGTTGAACTTTAATTCAAATATTGCAAGCATATATCCGTATTTGATCTTACATTTAAAACATGAAATTTCATATTTTATTTTTAACAAAAATTCCATAGCATTGAGTACATTATTTTTTGTCATAATCAATTGACTTTGTAGTTTTGGATTATTGGATGATTTACTAAAACTGCATAACTAATCTTCACTCAAATTTTACCAATTTATCCTCTAGAATTTTCATGTAATTATAAATTGCTCCAAAAATTCTTAAAAAAATCAAGGATTGGGTGTCATCTTTTGCTTCAATTTCTGCGCAAATTTCAATGAAAATGGAGTGTCTGGTGCTTCAAATGAATTATAGAGTGCAATTTTGTAACTGATTTTTAGTTGATCCGCACACATCATTTTGATAAATTTTAAATCTTAATTTCAAAATACAATATCAAATTGAGATAATTTTGTTTTGGATCATTTGTGGGTATGGATTTACTAAGAATTAATTTCACATTCACTCTGTTCTAGTAGAAAAATTCATAAAAAAAATTATTGTCAATTCATTTCACAATAATGTAGCTTCTGATAAAATTTTACAATTTTTTAAGATTGTTTGTTTCTAAAATTACATAAAAATCCATAAAAGTTTTGATTTTCCATTGTTGCATTTCAACCCTTAAAAAATATGTTTCATTTGGATCATTAAATTTGGTTCACTGGAAAAATATTGCTTCCCTAATTTGATCTAACTTTAATCTAAAAATTAATTGAGCTAAGTTTCTTGGTTTACTTAAAAACTTAATTCATTTGCATTTTGCATTTGTATCCTTTTGCATATATAGTACCAATAGAAATCTTTTTTGAAAACCGTACATTAAGTTTGACAAATTGAACCCTAAGTTGTTCCTTTGCCACCTTGAGTCGACCCTAGAGTTCGTCAACCTTAAATAAATATCAAACCACATTTTGATTTGATTCATTGATTTATTCATTTATGTGGTTATTTTTTTATTGACCATTATCACTCAGCTACAACATCAATTCGACTAAAATAACTAAGGATGATCCAGCGATCATTAAATGGTGTCCTTATCAAGGAGGAAAATTGCTTAGGTTCATTTTAGAAAACTAAGAGTTAGGTTATCCAAACACTCGATTAGTCTGACCCCCAAGCCATGTTGTAACTATTTCATTTTTTGTTCATATTCATAATGTATTCATTTTATTTTCTTCGTACTTTTGTTTATTTTGTGTAAACATCTCTCTTACATAAATTATATATTTTTGTGTGAGGGTCCGGTGGAGTTGAGTACATTAGAGGTCAACCTTTAATGGAGCGAGCCAGCACTTGAAGGGATAAGGAGATTGAATTTATTTTTGAGAGAGAGAGATATATTTCATTTCATTTTTGAGTAATTATTGTAATTATTTTTTTAAATAATTTAGGTAATTTCTCCTTTACATTGGCACTTGTTTGAGAGCTCAAACATGTATCAGAGAGCAGGATAGTTTTATTCTTTTTATTGTTGTTGTGTCGAGAGTGGTTCTCAACTTGACTGGAAAATTTAGGATAGACATACGGTATTGTAATTCAAATATGTATGTGTCCTTTGTAATTTAGGTCTCACTTGAAATAAAAGAATCATTACATCATCAAAAGATTCACTAATTATAAGTTCGTAGTCAAATTTAAATCAATTTCATCCATGCTAATAGTATCATGTTTATTTGCGATTTTTCATCGACTTGCATGCATTTAGTGTAACATTTTAATTCTATCCTGCATGACACATGGAGAGTGCTGGGAATCGCTGTGAGTATAATTTCTTTAGAGCATTCATCATTATTTCTCTCCTACATTAGATTTTTTGATTCCTTACTCTGTTTTGTAACCTAAGGCTAAAAGGAAAAGGGATTGAATAGTAGGCGTGATTCTATGGTTACATTAATTTCCAGTGATAACCAACCTCTAAAAATCGCGTTGAATTAATAGGTCAAACTCACTTGGAATAAAATTAATACTTGCTTTACATGTGTATAAATCCCTCAGTATACGTATGTACTTACCCCTAGAAACAATGGATGAGGACGCACACATTAAGGTTATAGCACAAATCCTTGGACTTGCCCCCTAAGTCTCCAGGTCTGACTCTAAGGGCTTGCCTTTGACCTTAGTGTATGTTACAAATGTGTAAGAATGTATGTCTCCTCTTGGGTGTGATATTGAACTCGGTAGCTCGGGCATATCACCTCATTTTCTAGGAGTATACCAAACCACTACTGGTCATAAGGTGATACCTGTGTGTAGTGGATTAAAAGATTGTCTTACTACCAACTACAATTGACAAGATAATTTGGAAGAATCTTTACGACTTTCACGCGTGAAGTTGGTGAGTTTAAATGTTTTGCATTTTGTTTAATTTACTGAGTTCTTTTTGCAAATTGATGAGTACATCTTCCGAGGTCCCTATACTTCCTGGAACTCCCGAAACTGATGACCCTCTTAAGTCTAGGTTCACTCAATTCGGGGATGCTCACACACCGATTAACCCCTTCCTATCATTCCTACTCACCGAGGAAGCGCTTCGCCTCGATGAGGATGCTTTCAATTCAACAACCTCATCTAATTCGAACCCCTTTGCTGATGCAGGTAACAACCATGATTCAATCAAGATGCTTCCAAAGAAGTGAGGCGATGATGAGGAACAATGTGAGGACCCCATGGTGATGATACTTGATAGACTTACTGCATATAAGCAACAACATGCTTTACTTAGAGTTCATATATGATAGATAACTGTCAGGGTTAATGCACCCATGGATGTGACGTACAACATGGGATAGTATAGAGTGAGGAATTACCTAAGTCCTATCAAGGCAAAAATAGAATATGAGTTGAAGTCGTAATTCTTGAACCTATTGCCACAATTCAATTGGAATGCCAATGAAGAACCCTACGCATTCTTGAGGGACTTCGAGTTTTTTTTAACCTAAGACATATAGGGTTAGCCAATATTATATTAGCGTCACTTCTCTTCCTTTTACCTTGGGAGGCAAAGCAGATTATTAGCTCAAGAACTTAGGTGTAGTAATGTCTACATATGACATGTTCGAGAACATTTTCTTAAAGAAGTTATGCCCTTTGAGTAGAATTAATCATATGAGGAAACACCATACTATCTTTTCCCAGATCCCCAATGAGACCTTTTGTGACACTTGGTAAAGGATCAATGCAAAAGTACGTGTCATGGCATGGATGAAAACATCTTGGTCTAATCTCGTTTTGACAGTCTCAACCCTATGGTGCAAGGTTTCGTGAGGTTAGCTATAGAGGCAGCTACACATCACAAGGAGCGGATACCGTCTAGAAGGTATTTGAGTTGATGGCTGAGACATGTCGTTCGCAGACCACCAATAGGGCATATTATGAGTCCCCCATCACACTCTTATCTAGAGGGTGAAAGGAAGCTGTAGTTGATATCTCACAAGACTCGATTCTTAGCATGGGATCATTATGGATAAGCTTACAGTGGTTGATGAATCTGCATTTCATCACCTTCATTCTATCATTTTGGCCTTAAAATTACCAGCTCAAGCATGTAAATGAAATTATTTTGTGCAAATTAACATTCATTATTTATTATATTTATTATATATCAAACTCTATTTTTAATGACAAAATTATAGAATAAAGAAAACAAACAAAAAGAAAAATACCAAAGGTCTTTTATCACCCTAAACCCCAAGAACAAGTCAAGAATTGAATTGGTCAACAAAGAATAATGTAGGGAGAAATAAGGACCAGTAAAAAACCCAATTCTTTTATTCATTCATATAGCAATTTTTGGGACCCATTTTATTCTATATTATACCTAAAATAAAGAAACTTTGTACGCAAAAGTTTTAGATAATAAGGTATAGTATAAAATTGATTTCATGCAAAAATAATATGCAATGTATATTTTATACATAGAATAAAAACCTAAAACCCAAACTTCACAGATACATATCTCCTAAATAAAAACACAAAACGCACCAAAATCATCTTTAACTGTATATAACTTTTAATAATCATTTAATGAAGGTTGTTTCATTTTTTTTGGAGTTAATATGTGAAAGTTCCTACTCGGATGCAAGCTGATGAGATTGACACACCCGTGGGGGTGTCGTGTACGCTCAGTAACTCAGACCAAGTCGGATGTTATACACAAGATAGGAACACCGTGCTCGTCAAGGCCCTACTCAGTCATGTACGATAGAAGCACCAATATTTCATCGTCCTAGGAGATAATTAAACTGACACAGATTGGCATTTGGGCTCTATTCCATACAGGTCACGCCTCACTCGGTCTAGAATGTACATGGAAACAATGAGGTCTTTATGAACCCCAAAGAATGTTGTTTATTACTATTTTTATTAAGGTCAAAGTTTATTTATCAATCCCTTTTTAAATTTTTGAGTTTTCAATTTTTTTCAGTATCTTTTGGAGCATCCTGCCTAACAATTTTTTATATTTTTCCTTTATATCCTAAGTGATATAAACACTGGGGGAGAGGATGAAAAAGCCGTGGAAGTCAACACTAAGATGGAAATCTTGCCTTAGTGACTAATAATGTATACAAAGATAGAATTACTTACAGTGCCTTTCGGATCTCTCCACGCGGGATGAACTGTAAAAGTGAGAAAATGTCCTAAATAGAAGTCATTATTATTAAGAAGAACCAAATGCCACCTACATCAAAATGGATCCTAAGGGTTCGGTATCGGCGACCTCTCGGTACCCTCCACAATGGGTCCCGTAAGCGTTGGATTGCAAATTATTTATTCTTCATTTCAGAACAGAGAATGATATTTGCAATAACATTTATTGCATAATGGCTCGCTTTGGGATCACATGTCCAACATAGGCCACATTAAAGAACCTTTGTTGCAGTACACTTCCCCAAATGGTGTCAATCATCCTTTAATATGCGACAATGCTCAAGCTCAATGGTCTATTCCTAATGAGGAATGCAACTCCTCCAAATACAATTTGCACCTAACAAAATAGGTATGAATCCTCCAACTGGTAAAAATTAATATTGGATAGAAATCTATCTACCTTAAGCTTAGGCCAATATTGTGGAACTTTCTATGAGAAGAGAGTTCACAGTATCAACGTACCATGGAAATGAGGCAACATAAACGTTGGACTCATTTGAAAAGATCTCTGATACGAGAAGTAGTAGCTGCTTAGTGGACTCTACATCTGAAATTCGAGAAAGGTTATCTAGCACAATATTTTTCACTACAGGTTTGTCTGTAATCTTCGAATTAAACTCCTTGTGAAGAAGGATCCGTCTGATAAAGCGTGGTTTGACATACTTCTTTGCATGTAAGTACCATATGGTAGTGTGATCCAAGTAAAAAATAACCTGTGAACCAAGTGGTTAGGAGCGGGACTTCTCTAAAGAAAACACCATTATCAACATCTCCTTCTCTGTAGCTATGTAATTGGGTCGTGCCTCATACGGAGTCTTTTTTGCGAAATGTATGTAAAATTGTATCCCATCTTTTTAGACCCCTATTGCACTATATACCAGAATAGAATATTCATTTTATTTATTCTTTATTATTTTTGTAATTATATATTATTCAAAATTGTGTAAATATTATTTTAAGTATATGTACATATTAAAACAATAATAAAACCACAAAGGAAACAAAAAAATTTAATGTGCAAAAATTCATAGATGAAATACTTATACTAATACCTATATAATTTATACCCCTATTTATTTAAGTGTACAATACATCAGAGAAAATGATAAAAATATATTTATAAACACAACAAATATATTATAAATATAAAATATAAGATAATAAAATAATAAAATCAAATATAAAAAACTAAAATAACCAAAGTATAGATGAATATACCTATAAATATACCCTTAAAAATCACTTGGAATACATAACACCGAAAACAAATAAATATCATATTTAAATACTACAAAAAATAATAAAAATTTATTTTATAATAAAAAATTAATAAAATCATTTACTACATTTAATTAATTAATTTCAAATAATGAAGGTTGTTTTGCCCTTTCGCATCCTACGTGGACCGATCTCAGCCCAGGGATTGTTGACCCTCGGTCAACTACCCCTGGTGCATTTGAACCCTGTCAGGAGTGTCGAGCCCTTGATTTTAAGCCATTTTCCCTGCTCGATTCATCAATCCATTTCATCCACTCTTAACTCCACGGTCACATTCCATAAACCTACACCCACGCCCAATCTCTAAATCTTTTGTACATAGCCAAGCTTCTCATCGAATCATCAATCAATAAGGGTGCCCCCACTGTGTACAAATAAGAACCACCTCCGTCCCTTCCATTTTTGATCATCATCCAAACCCTAAAGCCCCTAAGCATTGTCCTAGGTGCATCATCCTTACGGGGGAGGTCTCCTAAGGTTTTAGAATGGTTGAAGGAGGTGGAGGTGCACATACGACAACCATCTCCTGCCATCCTGCTCCATAGTCTCCGAACATATATCAGAGCTGCGCATCTTACTATTCTAGGTAATCTTTATTCCCACATTTTGATTTATGCATTTACTTTTGCTTTTTAGTGCGTGTTTTAGCATAATTTAGGTCAGCCACTATTCCAACCCAGCTTTCCACCCCATTACCTTCTCCTTACATTTGTCCATGCTTCCCCATGCTCCAGCCACCCAAACCACCCATGTGATCTAGATATTGACACTCCTCCACCGACATACGTCAGAGCATCTCCATTTCACTCATACTTTGCACATCCTAGTTTCAAAATGTAAAGAACTTCATCGCCTCAGACCCACGAGCACATTTTTGCAGGAACCATGCCAGGAGGACTCCATCTGGGGTAATATTGAGGTTCTAAGACAACATTAGGAAGATCCTACCTCTAGGGCTCAATAAGTGAGCCGTGAACCATTTTGAGGTTGACTTCGACTGTAGAAGCCCCCCCCCCCGAGCAAATGGAACAACTTAGAGATAAAGGAGAAGCTCGTGGGAGGAAGAAAATAAAGAACGAAGATTGGGGTGGAGGTCCTTTTTTCTATTCTTCCTGGATAGTAGTGACATTTTGATTAAGGTGGTCGCTAGTTCTAATCGTGAGCACCGTTCCAGTTGTCTCATGAAGCCTAAGATCATATTAACACCGTAGACCAGCGAAGCGTAATCAAGTCTCTAGGGACTGCCACATGTATAAGTGAAATACTCTAAGTCATCCAATGGCATGCGTAATCGAGGTAAATTGTAAATCTCTCCCTACCATTTTTTTGTATTCTTTATTATTTCTATAAATAAAATATGCGGTGTAAATAAATGTGTAAATTTTGTATCATGGCACCTGAGTTTATTGCATATTACACTTTGGTCTACTCCATCTTAGCTTACGTGTCGTCCTACGAGAGATGGACAATTTCCAAGAATATCCTTATGACTTTTTTATTTCTATTTGGTCCAATAAAATTTAATATAAGTTGTATTTTTCGGGAATATTTCATGTAAGACCTTGATGATTATTTTATATGTGAAAATACCCTTTCTAGTTTATGTATTTTTGGTGTTTGATTTTATTTATTAAATATATCACTTGTGTTCCAAAAATTATGAGAAAATAGGGTTAGATGCAAGCTAACATGCATTTTTTACCCCCCATATTAATTTTGACAATTTTAATATTTTAGCTACTTATTAAGATTCCAATGAGTACATTTTTGTCCATGTCTAAGTTATAAATTACCAAAAAATAGAAAAATATTTAAAAAAAATATAAAATATTATACGTTGAGTCTACTTTATCTCCAGACCAAAAATCCATAAAATAGAAGAGAAAAACACGAAAAATCAAAAAGGTCCAAAATATTTTTATAAAAATTTTAAAATTCACAAAAAAATCCAAAAATATCGTTTTCTATTTCTGAATAGTATTTGTATTATTATCTATCTAATAAAAACAATTTGAAGATTTTTGGACTTATTTTGCTATTTTTAATCTTTATTTCAATTTCAACCTATTAGTCAATCCAAGATTTGGGATATACTTTTATTTTAAAACTCAATAAAAATGAGCTAAAAATCCAAAAAAATAAAAAAAACATTAAAAAATACACAAAACCTAAAAAGAAATTTATTTTTTGTATTTTATTTATTTATACTAGTATTTATAATTATACTACTCTATATTGAATATAGCCTTATATATTCAATTATGTATTTAAAAATAAAAAACTAAAAATCAGAAAATTTATAAAAATAAAAGTAATAAAATTAAAAACAAAAACAAAAAATATAAAAATTAAAATCCATAAAAAAATAAATTTAAAAATCTAAAAAAGAATAAATGGACAAGAAAAAAGAATGAATTTTGAGCTTCAACGCCCTAATCTAACGTTTGCTCCCTGAATTCGACTTCTACACATTCTTGCACCTATGCACATTTGTTGTAGATTTATAATAAATTTTAACTCCACATTTTTGCTATTCAATACTTGATTTATATAATAGGAAATTGTTTAATAATTAGGATTTATTGAGTTGTCAATGCACTGACTGCAGTTTCGGCTTATGAAAGTGTGCGACCCTCGCAACTCCCTGCTTATGAAATGGCACTATTATCAGGTAGCAACACCTCAAAGATTGCTTTATTTATTTGTTTCTCTACTCTTGTCTATATTTGTGTCTTTGTATATTTATTTTCATTGTTATTTGATATTAATTGTGAAATGTTTGACGCTCTTTCTTGTTTGATCATTTTTATGAGGGACTACTATGCGAGGGTGGACTTCTTAGGAGGACCTACGCACCCAAGTAAGGTGGATCCGTCTTTCTGACTTAGCTAGCAAGAGAGCGACAAAGGAGGACATGAAGGAGTTTTTTGAAGAAAATTCTCTCACATTATCATTTTTATTTTATTTTGTAATTAAAGTGACAGAGTAACATTTGATATGTAATAATTTGGACTCTCCTAATTCTTTACACTTCACTAGATCCACTACCCAAGAGATTATTCCCTTGGGGGACTTGTCATATTTTTTAGTGTTTTCGTCGTTTTCTTTTTTTATTTTTCACTTTTATTTTATTTGTTTTGTGTGAATACGCCCTAATTGATCGATATATGAAGGTCCAAAGACCTAATATATTTGCATGTACCTATATCTTCGCTTTTGGACTTTGTCAAATCTAATTGTTGATTATTTGTGCTTGAGACCATGTGCCGAGAGTGGTCGCATACAAATTTTGCAGGACCCATTGTAGCAGGCACCGAGCGACATCAAAGATCGGTCCCTGGTCTCTTTTCTAAATAATTAGCATTTGGCGCTTCACACTGATAGTGTATTCTAATCTAGGGCAATTTTATTGTCCTGCATTTTCATATAGTATATCATTAAATTATGTTACGCACCCCTCATAGAGAGAATTGGGAAGCACTATAGGCCTTCTAACTTTGAATTAATCATCGATTTCGGACTTGCAAGGATTTTCCGACCTTCTTGCTCAAATTTTTGATCGCATAGGATGTTAAATGAAATTAAAAACTAGTAACACATATGCATTGAAAAAACAAAAAAAAAGTGATAACCTAAATAAAATTGGTACTGCTAACTCGATTGGACTTCTAAAATAAACATAATGGATTCACTGCTTTGGAATGTACAACCCCCTCCTTGTTTGTGCATTTTATTCTCACGTACACACTAAGGATTAGTGCTCCAATCCCATGACTATCTTTGTATTTGTACAACTTTGTTGAAAATCACCTAACTCTCAAAATGAAAAAATAAAAGACCACCATCTCGATCTTCATTGTGTTGAGTAGGTGAATATGGGGTTCGCTTTGTACTTAAATGTGACTTTTGGTCCATCCACGTTCATCGTTATTTGAGTTAGTACCTCCATGAGTGTTCGAGTTTTTCATTTTATTGAGTCCTTCTCCGTTTCTTCACCCATATTCTTTTCTTCTTTATTGAGACGTGATATTGAGTCTTGATCTTCACTCTATTAGTTGGATTTTACGGATTTCTCTTGCTCATAGCACACCATCTATGGTCCGGCTCAAGGAAACTCTCTCCTTGCGCCACAATTTAGCTATGTTCTACGTACATCTCTCCCACCCTCCTCGTCCCCTTCAGTGTCATCCTTTCTATCACTCGGGAATGTTGTGCGAGTAGATGAGGCATACATCGAGGTTATGATAGCATAACGTATTTAAGTTGGTTGGGCAGGATTAAGGATGATGAGATTGATATGCTAGCTTTGGTGGATTAGACTCCGATATATGCATACATGATATAGAGGATTTTGATTTTGGCACGACTATAGGTGTTGGTCTTTATTAAGGGTTGTTGATCTTGCACACTGGATTGAGGACATAATTGATTATCGATAATTTGATGATGATTATGTGAGCCCTGATTATACAATCTCTTCTGAGGTTCCGTCTGTCTTGATCCAAACGCTTGATGTACTATCTATTTCTTTGCTTCAATGCGATGGTGCTCGAAACCCACATGGTTTCACTCATCTTCTTAACTGACCCATCCTCAATCTCTTGACTCTTTCATCCTCATCTAGCACTTTAGTATATCCTTTTGGCATCTATATCCATATTAGCTATTTGATGTATTTAAGGGATCACATTATAGTTGCCATGACGATCTCTTCTCCCTCCCACACTCTTACACCCTCCTAATGATGATTGATTGATAGTTTTTGAGGACCTGTGATTTGATGTTATTATTTCCCTGATATTTATTGGTTGAGTTTGCATTACTCCCCTAGGAGTATCTATGGGAGGATGCAACACATTCCTTTTGATCGGTTTCACTCATTGTTTATGTGTCCATCTTGTTGGAGTACGAGACCCATTCTCCTAGATTTCTAGACTCCTTTAAGTCTTGTCTCCGTGATGGTCCCCACAAGGATGAACCATATCTTTTATGATTTTTTCATGTCTCGTTCATAGTACTCTCTGACGGTTATCAAAGAGAGAGAGACTGTGACATTTTCTATATCTTTTGATCTTTTCTACTGGGTAGTTGATCTGTCGCCTACCAAGACCGCTTCTGATGATTTGTTCGATGAATCTGACTCCTTTGGGTCCATAGTCCTTAATGAACCTCGCAAGGATGAGTCTACACTGATTACCTATGGCATAGTATGTGTCACTCTTCGAGGGTTATCTGTGGGGGGATACGTGATTTTGTGTGTACTCGGCTTCACATCCGATGTCTCCAGTCAGGAGAAGCACGGAGCTGAGTCTTCTAATTTGTATACTCGATCCCCTCTCTAACTATGTCTCCAATTTGTTGGAGCGTGGGACCTAATCTTCTGATTATTCTGAGATCTCTAACTCATTTGAGTTTGATCACCTTGATGAACCTTGTAGGGTTGAGCCGTGTCTTATGGTATTTGGTGTCTTTATGATCTGTCGACCTTATATCCACTAGATATCATACTGCATAGAGAGTATCCTATTCTGCACTTTTCGTATCTTAATGGGACTATGATTGACATGGAGGAATCTAAAATGATCCTTCCTTCTTTGTCTTATGGTATCGGCTTTGATCTCTCACTCTTTTCTTGTGAGCCAGTGTTCTACTTTTCGCTACCAATTCCTATCTCAGTTTTGATCTGTTGTCACCGGTAGTAGACACCCACTTGATTGAATATCTAGGTGCCTTTTTCTTTCTCACAGTGTCACTGTTCTCAGAAGGCATAGGTGATGAGAGTACAATATTCCTTTATCAGATACCATCCTGCACTTCACCAGTCTTCATTTCCTACATGTCATGTATCCTCATAACATTCGTCATATTTGTGTGTCTATAACTAGGATGTACTTTGTCCTACGTATAGTGGGGTGCACCTCTCACATTATTCTTTCTTCATTCTTTTTCATCACTTCCGTTTTTTTCCTATACTTAGGTGTATCTCACCCTAAGTATAGGGGGAGTGATACATATATTCACCCACATTTGCCTTTTGTTTTCTTTTATTTTGATCCCCTCAACTGTCTCCTTACTTATTGATTTTCTCTTCTATACTTAGGGATATCTCACCCAAAGTATAGGGGGTGACAGACCGAGATGTGTTTTATTTACTCCTACCATCAACCCTCCCTGTGCGTAGCTACATCATGTTATACATAGGATTATTTCATCCAAAGTATAGGGGGGATCGACTTCCCATTCACTTATTTCTTTATTCTTTCATTCCATAGTTAGTCTTTGTAGTATAGGCTTTTCTATACTCAGTAAGAGTTATGTCTTCTCTTTTTCTTTTCAATCCACGAGGACATAACTCAAGCTAAGTACAAGGGTTCATATATAATACATATATAGTTTACCCATAACTCGTACATTCTTATTTTCATTAATAATTATGGCTAAAATATTGTATAAAATACTATATATATACAATAAAAAAAGATCAAAATTACCTAATAAAAATATGTATTGTTCCTCAAAATTCCTTTTGTACATACTGATTAAAAAATCAAGCAAAAATATTTTTTAAAAAGTGTTCGAAAAATGGTTTGAAAATATTTTTGAAAAATATTTTGAAAAATGTTTCGAAAATATTTTGTTAAATATTTTCAACCTTTGTAAAAATATTTCATTTGCAAAGTTTTTTTCTTTATGCTAAATAAAACATTTGAAAAACTATTTGCAAATGTTTTTGAAAATGGATGTAAAAATATGTGAAAAATCTACGTATACTCTTTGAAAAATATTTGCATCAAGATTTTAAAATATTTGTAATTGTTTGCAAAAATTATTTGTAAAAATGATTTTGGACTATTGTTTTCAAAATGTTTAAACAATCCTGTTCAAATAAGCTTGAGAAATATATACATCACACAAAAAATTCTTTATTAACTTTATACATGTACCTATAACAATAACTAACATTCAACCTATAAATTCTTTAAACTCTAAATTCTTGTAAATAAATAAAAAGACGTATGCCAGTGTAAATAATTGCATATATTTCTACCAAAAGAGTTTTTTTGTTTTTATTTCAAAAAAATTTACAAAATCTTTTGAAAACCGCATCATCAAAATATTTCTGCATTGTGCGTAGCATTTTCATAGAATTCACATTTTTTGGATTGAGTTTGATAATTGAACTAGCTTGAGTAAAGTTGAAGAGTAGACGTTGGTTGGACATTAATGCACCTAACTTCACTGGAACCTTATGGGAACTAGATTTATGGTAATTCAGGTATATTCAGACTTAATTCTTTGAGACTCAGGGCTGAGATCAAAATACTTCAACTGACTAACTAGAACTTTTCGTGACACACACATTACTCGTCAGTCGTGACCTAACTTGGACATTTCACCTTTCACTTGGCTTGACTCGGTTGGAGTGGTGAGGGGATTGGATTTGATGGTCCAAGATGCACACAAGTGGAAACTTTCATCCTCGTCTAGGGAGGGAAGTGCACCACAACCCATCCAATGGCATCGACGTCTAAAGAATGGAGGGGTTGCAATGATGCTTGAAAAGAGGGATGGTTTTCTGGCTCAAGAGGAAAAACTCCTTATGTAAATTCTGTTATATATAGTATCTAAAAAATTCAAAAAAGTGGACATGTTTGACAGAAAATAAAATGCATGCCATAGTGTATAGATTTGTATGCCAATAAGCAAGCTTGAGCTTTAAAGTCATATCATGTGATCCTATAACGGGATAACTTAACTACACTAGTAATGCATACTAGGATGGGTAGCTACACTAACTACCATCCATTCTTCTCGTCACCCCTCCTCTTGTGTCAGATGCACTTGAACTTAGAAGGGAATACCCTACTCCTCGAGGAAAGAGTTGCAATATGGGAAATCAGTGGGTTGTCGTTCTGGAGAAGTCAGTTCTTTTGTCATTTCAGTTGGGAAGAGCCACTATCACATACACCGTACAAGTCAGCTTCATAGTCATAAGGGTTTGTATATGATGTCGACTAGTTCTAACATGGCTATTGAGGTGGTTTGAACCGAGTTCTATGACTCTCGAAGGCTCTTGTGTTTTAAATCTAACCTTTGATTTTGTGGAGAGAAGTTTGAAAGCTAAATTTAATCCACTTTCTTTCTCTTTCTTTTCATTACTTTTTCTGCATTTATTGCATAGGTTTTAGTTAGGGATTAGCAAAGGCAAGTATTGGAGGTGATGAATTTCCATTTCATCACCTTTATTCTATCATTTTGGCCTTAAAAGTCGTAGCTCATGCATGTAAAAAATGTTATTTTGTGCAGATTAAATTTCATTATTCATTACAATTATTTTATGTAAAACACTATTTTTAATGCCAAAATTATAGAATAAATAAAATAAAAGAAAACGAATAAAAATGCCAAAAGTATTTATGACCCTAAAGCCTGAGACCAAGTCAAGAATTGAATTGGTCAACAAGGAATAAAGTAGGAGAATATAAGGGTCAATAATAAAATAAAATAACGCAATTATCTTATTCATTCATTAAGCATTTTTGGTGACCCATTTTATTCATTATTATTTATACCTAAAATAAAGAAACTTTGTACGTAAAAGTTGTAGACAATAATGTATAGAAAATTTAAAATTGATTTCATGCAAAAATAATATACAATGTATATTTTATACATAGATAAAAAGCTAAAACCTAAACTTCACATGTCCATGTATCCTAAATAAAAACTCAAAATGCACCAAAATCACCTTTAATGATGTATAACTTTAGTTAGCTATTTAATAAAGGTGGTTTCATATTTTATTGGAGTTAATATGTGAAAGTTAGGTTTTGGACTCCTATTGTACTATATATATGAATAAATATTCATTTTATTAATTCTTTATTATATTTAGAATTTTACAAGTTCTAATTTTGTAAATATTATTGGTGGTATATGTACATATTAACTAGAATAAAAACACAAAAAATAAAATAATGTGAAAAAATACATAGACTAAATACCTATACCTATACCTTTATAATTTATATCTGTATTTATTTAAGTGTACGAATAACATCAGAAAAATATATTAAAATTATATTTATAAATCCAATAATATGTTTTAAGTATATAAATTAGAGAATAAAATAATAAAATAAAATATACGAAATATAAATAAAATTACCACAACAAAGATGAATATACCAATAAATACACCCTTAACAATTACCTTATAAGAAATAACATCAAAAAATAAATAAAAATCATATTTAAATAATATATAAAATAATAAAAAAAATATTACAATAAAAAATAAATAAAATTGTTTACTTCAATTAGTTAATTAATAATGAAGGTTGTTTTGTCCTTTTGCATCATGCATGGACCAATCCCAGGCTAGCGATTGTTGACCCCCGATCAACTATCCCTAGTGCCTCTGAACAAAGTATGGAGTGTCAAGTCCCCAATTTCGAGTCATTTTACTTCTATTCATCAATCCATTTCATCCATTCTTCATGCCACGATCACATTCCATCAAGTCACACCCACACTCAATCTCTAAATTTTTTGTATATGGCGTAGCTTCTTGTCGAATCATCAGTTTATAAGGGTTCTCCCTCTGTGTTTAAATAAGAACCTAATATATCCCTTCCATTTTTTGTCATCATCCAAACCATAAAGACCCTAAGCGTTGGCCTAACGTACATTCTCGTTACAGGGGGAGGACCTCTAAGGTATCTTAGTGGTTGAAGGAGGAGGAGATGCATACACAACTACATTTCCTCTTGCCCTACTCCCTAGCCTCCGACAAGGTATCAGAGCTACGCATCTTACTATTTTAGGTACATTTGATTCCTGCATTTTGATTTCTATAGGTACTTTTGCTTTTTAGTCCGTGTTTTAGCATAATTCAGGACAAACTGCTCGATGGGACTCTCGATCTTCGGTCATGCTTTCGTTGTTATAACAATTATTCCGACCATCCATTCAACCCCATTACTTTATCCTTCCATTTATCCACGCTCCCCTATGCTCCAACCACCTAGATCACCTCTGTGATATGGAGATCGATACTCCTCCACTTCCATACGGTGGAGCATCTCATTTCACTCATCCAGTGCGCATCCCATCTTAAAATGGATTGAGCTTCATCGCCTCGGGCCCAGTAACATCTTTTTGCAGGAAAAACACCAGAAAGATCCTATTTGGGGTAATATTATGGTTCCAAATCACCTCTAGAGAGCCTATGGAACAACTCAAAGTTGAATGATAAGCTTTGGGGACGAAGGAAATCAAGAATGAAGTTCGAGGTGAGGTCCTTCTTCCCTATTCTTCATGAATAGTAGTGACCGTCGGATTAAGGTGGCCACCCAGTTCTAATGTTGATCATTCAATCATACATCACTCCAGTTGCCTGATGAAGAAGCCCAAGATCATATTAGTACCGAGATCGGTGAAGCATCGTCATGTCTCTGGAGTCTGCCACGTGTATAAGTGAAGTACTCTTCGTCATCCGATGACAAGCTTAATCAGGGTAAGTTGCAAATATCTCCCTGCCTTTTTTTTATAATTATTTCATATTTCTATAAATATAATATGCATTCTAAATGAATGTGGAAATTTTGTATCCTAGACCCTGAATTTATTGCATATTACACTTTGGTCCAATCTAGCTCAGCTCACATGTCGTCGCACGTGAGCTAGGAAATTTACATGTATATCTATGCAAATTTTTGTATTCTATTTGGCACAATAAAATTAAATATAAGTTCTTTATTTTGGGGAAATTGCAAGCGAGACCCTGAAGTTTATTTTATTGGTAAAAATACCCTTCCTAGTTTCTTGCATTTTCGGTGCTTCAATTTCATTTCTTAATAATAGCACCTATGCTTCAAAAATTATAAAAAAATAGAATTAAATGCCTACTAACATGTATATTCATGCCCAATTATTTCAGAAATTTTGGTATTCTAAGTATTTATTAAAATCCAAATGAGCCCATTTTGTCCCTACGAACTACATAATCGTTCTAGTAGACTTGAGCGATCCCAATTCGAATTATTCAGTAGTAAAGTGGGAATATGGCTGATTGAGGATCCACTATGGAGTAGAGTCCGGTTGAACTTCTAACTAAACATATGGCATATGACTAGAGGAGCTCCCATGTCCTTCTTCTTGGTTAGGAGGTTGCTGAATGTATTCATTGTAGTCGCGATCACAATATGATTTACATTTCTTTATCTAGCACGACGCATTGTCTCTTTGAAGTACATGCTTCTTTCATCCATTTATTGATGTTTGGCATGTACGTAATGCTTTGAGAAGAGGCATATCAAGCACGAGATTCTGAATAATCTCAACAACATTGGGATCAAAGAAGGTAGTTTTCAGAATTTTAGTTCTTTCGGATTTTCTAATTGTATCAGGAAATAGAATATTTACAGAATCAAAAGCCAATGTAGAAATAGTGTTCTTATTTACATAAAAATCAATGCCCACATCTGGTTGTACATATGGATGACTAAAAGGAACATGATCATCCTAAGAAGGTCGACATCCCAAAATGCATGAGAGGCTCCATTGGCTGACATTGGATGAACTGCATGTGCGATCTCCTCCAAGGTTGGTTAGATGATGCTCCGGGCCTCTGCGTACTACTGTTGGTACTATCTTTTTAGTGTTTTCGAATTTGTTGGTTTTTTGTTGTTTTCTTTTTAGTTCTTCACCTCGGTCGTCTTTTTCCTTACCTGGCTTAGATGCTGGATCGACTAATGCAAAAGATGATGATGATTCTCCTGGTGAAGCTTTCTTTTTCCCATTCATTGTGGTACTCAACTGCAAGGTCCTAGAATTCTTGAAAGTAACAACACTAGATAAAAACAATTTGTGCATATTGACTCTATTAGATCAGAGAGAACGTCAAAGACTATATGTTCTTTTTTCCTAAAACTATTGGGGTTGGCCTCCACCTGAGACGGAATGGGAGTTTTTACGGTGCTAAGGTTGTCAATCTTCAAGCTCAAAAATGTTTTGACTTTCACTAGTTGAACTAGACATTCTAGGGCATGGTTCATAGGAGCAGACTGGGATGGTTTAACATGCTAGCTATGCTGATAATGGGAATGGTGTAGAGGATGCATGTGGGAATACTGGTTTTGGTAGTGAGGAGTATGGTAGTGCTCCTGATATTGTTGAGGAAGTTGGTTATGATGTGGAGCAGTATATTACTGCTAATTTTATTGATAGTGACATTATTGTGGTTGTTGATACTGGTTATGTATCCAATTGCCTTGGTTTGCCAGATACTACTGGTGGTGATGAGGATGGTTCTGGATAAATCTCCGTCCTTATTGTTTATGGAACTAGCAATTTCTTAACTGTTGGCCTTGCTGAGGTCTTCTTGAACGGGTCAATTGTGCATCATTATCCCATGCCCCATTTACCTCTTGAATGAGAGGTGGTATGGGGAGACATGTATCCTACATTGTCTAGGGCCCATACTCGTAGAATACCGATTGTTGTTGTGGATGCTGTGGAGAAGTCGCTTCTAGGGCCTGCATGTAATAAACGTGCTAGACCTCAAATTTGGTTTGACTCTATTGAGGAGGTCGTGGCGAATATGGCTCTTTCAACTCAATGGAAGTGGTGGTCGATGTAGACACGGAATTGTAAGAGCTAATGTACTAACCAATAGCTCTAGCTGCTTAGTGATCTAATCCAATTTATCCAGATGCTATTTCTTCTATTTGATCATGAAGAGATTCTCGAGGTCCTATGATCTTTTCCTAATAGTAACCACATTGGATAGGTGTCTCCCTATAATTATCAAGCTGTATATCTCGTCCCTATCTGGCTCATGGGAAGATGCCATATGCACTGGCTTCTAGAGATTGTGGGGTTATCGCTGGTATGCACGGGATGATGACAAAGCGACTTCTCCTTTGTCCATCTCCTTGAATATCGATGAGACGATGTCCTTGTCTTTATTGAAATGCGAGTCATCACACACAACATCCATGAGATTTTGACTTTCAACTATTAGTCCCTCAAAGAATTGTTGGACAAGGATAGTCCTTATAATGTCATGCTGGGGACATCTTTCTTGAAACTCTGTAAACCTCTCCCAAGCCTCATGAATGTATTCGTGGGAGGCTTGGGTGAAGTTAGATATGCATACACACATCTGGTTAAGCTACCCAGTGGGTAGTATTTTTGCAAGAAGGCAAACTTAGTCTCTTCCCATGTTGTGATGATCTTCCCCAAGTGGTTGATCCAATGAATTGCTTTTTTCTGAAGAATGAATGAGAATGTTATCATCTTGACTACTACTAACGATATGTTAAGGTAGTGAGTTGTGCCGCAAATGTGCCTAAATTGTTGCAAATGAATATAAGGTTCTTCATTTGTATTGCTGTGGAAGTCGAGTAGGAGTGCTAAGATTTGAGGCTTCAACTCAAAATGTGTGTGGATCACTGGGATTTGGATTGACTACGTATCTTGCCCGGCTCCAAGGTTGTAGGTCTCCTTGAGAGTCATCTAAGGCTGCTCTCCTCTGGGCTCATCTGTTGGGACTCAACTACCTCCACCCGATCTATATTCTCCTACTCCTCCTAGATTCTCTCCTTCTCCTCAGATCATTAAGCTTGTCTTGGAAGGCAACGTAGGCCAATGCCTGGTCATTGAGTTGCTATTTATCGCCTGAATGGAGTTGAGAAGCTGGGCATTCATGACATTCTAGTCTGGATAGTCCTATTCTGACTCTGGAGGATTCTAGTGTCCCTTCCTTTTGCCAAAAGGAACCATCTCTATATATGTCTCTGAATATGAGTCTAAGAGATATTCTCACTCCAAATTGGGCTCGTGATATGCACATCGAATGATGCCTTTTTCAGTCTGAATAGAAGCACCAGATGGAATGAATCGTTTTGGATTAAGGTCAACATAGAATTTCATTAAGGATGACGATGTGTAAGGATGAAATCAATTGGCAGACAGAGTTTAAGATAAGAGTTATCTCGGATTATTAAAGAAGGTGGGGAGACTGGAGATGTGTTTGCAGAGTCGAAATCGAGTCCGCGAGAATCATCCTGAATTATTGGAGAATGCATGCGTATGGAATCGATGTTGTTGTCAATGGAGTCCTGACTAAGCCATCCATGGGTCGCCATCTCAAAGGTGAAGATGAGGATTGAGTTTATATGAAAGAAACAGTGGTTAATGAGAAATAAAAGGAATGGACAATAGTAAAAGGCTCAAAAGTGAGCAGGGGTCAACTAAGGATGAAAAGAGAGAAAATGAAACGAAAAATGTGCACAAGTGTGCAGGACTTGATCTTAGACCTTAATATAATCAAACAAACACCATGCAAGTTTTGAATTCACCAATACAACCCTAGCGATGTTGTAAGAGTTAAGATACTTTTTTATCTTTTCAATTTTATGGTTGTATTGCAGGCAAATCTATTAACAAGTCCCTAAGTATGATAACCCTGAACGTGTATATTTCCAGGAAAGTGCCTCCTACTTCTTCCACCTCCCTTGTAATCTATGATCTACGTACTGAAATTTCTTTGACTTTGTATAGGATGGACTTCTCAGCCAAAGATTAAGAGAGTTAGAAAATATGAGAAACCACAACTTCGGATCCTACTACAAATAGAATCACTTGTGAGCGTGTAAGGACCTTCTAAGACATAAATCGATGAGACACGCACACCCGTGGGGGCGTGGCCTACACTCAGTACTTCAGACCAAATCAGATTCTCCACACAAGTTGGGAACACCGTGCTCGAAAATTCCCAACTCGGTCACATACGATAGAAGCACCAATACTTCATTATACCAAGTGATAATCAAAGCTCCATATATCAGGATTCGTCTTCTATCCTTAGGTGTCATGCCTCACTAAGTCTAGAGTGTACTTGAAAGCAATGAGGACTTTATGAACCCAAAATAGGGATGTCCATTATCGAATTTAATTAAAGTTAATGTTTATTTAGTAGTCCCTTTTTCTAATATCCAGGTTTCCAATCTTTTGACTATTTGTCAGAGCAAGCCACTTAATGGATTTTTGTAATTTTCCTTTATGTCCTAAGTGATGTAAACATAAGGGGGAGGAAGCGGAAAAGTCGAGCAAGTTGTCACTTAAATGGATATGTCACCTTAGTGACTCATGATGCATGCAACGCTAGAATAACTTGCAGTGCTTCCCAGCTCTCTCCAAGCAACATGCAAGACAATATTGAAATATTTACACTATATGGTGATTTGCAAAAGCGAGAAAGCATCCTAGATAGTAACTTCTATTATCGGGAAGAACCAAATTTTAACTACTCAAAATGGATCCTAAGTGTGTGGTCTTGGAGACCTCTCGGTACCTGCTACAACTGATCATGCGACATTGTATAAGGCCTCTCACGACTTTTGATTCCAATTTCAAGTAATTAACAATTAATTATATTAGTAAGTCCAACCGTGTATCACTATTGGTTCTTGCAATATAATTAGGGCTTTAGAACTAGCAACCGAGTCAAGCATCCTTAGTATCTAAGGGCTTACTCACATAAAAAATAGAAACAAATGGAAAAAGCTCAAATCATGAGAAATAAACTAAAATAAAGGCAAAGAGAACACGAAAAACCATGATGAGTCTCTCAGGTGAACAAACACCCAAGCACTAGACCTAGCTATGTGTAACAATGTCCAGATTATTACAAATTAGTTTATGGAAAAATAAATTATCTCTCTCCCAAGTTAAAAAATATAAATGCTAATGTACTACTCTTCTCCTCTCTTCACTCCTCTCTACTACGTCAGCTGGTAGGCACATAAGTTGAAGGTTGACTTCTGCTCGTCTCAGGTGCTTCCACCTCCAAAGAGATAGCCTTCTCCAAGTAGTCCCTCGTAAGAAAGATCAACATTAAATATGGATTAGAATTGTCAAGTAATTACCGAAAATAAATGGTAGTAATAAAAAGAAATAAATAGCAGGCTATATACAGAAAAATGTGCTACACTCCTTTGCTCTCATACAACGTTGTCGTTTGAAATGGATGGAAGAGCAACTCAAGGACAGTCTCGCTAATCTCACACTATTAGTTGTTGTTGTGTGACTGAACTCAAAGACCACGGCTAAATTAAACAATCAACCCACACAATAATATAAAGCAATGAATAAACAAGTGTGTGAATCAAAATTTTTTATACTCTATAAACAAGTGTATAGTGGACAAGTACGTACGGGTCGAACATAGGGAATGCAAATGGTTACATAAAATATTATTTAAAAATGAATAATAAATAATAAACTTATGTATCTATATATATGCAAACTATTTACTTATGTTATTGCTAGTTTTTTATTTTTTAATTTTAAATATGTATTTATTTATTATTTTACAGTTTTTATTTATATTTTTTTATTATTTACAAAGTATTTATAATTACCAATGGTAATATAACTTAGATACAATTATATATAGATATATTTATTACATAATTGGGAAATATAATTATAAATATAGGTTAAAATATTCAAAATACAAAATAAAAATGTTTTTGTATTTTTATATTTTTCTACTATTTTATGATTTTTCAAGTATTTTTGTTATATTTTTGGTATTTTTAAAGTCTAAAATATACCAAAAAAGGGATTAAATAGAAGGCTAAATTAATTCAGGGTTTAAAAAAAGAAAAAAGCCTCAAAACTTTTCCAAATGAATTTAATATGTACTAACATGTAATAATATAAAAATACCGAACATGAAGAAATATTTTTAGAGTTTTGAAGGGTTTTTATATTTTTATATGATTTTGTATTATTTTATATTTTATCGTTTTCTTTTTTCTATTTTTAGGGACTTTTGGTCAGGGGCACAAAATAATATAATAATAAACACTAATTTTTTTGGAATTTTTAATCATGATCACGTGTGAATATTTAATTCAATAAGGGACAAAAATGTGCTATTTTGATTTTAAATAAATAGGAAAAAATACCTAAAATGCAAAACTAAAAAGACAACGTGAATGAGAATACACCTATTTTTGCATGAATTTTTCATCACCGGTGATATTTATTAAAATTAGCCAAACATACACAAAGATACTTGAACTAGCACGGGTTTATTTGGAAATAAAACAAAAGCTAGGGGTTATAATGCAAAATACCCAAAACATATTGAACCAGTATTAAAACTTTTAATAATAAACACAATTAAAAATACCCTAGGGCCTCTCTGCAAAATTGCCATGCACGTGGGCACATGTGAGGTGACATGGTGGACTAACTTGCAATGTTAAAAATGAGTAAGGGCATACATGTAATTTATCCACTATTTTCAAGTAAGAAATATCTTCAAGACCTTTTAAATATTATAAAATATAGAGGGGGTCTATAAATTTTAGCCACTTAAACGCTCCAGATCGGTCTTGCGTTGCCACATGTACAATTAGAGGATCCTTAACACGTACCTCTTCTTATCAACCGAATGACCCAGATTAGTTCTGGGTCGTGCTCCTCATCCGATGGTCCTCATGTCATTTGTATGAACGGGGAGGAACAACGTGGATGCCTCACTTGGATTGATGATTCCGGCCACCTCCCCGGTCCGATCGCTAGGCTGAGCGGTGCTTCGTCTTTCCGATATCTTTCCGCATCAACAAGTGCCTCCCAATGCTATCAGTAGAAATATGGCGAGTCAAAAAAGATTCAGGACATCTTGAGTTCTTTTGATCTTCGATTCCCCTCTCTAGGTGCCATGCGAGGCTGGGGTCCTACACAAAAAATCTGGTGGCTCGAGAGCCACTACTCTTCCCAAAAATCGAGCCTTGACACCTCGTGGATGAGGTAATGGATGCAGCTCAGTTGAGATAAAAGTGGAGAGATTCAATTCCCTTCAATCCTTGTAGGGATTGAAAGGGGAAATGGATCAAACTGGTGGAGAACGCAAAGAGGAGGAGGATGGGGGTGGAAAGTGAGTTGGTTCACACTCGGGACAAAAGTGAAATCAGCTTGGAGCTTGGGATCCAAGAGTACACAAGATTTGTATTCTACTATAACACACTAGAGTAAATGGTAAACTAAATGCAGAATTAAAATCTATCTAACAAATTATCTAGGAATGGCAGGAAAATGGGACCTCGACAGGTTAAAAAACTGGAGACAGGACCACCGAGCGAAGCTCTGGTGATAGATGGATGCACTTACTCTAGCACTCTCCGAGCTGCATATAGGCAAAAAAAATAGGTTGTCATCACGACGAAGATCTAGGATGGGGTCCAAGGGGATATAGTTCAAAAAAAGGGATCAAAATTTTCAAAAAGGATATTGTGTTTTTTTAACGACAAGTGTGGCCGTAGGTGAAGATCATGGGTTTGTGACGGATTGAGTGATCGTGCAATGGATCTAATGTGCTAGCGAGATGGAGGGAGAAAAGGATCACAATAATGATGAAGAAATCGAGTGATTCGATGTGTGGGTTACACTCCAAAAAAGGACAAAGAGGAGCAGGTAGGTGGCTCTCATAATGGTGATTTGGGTCAGACGTACAATTGACCCAGATCAACAAAGGAAGTCTCCTAGTTGGTCCACATGGACCAACCGGGAAAAAATAATCAAAATTCACTTGTAAATTTACAAAATTAAAAGAATTTAAATAAATTTTGATTTAAAATAGAAAAATGTTTATAATTTTATGTATTAGTTAATACATTTCTTATTTATTTTTATGAGGTTGTTATTAGGAGTTAATATTTACAAGTAACATTATAGGTATACTGTCCAATGCTTTGAATATTTTATTTTTATTTTCTATTTGCATTTTATTTTGGACATGGAATGTACATTGTGTGTTTTCTTGTGTGAATATAATTTTTTATTTTTTTATATATTTTATCTCCAACTTTCTCGTACATAGTTTCTTTTTTTAGTTATATATAATAAAGAATAAAATGGATCCCAAAGAGGTTATAATTGGCCTATATTTTTAGGGATTTTAGACTGTGAAATCTGTACAATTGGTTGAATATCTCCCCCTACTTTTTTCGTTTTCCACTAAGTCATCATGATGACTTAGTCTCTGGGGCTAGGGTTGCTTAACACCTATGGTGTCTTATTTATTTTTCTTTCTTCTTTATTCTCCTATTTTGGTTTTACATATAATACGCGTACAATATACTATACAGTATTTTGTACAAATTACCAGAGGTTTATTGTGACAAATAAATGATATATACATGCAATTAGCTAGGGTTTAAAGGCCAAAATGAATGAATATAGGTAATGTAATAGAGATGCATCACCTAGTCGGGTCGGTTTGTGAGGAGAGGACACCCATGCCAGATCCTATACTCACACACATTCACTGTAGTTCCCACCTTTGCCCAAGGGACGACACTGTATGGACACCTCTTAGTCAACCTTGTGTAGATGATGATTCTGATCTATTCCCTTATATGGAAGAGATAGAAAATATAAAAAAATGGTGACTCACACCGACGTGGCAGAAGATATTTATGTTATTATTGAGGCCCCACTTCGAAAGGCCATGAACCAATTATCTCCATCACCTCCCAAGAAAATAAAGCGAAGAAACAAATCTTAGTGACACATTCTGGCCATGGCCACTAAGGAATCTATGATTCATCATCTTTATTCTTTCATTTTGGCTAAAAACCATGGTAAAATATATGTATACACTCACTAGTTTCCATTAATTAAAGTCTTAACCAAAATTATCGATATTATATATTTAACATTTTGATTTTAAATATTTTTTATTTTTAGAAGTTAATTTAATTGTACATAAAAATATAAGTATATACAATAGGGTTATATTATACTTATATAATAAATAAATTATTTTTTTTATTATTTTTATTTTGTTTTAATTTAGTATAATTAACATAAATATATAAATAAAATTTTAAAATATAATACAAACAAGAAAATAAATAAATAAAAATATATACAATCTATACATATATACAAGTATACCAATAGGGTCCCAAAAACTACATTTTAATTTCATTGAAACCACTTTCATTTGAGAGATGATTTTATACAACAAACTTTAAAAGTGAGTACACCCAATTTTGGAGTCCATATGACCGAGTTAGGAATGTCGGAAGTTAGGCTTTACAATTTTTAGATTTTGAGTTTTGTTGGTGTTTATTCACAATTATTTTTAAATTATATTTTGTATTTTTGTGCTGATTTGTATGAACAATTTCAAAAAACAATTTAGTTATTGGAGTTAGGACTTATTAAATAGAAAAAAAGAAGTTTTATATACATATTATATATAGGGTTAAATGAGGCTACTCCCTAGGTTTAGCCAATTGTCTACTCCCACCCCTATTTCCCTCTATTTTTACTTTTTGGAAATAAAAAATATGTATATTCATCACTATATACCCCTAACATGCCATTCCAATTTCGTCAAAAACAGAGACTCCTATGCCCTCCATATAAGGGGGGTCAATTTCAACAATTCTGAGACTGTTGAAATTTGACAGTCTTGATGGAGTGGATAAAAGTTTCGAATTAAGTTGAATTTTGAATGACACCATGGTCACATATTGTGATCTAAATTCCAATAGGTTCAATTTCAGAAAAATAACAATAACGCAAGGGAAAAGGGGTGGGAGCATACTCCATTTTCCTATATATATATATACATATATATATATATATATATATATATGAAGGGGTGCAAATGCCGAAACTCACACAATTTATTTCATGATTTTTAGTATTTTTAATAAATAATATTAGTTTCAAAACAAAGTTAAAAATGAGTTTGATCAATATGGAGTGTTCTATAAATAGTTATGAACATGGAAAGTTGGATTTTTCGGCTTTTTAAGTTCATTGTAATTAATTAATTATTTACTATCTGATTTTTCTGATATTTTTATAACTTATATATATTATTACAAACAACTTTCAAGAGAGAAATGTTTTTATTTGAGGTTATTGTATTGGTAAATAAAAAAGTGAAAATATTTACAAGATAAATAATGGAAAATATGCACAAGTGAGAATTGGTTTCATGATTTTTATAAGTTATGGAATCTATCTCCCACTACTTTATTTCTTGTCGACAATTCTAATGCTTGGCCTAGCCTCAACATTCGGGTCAGTCTATATTTATTTCATATGTACAACATTCTCTTTCGTTTAGTTTTTCTTTTCTTCTTTAGTATTTTGTTTTGGTTTAAAAGAATGATAAATATTCAATAGTAACAAATAAGTGATATATGATTAATAATTATTGATATTTACATATTTTTTGCTAAGTATTTTAAGATAAAATAAAAGAATAAAGGTGTTGAATCATGGAATCATCATTCCACTATACTTTACCTTTGCTAGTCCCTTAGAAAACACTTATTCAAAGAAGAAGTGAAAAAGAAAAAGAATAAAAAAAAGGAAATAACTTAGAAGAAATTTGATTTTCAAACTTATAAACTATCTTTATAAAATCAAAGTACAAAAGCTCAATCAGTCCTTTAGATTATTAGTCTGACGGAACCATATTGGAAAATAGGTTTAAGACCTAAAAGCCTTAAATTCCACAATTCTATGTTTAAGTCGCCTCAACAATCATGTTAGAAAAAGTTTATATAGCTCCCTACCTCAGAAATGGCAAAGAAATAGCCTCCTCTAACAAGGTAAGCCTAATTCCTCGGTCTAGCTACTATTTCATCGAGGAGTAGGGTATTACCTTCTAAGTTCAAGTGCGCCTGGCTCAAGAAGAGGGTGTAAAGAAGAGAACGGACTGTATCAGTGTAGCCTCATATCTTTGGATCTTGACCAGTGTAGCTATGTCTCTAGCTTCCTTGGTATGAGACTTTGAAACATATGCCTTGCATATTCATATTTTTCTCCAACAAATTTTTTTATTTATTTACTTTTTTTCCAACTAACTTTTTTGGAGATTTTCTACTTTTTCTAAAAACATATACAACTATGCTTCATGTACATAAGGAATTTTTCTCTTGAACCAATAGATTATACCTCTTTTGAAACTTTATTGCAACCCACAACATCCCATCATTAGACGTCAGCGCCACTAGAGTAGGTTGAGATACACTGGTCACTTATTGTGACTATGAATATTTCCACTTACATGTTTCCCCACTCTAAAGGATTCTACCTCCTTACCATCTCATCAACGAAAAGTTACATGTAGAGTGCCTGTTCAAGTTTAGCCAATGTCTAAAAAGGTCATGCTTGAGTTGTTAAATATTCTCCACATTTTGTTAAAAGGGGATCAAATGGCCTAATTTCATCACATTTGCACTTGATAATATCCTCCATCCCACGTTTTGTTTTTCATTTTTTTGAGGGTTGTAGCCGAAGAACAGGTCGTAAATATGGTATAGCCAGGAATAGATGGAAAAGGAGCTCATTCAGGCAAAAAGTTTAGATGAGCATATCTGTAGCAATATTCTTTGTCCAGAATCAAAAACAAATTGGGAAATATAGAAATAAATCAACACTTCTCAATGCTAACTACTGGAACAGAGATTCCTTGGATAGTGAAAATCAATACTTCGCCCTCAATATTATACGCATTCACGATTCCGGGAAATGTTCGTTCCATGTCAAAGTACTCATTTTGAAAGGGGATAACAGATGGAGAGAGTTCTTTCTATGGATGTCGATTATACTAATTTATAGTGCTAATACCCTAAAAAGAAAGGAGCACGAAAATTATACCACCAAGATCTACAAGGCTCTACATGATCCATCAAATAGGTTCAAATCGCATGTATCCGCAGCAAGAGGGAGCATCGTACCTCAAGAAACACGCGCCTCGGTTAGTCCATCGGAGAAGGACAACGGATCGATGCTTCATTCACGATGAGAATCGCACATGAGGATCCATTGAACCTTCTCTACACGGAGTAGGCCTCGAATCGCCGATCCGGCCCACTCCGGCAGTGCTCCGGTGAGGGACAAAGGAGGAGGAAGGGAGGAGGAAGGTCTGGAATGGGTTTGGACGAAGGGGGGAAGGATTTTGGGCGTTGTGGACGAAGAGGGGATGGGTTACATGGGTTTTAACCCAGATTCGGATCCGGGTTCGGATCCGAATGTGACTTGTACCCCTCCTCGCTAAAATGGTCATAACACGGGCTCCCAAAGTTGGATTTTTGCGTTCTTAGACTCGTTGGAAAGCTATCGAGTAGCTCCACACAATGTACTACTCAAATAATTTTTTTAAACTAGAATAAAAGCATTTGCAACTAAACCCAGATCTACATGGATTTTGCAGTTAAGTCCTTGCTCGGGTTTTGGGGTTTCACGTCATAAAATTCTCAAAGGAATTCTTGTCCCAGAGACTTAGGATGACTCTAATCGATTTCAACACCCGAAACCCATTGTATTCAAGTCACTTAGAGAAATGAGCACATAGAAATCTTAAAGAGAGCGAAACCCATAAAAATCTCAAAGGGAACTTGACTACGGTTTCAATTCCGTACATGTGAATAGATAAGGGTATTTCTCCCTCATGTTCGACTCAGGTTCCCGTGTCACTTCCTCGACGTCTTGACTTCTCCACAGGACCTTAACTAAAGGGATCTCCGTCCGCCTTAGCCTCTTGACCGCCTGGTCCAGAATGTGCATCGACTCTTCTCGGAAGGAGAGGTTTTATTCCATCACCAAGTCCTCGTAGCTGATCAAGTACAGGGGATCTCGGATGTACTTCCGCAAATTCGACACGTGAAATACGTCGTGGATTCCCTCGAGGTGTTGGGTAAGGGCCACCCTATAGGCTACTTTCCTAACACGGGCCAAAATCTCGAATAGTCCCAAAAAATGCAGCGCTAGCTTGCCCTTTGCGCCAAAACCATGTATGCCCCTCATTGGGGACACACGTAAGAACACAAAGTCTCCAACATGTGATCATGATAATGCTTTAGCCACACAAAATTGGCTAAGAATTTTACCCATTGGGGCACGAATGCATGGCAACATACCTGAAACTCAAGGTCTCTGCACCGCCGGTTGGCGTAACACTTTTGACGGCTCTACGCGGTCAGCAAATTCCTCCTAGCAGTCTCCACCACCCTGAAGGTATCCTCAATGATCTGAGAGGTGAACATAGTGTTGTCACCCACTTGTTGGCAACACAAAGGAGTGGTACACCGTCTCCCGTATAATGCCTCAAATGGTGCCATGCCTATACTGACGTGGTAGCTATTATTGTACGTAAACTCAATTAGTGGAGGTAATCCTTCCAAGATTCCTTCCACTCAACCGCACAGGCTCGTAGTAGATCCTCCAAGGTCTGAATGGTCCTCTCAGACTACCCATTTATCTGTGGGTGGTAGCTTGAACTCATGCGTAATTAGATCCTCAAGGATCTCATGAATTCTCCCCAGTAGTGTGATGTGAAACGAGAATCTCTGTCTGACACTACCTCCTTGGGTATCCCATGCAACCAAATGGTGTGTTAAATGTATACTTGTCTTGTTGTACTGGTTTATATGTCATGTTGATTGGGATGAAATGGGCTGACTTGGTCAACCGGCCAACGATGACCCATATCACATCATGCCCTCCATGGGTGTGCGGTAATGATATGACAAAATCCATGGAGATGCTCTCCAGATGCTCTCCCATTTCCATACTGGGATGGTAAGAGGCTGCAGTAAAGCAGGAGGCCTCTGATGCTCTTCCTTTACCATATGATAGGTAAGACATATGTTAACATGTTTGGCTATGTCCTTCTTCATGCCTTCCCACCAAAAGTGTTGGCGGAGGTCCATGCACATCTTGGTGCCACCATCATGTATGGAAAGTCTTGAGCTATGCGCCTCATCTAGGATCTCTCTCCTCAGCTCCTTATCCATTGGGAAACACATACGGTCCTCATTCCATACAATGGATTTACGGACTCGAAATCCAACGAATTCATCCTTCAAGCACCTGTGGTACAACTCCTATATCCTTGGATCTGTCTGTTGGTCCTGAACAATCTTGTCCCACAAGCTGCTATACTTGGCTGGCATAGTCACTACATTGGATGTGTCCTAAAATGGATGCCACTCACTAATGTAGTGAGTACATCCCATGTCTATAACCATGCTATCAAATTCTTATTGTATGGTCGTCTACTCAAGGCGTTTGCTACCACATTCCCATTATCATGATGGTAGAAGATAGTTTAATCATAATCTTTTAGCAGTTCCATCCATCGCCTTTGCCTCATATTCAACTCCTTCTGATAAGAAATGTATTTGATGCTCTTGTGGTATGTGAAGATCTCAAATGTCACCCCAGACAAATAGTGATTCCCAATCTTTAATGCAAAAACTAGGACCATCAATTCCAAGTCATGAGTGGGATAGTTGCGTTCAAGGTTCTTCAGTTGTTGTGACATGTACACCATAACCTATCCACGCTTCATCAACACTGCATCCAAGCCCTCCATGGAATCATTGATGTAAATTGTGAAGTCCAAGACACCGAAAGGAAGGGTAAGGATGGGTGCGGAAATCAATCGCTCCTTGAGCGTACGAAAGCTCCACTCACATTTGTCACTCAAGACAAATGGCATATCCTTCTGCATCAACTGGGTGGGGGGTAGGGTCAACTGAGAGAACCCTCTACAAACCTCCAGCAGTACCTGGTGAGGCCAAGGGAACTGCAGAGATCTCTGTCACCGTCTTGTACCGCTCTCAAGACACTACTACCTCTATCTTGGCGGGGTCAACTGACACCTCTGCCCCGGTAATCACATGGCCTAGAAATGCCATCTCAGAAAGCTAGAACTCATACTTGCTATATTTGGCATACATCTTATGCTCTCGGAGTGTCTCTAGCACTGTACACAGATGAGACTCGTGCTAGTACTCATCACGGGAGTAAACTAGAACATCATCAATGAATACAATCACAAACCTATCCAAGTATGGGCAGAAGACTCGGTTCATCAAATCCTTGAATGCGGAAGGTGCATTCGTATGTCCAAAAGGCATAACCAAGAACACATAATAGCCATATCTAGTACAAAATGCAGACTTCATCACATCGGCCTATTTGATCCTCAACTGGTAATATCCTGACCGCAGGTCAATTTTAACGAACATTGCTTCTCCCTGCAACTGATCAAAGAGATCATCGATCCATGGGAGTGGGTAATGGTTCTTAACTATTATCTTGTTCAGTTGCTTGTAGTCTATGCATAACCTCAAGGATCCATCCTTCTTTTTCACAAAGGACTGGTGTTCTCCTTTGTGATGTACTAGTGTAGATGAATCCATTCTCCAACAGCTCCTGCAACTGAACTTTGAGCTCCTTAAACTCAACAGGTACCAACCTGTATGGAGGGATAGATATCGGATGTGTATCTGGTAGTAGTATGATCTCAAAATCTATCTCCCTTACTAATGGTAGCCCAAGTAAGTCATCTATAAACACGTCTGGAAACTCGCGCACAACTCTAATGTCCTCTGTCCCCTGGTCCTATACCGCTGAGTCTACAAATAGGCAAGGTAGCCTACACTACCCTGGCTGAGTAAAAGAGACATTATGAGAGACATATGGACATGGATGTAATTATGATATTCTCCTTTGGACTTGTGTTGGGTCAGAAGACTTTCAACACTATCCAGTATTCGAACACCGATAAGGAAGGATATGTGTGGAATGGGATGGAGTACCACTGCTCTGATACCAACTGTAACGCCCCTAGGATCCGGGTACCTGGAAAACCAATCCACGCACATACATTCCACAATCGAATATTCACTATTCACATAAGCAGGAGAAAATAGCAACACATGTAGCAATTTAAATTTTTTTCTTCTCTTTCATCATGTGCACGTTTCATACTTTTCCAATGTCCATCCATGTCCACAAAAGTATACATGTATGCATAATAAACGATGTCCACACATACATTATACCTTTTACAAGCCTTAACTCTCAAAAAGAGAGTAAGTACAGGAAACAGTAAAAGAACTACCAACTACTGTACCACAAAAAGGAGTCGTGAAACTGCACAAAAAGGTGACTCCAAGCTGCTCACTACCGAGGACATGCGGATTCACACATAGGTACATTATGAGCAAAGTTGCCCAATACGATTTAAACAAAAATATACAACAAGCATGATACAATTTAAATGTGTGCAAAAGAACAATTGTGTAACTAGTCTCACAAAGAATTACATCTTTATCATTGTTATTATTAGTAGATCTGGATCTGGATATGAGTAATCGAGCTTCGTGGATAGTCTGTGGTCTTGGTCTGGATGAGACCTCACACTATGACTCTAAGGAAAAAGAAAATAACTTGGGGTTGGGGTGTCTCCGTAGGCATGCTGTGGGGTATAATGCATCTTAACTAAGTTCCCAACACGTCCACTTAGCATCACTTCACAATTGTACTTTCAATTCACAAATTAGATTCCAACCCGCGAATCATCGCGACAGTCCAATCCTCCTTATGCAGAGTAGATTCACGTCTCATCACCAAATTTATTAACCACATTTCCCGGAACTCCCCTCTTAGTGCTCCCACTCGGAATACCGACCAGTGTAGCCTACATTGGCCCGTACACGAGTGTTAACTCTAAGTGACACGCAAAACACTAGCCGACCAACCATCACTACTTGGCCTGCGCTCGAGCACCGGGCTAGAGCACGCAAGTGCGAGGCCACACTGTCAGATTAGCACCTCGGTGTGCCAAGCAACATGTCCCTCAACCATCGCAGCTACAATAGCAGTTGGGATCGCAGTCATCTAGGCTTCTACCCGGGGCCCCAAGGGTGCATGCCCTCCCTTGGGACCTAACTCCGTCTACCCGTTCGTCATAATATTTTACCACAATGAGTCACGTATTTATAGTCGGAGATGCAATGAACTTTCGATTTTTCATTACATCTTGGTAAGGGATTAAAGCTACCGCAAATTACGAGATGCGTAATGGACGCAATGTAAAAGGTGTTAGTGCTTCCTGTTGTTTTGCAGTTGTGTTCACAGTTACATCCAAATTATTTGCAAGAGTCCCTCTCCCCAACCATGTGGATATAATATAGTTAAAAGTCTATGACGAAATTCGTACATGGAAAAGTTCCAGTGAGATGACCTCGATTAGAACTCCCTGGGAAAGAAAGAAAACATTTCCATGGGAGGTCAAGTTGAACCAAAACTATCATATTGTAATTCAATGTTCCGGTTGTCATAGAACATAATATACAATTTTGACAACAAAGAACCTGGAGAGAATTGTAGTGCTTGGATGCAAATGCAAGATTCTTCTATAAAAGTTCAGTGGTTATCTTTATTTCAACATGGCCATATGATACAACCCAATCAGATTATTGAATTGGCATCATTAATTGGCCAATCAAACATTCCAGGTCCATGGTAAGAACCAAACCAACACAGTTCTCCAAAGGTATCTGTGAAATCAGGCTTCTCATAATAATGGGAATGGTAGAACCCTTTTCTAATTTAATAGCCCAAACATGAGGGATAATTTCTCACCGTACAACAAAATATTTTTTTATATCAATCGACATTATGGGTGTCCAGCACACAAAATAACCATTACATTATGGGTGTCCAGCACTTTGCCAACTTTCTCTGTCTACATTGTCATTGTGATATGCATGAATGTCAGCCTACTACAGAAGGGGGCAACCTCCCTCTGATATAATTTACCAGTAAACTCGGTCAGACTACGCCCATTCTCCTTCCAAACACTCCATACTTCATCAAATTTCTTATAGATTTTACATCATTCCATCATTTATTATTATTAGCAATATTGTTTGACAACAAAACATGAACCTCGTCATGGTCAGAATCCAATCTTAAGATTTGTGTTGCAGCATATCCCCCAAGTTCCAACATGTATTATTGCATATGGATTTAGTACATCATCTTCCGAGGAAGAGATTCACAAGGGAAAACTTGTGGTTATTGTCTAACTTCCAGTAACATGTAGCTACTGTCCAGAAGTATACACGTTGATGTGTGCAAAGTATAATATAAAAAGGATCTAATTTTCTAGGTGTGCTAAACGGGGATCATATGGCCTAATTTCATCACATTTGCACTTGATAATATCTTCCAGCCCACGTTTTGTTTTTCTTTTTTTTTTGAGGGTTGTAGCCGAAGAACAAGACGTAAATATGGTATAGCCAGGAATAGATGGAAAAGGAGCTCATTCAGACAAAAAGTTTAGATGAGCATGTGTGCAACAATAGTCTTTGTCCAGAATCAAAAACAAATGGGGAAATATAGAAATAAATCAACACTTCTCAATGCTAACAACTGGAACAGAGATTCCTTGAATAGTGAAAATCAACACTTCGCTCTCAATATTATACGCATTCACGATTCCGGGAAATGTTCGTTCCATGCCAAAGTACTCATTTCGAAAGGGGATAACGAACATGGAGAGAGTTCTTTCTATAGATGTCGATTATACTAATTTATAGTGCTAATACCCTAAAAAGAAAGGAGCACGAAAATCATAACACCAAGATCTACAAGGCTCTACATGATCCATCAAATAGGTTCAAATCGCATGAATCCGTAGCAAGAGGGAGCATCGTACCTCAAGAAACTCGCGCTTCGGTTATTCCATCGGAGAAGGACAACGGATCGTTGCTTCATTCATGATGAGAATCGCACATGAGGATCCCTTGAACCTTCTCTACACGGAGTAGGCCTCGGATTGCCGATCCGGCCCACTCCGGCAGTGCTCCGCTGAGGGAGAGAGGAGGAGGAAGGGAGGAGGAAGGGCTGGAATGGGTTTGGTCGAAGGCGGGAAGTATTTTGGGCGTTGTGGATGAAGAGGGGATGGGTTACATGGGTTTTTAACCCAGATTCGGATTCGAGTTCGGATCCGAATGTGACTTGTACCCCTCCTCGCTAAAATGGTCATAACTCGGACTCCCGAAGTCGGATTTTTGCATTCTTAGACTCGTTGAATAGCTATCGAGTAGCTCTACGCAATGGACTACTCAAATAAATTTTTTTGAAACTAGAATAAAAGCAAATTTGCAACTAAACCAAGATCCAGATGGATTTTGCAGTTAAGTCCTTGCTCGGGATTTGGGGTTTCACAGAGGTCTCCATGGGAAATACGAAAAAATCAATAGAGTCGGTAAGGCTTGGATTGCCGTGGACTGCAACAAGGGGAAACTAAACTATCATCAGCAAACTGATAGTTCAACGATACCCTTCGGCCTCTTAATAGATACATCAACAAATTGAACTATCATCATGGTCTTCTTGATAGGTCCTAAGTGAAGAGATTGTACCGACGAGAAGGGTAATATGCTAATCGAAACACCGCCGTCGAGGAGAGTATGATCAAATGTATGGCCAGAGATGGTGCATCTAATGAAACGTGTGGCAGTGTTCTTTTTCCTATGAATGGGACGGTGTGCGATGGCATGGGCAGTGGCCATCGTCAAAATATGATGCTCAGATATGCTCTCCGCTTTCTCTTCTTTGGAAGAGGAGCAGATAAATCAGTCATGGCCTGTTGAAGTGGGGCACGAATGATCTCATGAATAGTGTCCACCACTTCGGGTTCAATCAATAATTTTTTAAATTTTTGAACCTCCTCCATACAAGGGAGGAAGCTAGAATCAACATATACACGAGGCATGCCAAGAGCAATATGTACAACGGCATCCTCGGGGTCAAAGGTGAGACAGTGTGTGAGTGTGTGGTCAAATGATATGGCAAAGTTTCCCTCTCCTCACAGTCAGAATCGATTACATATCTCCTGAACACTTTTTGGATTTTTAAAACTTTCTCATTTTTTTGTATTTTGGGTGATTGCATGGTCTCAGGCAAATCCTCGAATGAACCCATATCATCAAATGGTGGAGAATCATGGTCGCTCTTATTTGTGCTAGTGAGGTTATCAATCCTCTGGCTCATATGATCCATCATCTGGGTTATGTGCTCAAGGGTGGACTCCGTGAAAGGTGACTCCAACAGAGTAGTCTTGGTGGTGTATGTGGATAGAAGTCCGAGGTCTGATACTGTGGCTAAGGAGGATATGTACAAAAGTCAGGAGAAAGTTCCTCTTGGAAAAAAGGCGGTGAACTGGCTGGAGTGAACGAGGGATCCACAAAGTCCGGATAAAATATGCTCCAGTCAACCATCTCAAGTCAAGAGGAAAATGATCGGGAGAACACGAAGGTCAAATCAAGAAAAATGAGAAGAAGGCGCAAATACACAGAAGCGATCAAGAATGCACACAAAAAGTCACAAACAAACTCACATAGACAAACTCTTAATTCACCTACTCAACTCGGCAGAGACCGTAAAAGAGCAGTTTTTTTATCTTGTTTGTTTTAGAGTTAGGTGAGAAGTCCAAAAGTTGCAAAAATACTTAGGGGCTGAAATGGGATTTTGGCACTAATCCTTAGTGTGTACGCGGGAAAGTAAAACGAAGACAATGAGGGGATTACTCGTCCCAAGGCAAATATTCACTTTTTGATCTATTTTAGGGTCAAGTAATGTTAGCAGTCTCAATTTTATTAGTTATCACTTTTTTGGATTTTTAATAAGAATGTACGCGTATATCGAGGAGTCAATTCCTTTAAGCACTTAGGTTGGCAAAATCATAGGGAGAGGCGGAAAAGCAATGCAAGGGGCAAAACAAAGATGAATGCTAAAGCGTAAATGCTCACCTTGCCTCTAGCACAATACATGCAAAGATGCTCAGCAGAATTGAAACATAGCTATGTACAAATGCAAAGACGATGAAATCGCCCTAAGTTTTAAAAATTGCTTTTAGCGTGAAGAACCAATGCTAATGACTTATAATGGAACCGAAGTGTCCAATCTTGGAGTCTCCTCGGTGTCCACCATAGTGGGACGTGCAGGCACAGTATGGAGAACTCTCCCGGTGCGGTGGTTCCGAGACTAAGTGAGAAACAATTTATAAATTGACTAAGTCCAAACGAATCTATAGGATCATGCAATTATATTATATGTTTGGCATTAATATATCACAAACAATCCTAAAACTAAGAGCTCAATCACACAAAATAAAGAAAATAAAACGAGAAAACAAAGGGAATAAAAAGGTGATGAAAACTGTGAAAAACCGCGGTGAGCCCCCAAGTGAATAGACACTTGGAAATTGGGACCGAGAGTCCAAAGTTCTGTGTACATGTACTATTACAAATAATAGGTCTCTCTCTCTCACAAATTACACAAATAAATAAATACACAAAAAAGCTCAAAATGGTGACTATCTTCTCAAGTCTTCCAAGCCTCCTTTGGTGTTAGGTCAGAAACTCACACCGCCTTCTCGTGGGTGCATAGGAGCTTAGGGTGAAGCGCCTCCCTCGATCCATGATACCTCACACAAAGTCAACAAAGGGAGGAGGTGCCTCTTTGATAAATATAACCTCCTCTCTTTGTTGACTTTACTCAAACCTCCTCAGTTATATCAAGTAAAGGGCAACTACTCAAACCTTCTCGTTGATCAGCAATTAACCCATACAAATAATTAAACAATTAAGAGCAAGAGTTAAAATTTGTTATACCCTACTAAGAATATATAGTGGCAGGCAAGTATTGGGTCGATCACAGGATGCAAGAGGTAGATCGGGGTAATAATGCTAAAAAATGTCTGTGATCAAGTGTCTATATGTGATATTTTTATGGAATTTAAATTTTATATTTTTTAATTTTTTTATTATTTATTATTTTTATATTTTGATTTTTAATTTTCAAATTTTTAATTTTCTTTTTATTTTTACATTTTCTTTTTCTTCTAATAAGGATATTAAACTATATAGGATTTATATATGCAATAGAGATGAGGGAGAAAAAATAGGTAAAAAATACAAAATATAAGAAATAAATTATTTTTGGTTTTTCTATATTTTTATAATGTATTTGTGATTTTTTTTGTATTTTTGCTAATTTTTATGGTATTTTTTAAAGTCAATAATACTCAAAACAGGGAATAAATTAAATAGCTGAAATTAAAAATGAAGATGAAAAATATCAAATACTATCCAAAATCCTCCAAATTAATTTTAATATAAGGATAATAATACAAAAAAATCACTAATAGAATTTTTTTTTGTGATTTTGTATGGATTTTATATATTTTATAGAAATTTTTAGAGTTTTTCCATTTTTTATTTTTATTTTACATTTTTAATGGTTTTTGGTCTGGAAGTTAAGAACAGATAAATACACTAATATATTTTTTGGAATTTTTAAGAAATGGTTTATAATTTTTATGTATTTTCTAATGCAAACATGGAAGAAAATGCAAGTTTTCGATTTTTATAAATATGAAAATGTTACAAAAATGTAAAATGAAAATATGTGTGATAAAGCAACGCAACATGCAGTTATTCCTATTTATTTAGATTTTTTAGAGGATTATACATGCATGAAATAAGTACAAGCAACAAAGAGAAACTATACTACTAGCAAGGGCATTTTTGTAAATATACAAAAGTCCGGGGTCCAGAGTATAAATTTCCCACAAAATATATAACTGAATAATAAAATCCCATTACAAATTAGAAATAACCAAAGCCTGGAGGGCTTCTCTACAAAAGCTCCAAAATATCACGTGACAAGCACATGCTCCTATTAGGGATTGATTCACAATTAACAAAAACCTGGGGGCTAGATTACAAAATTACCAAAAAGTTTACACTTATCATAAAAGTTTCAGTACCTAATGCAAATAACTAAACCTACAGGGGACCCCACGTAAAATGGCCACTCCCCTCAAGTGCACAGGCACGTAAGGTTACCTGGCCAGGGACGAAAACAAAATAATCAAAAGTGCAGGGGGTTTAACTTAAATTTTACAAAAATAGTTAAACAACAGATAAAAGATTGGGTTTTAATATTAAATACAAAATTGACCGGGGGTAAATATGCAAATTACCCACGACGTGACGATTGGACAGCGCAGCCTTCTCCACTTGACACGTGGCGGCACAGGGCAAGCCGATGATGATTCGACTTTGACGGGACAGATTAGATCTGGTGAAGGAGATCAACGACTGAGGCTGGCCGGATCTGAAGGTTGCTGTGTAATCTGGAGAGCCCTCACGATCCAACGACAGAGAAGGCCCGACGAAGAACTGGCAAGAACTCCGTCGAGGCAGAGTTCCTCCAGCTTCATCGTGCCTCTATGGCAGTCTTCAATGCTTTAAAATGGATCCCGGAGCTCCTGCGGTCCTCCTCCGATGGCTGGTGGAATACAACAACACCGACGCTCAATGGTGCTTCCATCCTCGGTCAAGGTCGAAGATGAGCTCCAGGAAGCTCTGGCGGAATCCAAAATGAGCCCTCAGGCAATTCTTGGGTACCAGGACCTACAAGAGAAGTTAAGGGGGCCGCGGGAAAACTGTTGCGACCACCTGTGGGTGAATAACGGAGGAGAACGGGAAGATGGAGGCTCATTGAGGCAAACTCTGGTGAGGTGATGGTGAAGGTGAATGAATGAGTATTAATCCAACTAGAAGGATCTAGTCGAATCCTAAGGCTATGACAAATAAGAAAACACAAGAAAAACAAGGAACAACGAACCTCAAAGGCTAAGAATGCCAAAGATCGATCTCAATGGTGGTGGCCCGCCGGAGGTGGTGGAATCCACTCTATGGTCGCCTAACCTCGCCTCTAGGGAGCTGCAAGAACTCCTATCATGAGGTCCAGTCATGAGCTTGCCATAGAGAGGGAAAAACGATCAATAGAGGGTTCCAAGGTCGAAGGAAAACTCGAGTGGTTTTTGAATTGGTTGAAGAGCGGGCAAAAAGAACGAGGCGTGGCGGACGAATCGATGATCCACAACCCAAGAAGAGCCCCCGGCGTGCATCCTCGATCCATCGAAAACAAAAGTCAAGAAGACTCCAACATGAGATGGTGAAAGATTGATCCATGAAAAAATAGCGAAAATGGCCAAAAAACGCAGTTTGGCACAAAGCCAAACCTTGGTCAGAGAGTTGACCGAGGTCAACCAACGGAGGATTCTGGTTATTCCACGTGGTCCAACCAGAAAATTCCTTGGCAAAAAGTTTTATTAATTCGATTAAAAATAATAAATGATTTTATTATTTTAGGTTATAAAATAAAAAATGTTTATATTTTATGAAGTATTTTATTATGATTTTTATTTAATTTTTACAGTTTAAAATTACAAGTTCCCTGTTACGGGCTATGTATAGGTATATTCATCAATGTATTTTAATATCTTATTTTATTTTGTATATTTAATTTATTAATTTTGTTTCTTATTTATAAAATTACAACTTAATTATATAGACTTAAATAAATTTTTCTTTTATTTTTCCGATGTACTATGTTCAATTAAATAAATAGTTATATTATTCACACAGGTATAGTTATGGGTATTTCATCTATGTATTCTCTATAAGTATTTTATTTTTATATTTTATTGATGTTTTATGCCAGTTTTAATATATACATATATTATAAATAATATTGACAAAATTATAAAAATACAAAATTATAAAAAATTGAATAAAAAATAAAATGAATATTTTAATTAGTATAAGTATACAAGAAGGGTCCAAAACTCAACTTTCAAATCGTAACTCCAAAAAATAAGAAACCACCTTCATTAAATAGTTTATTAAAAGTTATATATAATTAAAGTTATTTTGATACATTTCGAGTTTTTATTTGAGAGATATAGGTATGGGAAGTTGCGATTATGTAAACTTATTCAGATCATAACTTTTTATCTGTATATTATTTTGTTTGAAATCATTTTGATTTTTTTTTATATTTAATTATCAACAACTTTCATGTTCAAAGTTTCTTTATTTGAAGTATAAAAACTAGAACTCAAAATAGGTCACAAAATGAATAAAGAATGAATAAAATAAAAGGAATTTTTATTGTATTTTGGCCCTTATCTCCCCCTACTTTATTCCTTATCGACCTAGTCATCGAGATGCCTAGGTCTCATGGTTTCGGGTCATAAACTATTTGCAATATTTTATTCTTATTCTTTTCTTTATTTTATAATTTTGGATTTAAAAACCGTATTTTATACAATATATAGACAATGATGCATGAATGATAAAATGCCTAAATTAAGCTTATTTATACGCATTTACTAGAGTTTTTCAGCCCAAAATGATAGAATAAAGATGATGAAATGGAGATTCATCAGAATGTCAATGCAAGAGAAAAAGCAGGAATCTAAAAGGCAAACTATCCTTTATTTTGTGGATTTAATTATTTGTTTATTTATTTTATATTTTTATATTTTTTGATTTTCAAATTTTTAGTGATTTTAATTTTGCAAGTTTTTTGAATTTCAAATAAAGAACAATATGCACAAGATAAGAATGACGCACACCAAACTCATTGTGTATTTTTCAATTATATAAAAAAAGCTCAGAAAAAACCAGAGAAAATACTTTTGTGTTTTAAAATTTTTGAAAATATTTTTGAGTTTTTTTTAGAATTTTCAGATGTTTTTATATTTTTCTAAAAATCAAATAGTGGTAAAAATGATAAACAGTGCACAACCCAGAGTAATTTGCAAATTAAAAATAATTTAAGTGCCCAAAACACCCGGAAATTATTTTTATGTTATAACAGGGACAAATATCTACAAATAAGACTAAAATCCCATTTTTTGGACTTTTGAAGAATTTTTTTATGATTTTAATAATATTTTTAGTAATTTTCAATTTTGGGGGTTTTAAAAGGAATTAATGCGTGAAATTTGGAAAGAAATTAAAAGACAATGAACTAAAACTACTCTAATTTTTTGGAGTTTTTGGAGCAATATCCAAGTTTTATATGAATTTTTGAATTTCAGGAAGAGATAAAAGATGTTTTTATTTCTAAATAATAACAAATAAGGACAAAATGCAATGAAAAATTTATGCTAAAAAGATAATTACATCAGGAGCATAGCATGATTTTTGGGAGATTTATTAACCAAATAAAATATTTATTTGAATATGAAAAGCAAGCAAAGTCAAGGTCGGGAAATGAAGGATTAAAATGCAAATGTTCAAAGTTTTTGCATGAAATGAGAACAAACAATAAAATAATGTGTAATGTAGTGCAAATTACCCAAATAAACGTGCAAAGCACATGCTTGATTCTGACAGGGGCGTTTCGGAAAATTTAAGAACGTCCGAGGGCGTGAATGTACTCCTAGGACGTTTTGTCATTTTAGTACATCACGAGGAGCCTAATGGAAAGTTTTCAATTTTTAATTTCAAACGCTGTAGGGTTTCTATGGGCTCCTTCATTCTTCAACCAACAACGGAAGCAATGGGATGCCGCCACCACCAAAGCCAAAGTGGGAGGAGGGGCGTTGCTGCTTTCTTATTCTTCATGTCAAATATGGGGATGTGGTCGTGATGCACCATCGTGGTTGGGCGTGAGGACGCCGCTCATTGGAGATGCAGCAGCGCTGCCATGGTGCATGGCGGATCTGGAGAAGGGAAGGCGATGGGCGGTGGACTGGAGGTGGGCAGCGATGATGATGGCTAGAGGTGGGAGCTTTGTCAGGAGATCCACTGAGATGGAAAGGGAGATGGCGACGGGTCGTACGCAGGATTGGAGGGAAGCGAACATGCTCAAGAGGAGTCGACCGTCATGTTCTCGATGGAGGTCGCTTCATGCAGCGGTGCAGATTGAGGAGAGATAGGGCAAAGAGCCAGTCCAAACGACGGTGCGGGAAGGCAGCGAGGAACTGCATGGGCTAGCAGCCACGCATGATTTTTTTATTTTTTTATTTTCAATTGTAAAATGTAATAGTAATCAACAAAATTTTTTTATATTTTTTGTAAATTCGAAATATTGAAATAAAAAATGAAGGAATTTTTTTTAATTTTTTTAATTTTTTTTATTTCTTTGATGATCCTACAAAACTATTGTTAGAGAAAAAGAAAACAAATATAACTTTTTGGTTTTTTAGTTATAAATAAATTAGGATGCAAGTATGATGACTCGTTCCCAAAAATCAAAATGGAAGACATGGGAGGAGATCCGACGAAAAATGAGGAATAGATCCGAGTCTCCGGCAACCGTGCGTGGCCGGAGGTGAGAGATCGTGTGAGGTAGAAATGAACACGTAGAGATTGAGAAAGTGAGGTGAAAGATCGAGATTGGTGGCGAGAAATAAAGTCGTGGTGGATTCTACAATCTATAAAAAATGATGATGAAATTAAAAATACAAAAAATAAACTGAGCTTAATCTAGATGAAAACAAGAAAAGAAAATGATGGATCTCACCTTAGGAGCGGAGAAAATCTTGATCACCTCGACGAAGGCTGACTCGTTATCACTGGATGGCTCGGAGGCTAGCCACCCTTCTGCAAGAAGAAGACTCTCGGAGGTCAGGATCCTCTCACCAAAGATTGACCAAGTTGAAAAGATCGAGAAGGAGCCTTATTAATAGATATAATGGGATTGACAATTGAATTTTTGAATTTTTTGTATGAAGATAAGAGATAAGAGAGAAGAGCATTTGTTTTGAGATAAAGTAGAAAGATAAATATTTACAAAAATTAACTATTTTTTGTATTTTTGTAACTTTATTCATTAGAAAATTAAATGTTAATTTTTTTATTTTTTTGTGATAATTAGTTAAGAAAATTAACTATACACATATGCTATATACAAGTATGACATTATTTATGTGGGCAAATAAGCAAATTAGTTTTTTTAAATTTTTTATTTTCAATAATTAATAAAAATATTTACAATTACAATATGTACATATAATTGGAAAAATTGCACAAACCACCCCAAAAATCCAACTTTTCAATCGTAACTCCAAAAATTATGAAATCACAACCATTTTAAAGATAATTTAATTTAGAATACAAGGGAAGTGAATTTGGTTCAATCTGATTCACATGGATCTGGAACTAGTCTTTCAATTATCGTTTAGTGGCATTTTCCAGATGTGATTACTTTTATTATATACATGATTTCATTATGCAATTATTTTTATTATTTAGCCAACATTTTTATTTTCAACTTTTATTTTGAAAATAATTTTATTTAAGGTTAATTTATATACAAATAAAATAGTGTTAGTCTTTTATATATATTTGCACAATAAGTGAGAAGTATTTACAATATACATTTTTTTGGATTTTCTGATTAAGGACCCTATCCCCCCCTACATTATTCCTAGTAGATCAGGTCAAGTCTTGACCTTCTATCGGGGTTCGGTTCGGCCTATAACTATTACATATATACAGTCTTCTTTTCTTTTCTTTATTTTTCATTTATTTATTTATTTATTTTAGGTTAAAATAATATAGAAATATAAAATATTTACATACAGATGCAAGTTAGTAAGAATATGAAGCTAGTATTATGTACATGTGTTTTATAAGGTATTCTAAGCTAAAATAAATGAATAAAAATGACAAATCACAGATTCATCATCGAGGCAAAGACATCAGAGCTCTACCGAGCTATGAATCCCCTAGCGTTCCTACATCGCATTCCCTTTCAAGTTAGGCTCATCAGATCCTCCTTCTCCATTCATCCATTTATTCCATTTCATCTCCCTCCTCTCTGCTTCTGATTCTCCTCTGCTCATCCATACGTAGCTCTGACAAACCTGTCATCATCTTCAAATCTCCTTCTAATTGGCATTCGTTTTACCTCACCTAAACCATCATAATGTTCACGTTCAATGGACGATTGCAGGACTACTATATTATATCTCCACTTCTAGTCTCTCATCATCTTTCCATTTTTCTTTTGAGCCGATGATGAAGCTACGTTTCATCATCTTTATTCTATCATTTTTGCCTTAAAAACCCTAGTAAATGTGTGTAAATATCATTAATTTATGCATTTTAGCATTTATGTATATGTGTGTAAAATGGTATAAAATGCGGTTTTTAGTGCCAAAATTATAGAATAAAGAAAAGAAAATAAAAAGAATAAAATATTGTAAATATTTTATGACCCGAAACCTCGAGACCTAGGCATCTTGATGAATAGGTCGACAAGGAATAAAGTAGGGGGAGATAAGGGCCAAATACCTATAATTATTAATTCATTCTTTATTCATTTTGGGACCTATTTTTGGTTCCACATTTTATACATCAAATAAAGAAACTTTGTACATGAACGTTGTAGATAATTTTATAAAGAAAAATACAAAATTGATTTTACAGAAAAATAATGCATAGATAAAAAGTTATGGTCTGAATAAAAATCCAGAATCCCAACTTTCCAGACCCGTATCTCACAAATAAAAACTCCAAATGCAGCATACTCACCTTTAATTGTATATAGAATAAAATAATCTATCCAATGGTGGTGGTTTCGCATTTGGCGGAGCTACGGTTTGAAAGTTGAGTTTTGGATCCCTATTGTATACATGTACTGAATAAAATATTCCATTTATTCTTTGTTCATTATTTGTTCATTTTTATATAATGTTATAAATATTACTTATAATAATTATGTACACTAAAATTGGAATAAAAACATAAATACAACTCAAATAAAAATACTTGTATACTGAAAACATAGGTATAATACATGTATCTATACCTATACAAATAATACTTTCATTCTATTAAGGGTATAAAATATATCTGAAAAATAAAATAAAAATATATCTGTGTACATAAAAGTATGTTATAATTTTAGAAAATAACAAATAAAAATAATAGAATTAAAATACACAAAAGAAAAATAAAGTAGTGAAGTATATAGGTAGTATACCTATAAAGGGGTAAAAAGTGAACTCATTAAAATAAGCCACATAAAAATAAATAATATTCATAATAAAATATTTCATAAATTAATAAACACATTTTATTTTTTAACCAAATTGAAATTCGTCCATTTACTATTTTATTTCGATTTTTGAAAATTTTTTTTCCTGGTTGGTCCACGTGGACCAACCAGGTTGGTCTGACAGTTGACCTCGGTCAACTGTCTGACCTACTCTTCCAGGGTTGTCAGATGCACGTTTGACCCACCTTCTCGCCATTTTCTAGGCCCGCTCTTGCACCAAATCATGTCGACTCCTTCAGACTTTTTGCTCCTCGATTAGTGGTGAATCACGCCCAAGTGTTTCCTTGGGCTGAGGACCACTAATCGAGGCGTTCTCGCCCTCGTCTTCCACGCCCGTCGTCAACCATACAAAATGAGCCCCCCGACTTAGATTCAAAAGGAATCCTTCTTCCGCCACTTTCCATCGCAAACCCCTACTTCTTCGTGCTCCTCGTGACAGGGGGAGTTGAATCGACCCGGGGTTCGTGAGGATTGGTGTAGAATCGAAGAGATTCGACCCTCGCCGGAGCTCCGCCGTGCTTCATCGCACGTCGTCTCTGGTGAGTTTCTTCCTCCTTTCTTTCCATTTCCTGGTAGCCTTAGCCTAGTATAGCTTAGATCTATAGCAGTTTTGAGTTTCGTTTAATCGATCGCCGTGAAATCTCAATCGAAGCCACGGCGGAGCTGAGCTCCGCCCGTTGTCTCCGACCACTCCGGTGATCCTCCGCCGTCCTAAACACCTCCATCCTTCTCCTCTCCGCTCCGTCATCACGCCGCATCCTTCCAGATCCCTCGATCTCGCTCAGATCGAGCCCTTGATCTCCACTCTCTGCCGCTCGCCGGAGCTCTTCGCCCGCACCACCTTACGCCTCATCTGAACCATCGGACCCCACCATTTTGTTCGCCTGGATTTTGTGTGCCTAACCTTGCAGGTCTGAGCCCAAGAGAAGGCTCAATCGACCTTCGACGACCCCAGGACCAGTCGTCCAGGTCACCTCCGCCGTCCGAGCACCTCCAACCGCCTCCGCCTTGCCGGAGACCATCAGCTGACGCGGGAGGGCCCCAGGATCATCTTGCCTCTGATCCTAGGGTCGGAGCGGCCGTGTGTCGGCCGCAATCGCCGCCCGAAGTTCGCCGGGGAGAAGTTCTTCGTGAACCACTCCCTGTCGTTGGATCGACCGCCTGCTCCAGACGCGACGCCAGCCGTCCGATCGCCCTTGCCTCTCCGCCGTTGGATCGAGCCTCAAAGGTCTAATCGCAACCGTCCGCAACGAAGGGGTATCCGCCGTCGGATGCCCGTCACGTGTCCAAGTGGGTCGCCATCGGCCGAACGATCGAACCTCGTGGGTATTTTGCATTCTTAACCCGCGACTTTTTGTTTTTAACGTTTAGTCCAGTAACCTTCATTTGTAGTTTAAAAAGTTTTGTAATAATTGCACGTAGACCCTCACAGTTTCACTATTTGCACTTTAGTCCGCGCCACGTCACCTCACGTGACTGGGGCGCGTGGCATTTGGGTATTTTGCATGCTAGCCCAGAACCTTTGGTTATATGCAATTTCGTCCCTGTGCGTAGGAAATATAATATGTTTTTGGGAAATATTGCATGTATGCCCAGCCGGTTTTCATTAATTGCAATTATGCCCCTATGAATGTGGTTTCACGTGACCTGTGCGTGGCTCTTTGGTGAAATTTGCAGCTGAGCCCTTGGATGTTTTTATAATTACATTTATAACCCTGCTAGGCTTAGGAATTTTGTGTGTTTCACTTAGTTATTTCACACCTCTTTTAATTGCGAAAAATTCAAAAACAATTAGGTTTGAGCTCCTGTGTGCTTCTATTTTCACGCTATATTTTTAGTTTTTAATTTTATTATATTTTTCCATTTATTAAAAATCAAAAAACATGTTGTTTCAGCACTGTCTAGCTTAGAAAACACCAAAAAAATATTAAAATGTCTCGAAAAATTCCAAAAACATTCCATAGTGTCTATATTACTATATTTTAGTTCCAAACCAAAATTCACTAAAAATCTCAAAAGAAAAACCTTAAAAATTTAAAAAGACTCTAAAACTTCAAAAAAATATGTGAAATCAAAGAAAACTCTAAAAAATACAAACTCAGTTCCTGTTTGCCCTTTATTTTGCTCTCTTTATTTGAAAAATAGTGTGAAAATTTTTGATTACTGTTTGCTATTTTTAAACTTCATTTTGTTTACAGTCAGCCCTTTTTCCAATGTTTTCTATTATGTCAGTATTTAAAAATACCAAAAACACCTAAAAAAATCCCCAAAAATCACAAAAACAGTAAAAAGTCCTAAAAATATTAAAACATTTAATTTCTGAATTTTTGGATTTTTTTGCATTTTTATAAATAGTTGACCTTGCCTTTTATTCCTTTGTCTTTACTTTCCAATATTGAAAAAGAAATAAAAAAATATAAAATATAAAATTATAAAAACTAGAAAATTAAAAATCAAAATACAAAATTAAAAATTAAAAATTAAATAAAAAAATTTAAAAATTAAAAACCCACCAAAATTCTAGATTGGCTAAGTTGCTTATTAGACCTAGGTTTGGATTTTTATCTATGCTCTACACCTTTGCTTCTTGAGTTCGACCCCTACTTGCTTGCCATTGTACATCTTTAGTAGGGTATAATAAATTTTAATCCTTGCTGTTCATTCTCTGATTGATTGTGTGGGTTAATTGTTGGGGATCGAGGAGGCTTGAGTAGTCGCATCAGCGATAGTGAGTCTGATTTGTCAGACCACTATTTAGCGGCTCTCGTTTTCCCGCTTTTCAAATGGCGTCGTTGCCGGGGAGCATCGGTTTGTAGAGTACCATCTGGGTCTTTTATTTACTTAGCCATTTTTGATTACTTGTCTCTTGTGCATCATTTATTTGGAACTGTCTGACATCTCTTTTGTTTTCTTGCGAGGGACCGCTGACCGAGGAGGATCGCCTAGGGGATCCTGAGCAGCCTTGGGAGGAGGAGCCGGCTATTCTACCCTAGCCGGCAGGAGATAGCAGGAGGGCTAGAGAGAGAGAGATAGTTGCTTTTCACTTTTTGTGAGAGAGAGATTTGATTAATTGTAATAATACAGGACTTGGACACTTGAACACTTCGGGCCTAATTTCCGGCTGTTTGTTCACCCGAGGGCTCACCGCTGTTTTCTTCGTGTTTTCCCGACTGTCATTTGCCGGTTTTGATTTCATTTTCACTTTCTTTTGTGGAGTGAGCCCTTAGATTTAGGCTTTTTCTTGATCGTCTAGATTAGGTCCAAACACACTAATAACCTTTGCATGTACCTATAGATCGTTTTTGGACTTAGTTTAATTAAACAGTTAACTCATCTTCTTAGATCCGCCGCGCCGCGAGCCCTCTCCATAAAGCGCTACTCCTGAACTCGATGTGTCGAGAAGAGGAGGGGAGGGTCTAGACCAGACTCTTAGGATCGAGGATTGGTGATTAACTTGTGGTTCTTTATGCTAGCAGTTGCCCATCTTAGGACGATTTCCGCATTGCATACCGGCATCTAGTTAGGTTTACAAATTCTGCTTTGCATCCCGCATGGAGAGAGCTGGGATTCGCTGTAAGTCTTCTTACTTTGCATCCATCATTTAGGCACAAAGGTGAGATCTCCATCTTGGTGCCGACTTGCATTGGCTTTTCCGACTCTATTCTCCCTCTGTTTTTTTGACAAAGTAGGATAAAGAAAACACAAAAACGTTAGGCGCTTGTTTGAAATCACTCAAAAGAAGCGATAACACAAAAAAATTAAAAAAGGGACTGCTAAGAAAACTTTGACCTAAATAAAATTGGTAATTGAACTCATTGATTGGGGAGAGTCACACCCTCACTTGTATTCAGGTTGCATGGGAAGGTCTCCTTCCAAGTGAGCAGAGTGCTTCGTAAGGATTAGAGCCCAAAACCCAGTCTGTCGCTGCCTTGTGTATCGCCTGGATTTCCGAAGTATTGGCTCTTCTATCGTACGTGGACGAGTAGGGCTTGGTCAACTTTGGTGACTCTCTATCGTGCAGAGCATCGACCTCGTCCGAAGTATCGAGCCTAGGCCACGCCTTCACGGGGGTGTCTGTCTCATCGTCTTGCGTCTGAGTAGGTTCTTGCACGCTCACGGGTGATTCCGTTGCGAGCGAGTTCCGAAGTATTGGTTTCTCCTATTGGCTTCCTTTCTCTATTTCTTTGGCTGAGTAGGGATCCAGGAAGGGTTACAAGGACCTTAAAAAGTACAGACTACAGGTTACACATGGGGAGGACAAGTACGGGAATACTTTTCCGGCAGTACTCTCGCTCCTATAGGCGTAGCGCTCTAAGGACTCGTTAAAAGATAACTTCCTGAATTCAAGATAAAAATTACAAAGATAAAAGCCGAACCTTCACGGCTTCACGTGTTGAGTTGGTGAATCCCCTTGCTTTGTGTTTGCTTGCTAGTTGCATTTAGGACAAGAACAAAAATATCGCGCCTTTGCGTAAAATTTTGTTCTCTTTCTACTTGACCCTTGCTCATTGTGAGCCTTCTACTGTTTTGCAATCCTTTTATTTCTTGTTTACCATCGTGCTCTTCATCCAACATCTTGTCCTCTTGGCCTTCTCAAGATGACGTCACACGGATGGTTTAGTCAGGACCTCGCCGATGCCCACATCGATTCCGTGCCGGTAACATCTTCAATAAGGAGGGGTTATCTCCAAGAAGTTAATTCGGATCTTGCGAATGTCTCCTTGGACTCCCCTATTCTTGCTTCTTTCAATCCCTGCCTTTCTCCAATAAATCCGCTATTCAGGATGGACTCGCAACCCGAATTAGCTCTTCCCCTTCAGCTAAACCGGGATTACTCTTGTCCCCGAAATCACCCCTTGTGGATGGAGATCGATTTCAGTCAATATCATATGCTCCATTCACAACATTCTGGATTTGACCTTAATCCCAGAATCATCTCAACAGCTGGTGCTCAGGAAGATACTGATCAGGGTTTACTCCGTCATGCAGATTCCCCAACCGATCACGATTCAGAAATTCCAGTTCAGTTAGAGATGGCAGGAGGAAGAGGAAAGGGACCACAGCCCCAATTAGAGCCTGAAGGCAATCCGGGGGAAGGGCAGTACACCACTCAGGGTGAGGTTAACAGTCAGCTGCTGGCGTCCATTCAAGCCATTCAGCAGCTGTTGACTAATCATGCCCTGGCCCAGACCGCTTTCCAGGACATGCTGAATGATCTGAGGAGGAGGGCCGACGCGAGAGATGCCCATCAGGAGGATGATCCGAACAACGAGCATAATTTTGAAGAAGTCAGAGATGAATTCTCAGTTGGAAGACCCGAATTTGAGGTAGTAGGAGGAGATCCACTGCAGCCGAAGCCTACTCTGAAGGAAACATACAATCCAGGAGCGGGATGCATCACGGAGTGGATTCAAGTTCCACATATGCATGCCCACTTCGATCTAAAGCCGCAATTTTTGTCACTGCTTCCCACCTTCCACGGGAACACCACTGAGGAACCATATATCTTTCTCAAGAAGTTTAGCCGCATCTGTTCCACTGCTCATTACCCCGGAATCCCTCTGGGGGTAATCAAGATGACCGCATTTCCCTTCAGCCTTCAAGACAAGGCCCTATATTGGGTTGACCATCTTGGGAAGGTCGTCACGACCTGGGAGGAGCTGAAGTCCGCATTTCTCCACAAATTCTATCCTCTCGGGCGATTGAATCAGATGCGTTCCTGGATCTCCAGTTTTTGCCAGCAGCCCCACGAGACCATCCATGAAGCGTGGGAGAGATTTAAAGATCTTCAAGAGAAGTGCCCCCACCATGATATTCCAAAGACCAGTCTCGTACAACACTTCTTTGGGGGGCTATCATTTGAGAGCCAAAAGCTTGTGGATGCAGCTTGCGGCGGTTCACATTTCAACAAGGACGAGGACGTGGTATGGAACGTCTTCGAAGAAATGGCTGAGGGAGAAGCAGCCCAATCCTCGTCCAAAATCTACATGAAGCCACCAATCGCCATCAGCAAGCCAGTTAACATGGCTTCTCACACTGAGGACAAGGATGAGAGCTCCAACCTGAGTATCATTGGGAGCCACTTGTCCAAAGTGGACATCATCGAGAAGAGGTCACAAGACCTCGAAAAGCTGGCAGTCATAGAAAAAAGGACCCAAGGTCTGGAAAAGCTCGACCAGATTTCCCAGCAGCTGGAGCAGCTCGTCCGTGCGTTAAATGCAAACATGTGCAACGCTGTGTCTACTTCTATCGAGTCGAATGCTGAGAAAAAAGAGCCCGCAATGCAGCCACAACCTCAGCCGACTCCACCGCAGCCCCAACCTGTCCAGCACGTGTACTACATGCAGGCCCCGGAGCAGCCCCTGCAGCACCAGACACAGATGGTTGTGTATCAACCGGAGCCCCATCCTGCATACTCCGAGTAATTCTCTTCACCCCCGCCAGTGATTCAGGAAATCAATGGTGTATGGGACAATGAAGCGCAGCTGACCCGTCCTCAAGGACATTCTCAGGGTCAGAACATGGGCAACATGCCTATCATCAGCAGCAGCAGGGTGGGAGACCCTTCCAGCAGTCCTACCAGTACCAGCCTCCATCACACGGGAACACTTGGAGGCAGAACTACCAGCACGGTCCCCAGCAGTCCGGATATCGTGGACAGGGATATCACCAGCAACCGGCTGCTCAATACAATCAGCACAACTCGCAGTACCCCTCCAACCCTCCTTCTCAACAATTCTCACAAGGATATCAGTCACAATCTCAGCCGCCATACCAGCATTCTATACCCCGGTAGGGGGAATCCTCTGAGATTATACCGGTCAATCCAGCCCTGGCTTGTTTGGAGAAATTGATGAAGAACATGGCTGAGATGAACCATAAGATTGACGACCTGACGGCAACCAAAACCGTCATACCAGCCCAGGTCGAAGCTAACACTAACAATTTCCGACGCAAGGAGCAGGTAGCCGGCAGTGTCCAACCCGAATCAGGTGACTTAAATTGTTTTTTATCTAATGCTGTTACTCTCAGGAGAGGTAGGACACTCCGGCCATCGGCAACAGTGAAGGGAAAGCATCTCGCATCTGACGGGGAATCGTCAGTCCAGCCAGCACCAGGGCCAGCCAGTATTTTGGGAGAAGCACCAGCATCCAGAAAACCACAAAAAAATGAAGAAAATCGAAAAACACAAAAAGATAGCAGCAACCTCGGTGGAGATCAGCCAGCATTGAAAACGCCTACACCCGCATCTCAGCCAGTTCCTGACAGGAGGAGCACCGCACCTGCAGCGAGTCCAACGCCAGCACCTGAAGCCGAGCCTGTCATTTTTGGTCCGCAAATTGTAGATGAATCCATTCCTTTTTGTCATCTACCTGTAAACAACGATATGGACACTATTTTGAATGATATTGGTGAAGAGTTTGTAAATATTCCTTTTCCTGAAGCAATGAAAAAACACAAAAAATGAAAAATTTGAAAAATGCTTTGTCTGATCCTGCTATCATAGAAATCATTCAGAATTTGGTATTGAATATGCCATTGATGAAAGCTCTTGAGTACATGCCAGCCGTGAAGAAAGGACTTAAAGAGGCATGTACAACCAAGCGCAGGCCAAACCCCCACAATTCCAGAAGCAAAGGTGGCAAGTCTGAAAAACACATTCTCACAATGGCCACAGTTAACGCCATCAGCAACCTCCCGGATAAAAAGCCAGATATGGGAGCACCTCTTGTACGTTGCCAGATGTTTGATCAGGAATTCGAGCGAACACTTCTCGACAGTGGGTCATCTGTCAATTTGATGCCAGCCTCACTACTCACGGAGTTCAAGTTAGGACCGCTCAAGCCTACAAAGATGATTATGCAGTTTGCAAACAAGTCAGTCAAGCAGCCTAGGGGCCTGCTGGAGGACGTGATCGTCACGGTTCAGGGAAAGTCATTCCCGGCCGATTTTGTGGTCTTAGATATGGATGTCCCCGCTCCGTTGCTCCTTACTCCGATCATACTCGGAAGACCATTTCTGCGGACATCAAACGCAGTGGTGAATTATGGGACGGGAGAAATCACTTTTGGAGCTGGCAATGAAATTATCCGAGTGGAGACCCTGTCCGAAGGAACACCAACCGAGCAGACATCTACTTCATGTGCAAGAGTGATCGAGTATGCTGACGACTGCGACTTCCTAGCAAAAATTCAAGATACCAACCTATTTCTGGATGACAATAAGATCCATGGATTCCTCTACCCCGAGGAAGAAGTGGAGACCACAGTCGAATTCCCTTTCATCAATCAAAATGAGGAACTTGCTGATGTGCTACAAGATACTGTCGTGGGGGTGATGTGCCTTCAGAACCAAGAGCCGAAATTCGAAACAGTTTTTGTTGAAGACGACATTATCAGAGAATCTTGTCAGGATTTGAGAGAGGAAACACATCAGAACATGGTGAACACTGAACCGTTGAACGAATCACCACCTGCACTGATAGCTGAGGTCACCACCGAAGCAGCTCAGACCCCGCCAGAGCTAAAACCCTTGCCCTCCAATATGAAGTATGCCTTCCTTGCGGGAGAACCGAACATGTACCCGGTCATCATTAATGCACATCTGACCAAAGATCAAGAATCTCGTCTGATGGAGGTTCTTGAACGCAACCGCAAGGCGATAGGCTGGCGAACATCTGATCTCCGTGGGATCAATCCGTCACTCTGCTCGCACCGCATCTTTCTGGAAGACGACTGCAGACCCTCTCGCGAACTGCAAAGAAGATAAATCCGAACCTGCGAGAGGTGGTTATGAAAGAAATCCAGAAATGGTGTGATGCGGGATTCATTTATCCCATCTCCGACAGCAAATGGGTGAGCCCTCTGCATGTTGTGCCCAAGAAATCAGGGATCACCTTTGTGAAAAATGACAAAGGAGAGGAGATCGCAACCAGAGTACCGACTTCTTGGTGAGTGTGCGTAGACTACAGAAGACTCAATCTCGCCACCAAGAAGGATCATTTTCCGCTACCCTTCATCAACCACATCTTGGAGAGATTGGCCGCAAAGGAATACTTCTGTTTCTTGGACGGCTACTCTGGGTATAATCAAGTTGCTATTGCTCCTGAAGATCAAGAGAAGACCACGTTCACCTGTCCTTTTGGCACATATGCCTTCAGACGGATGCCGTTCGGGCTTTGCAACGCCCCAGCCACATTTCAGAGGTGTATGCTTGCAATTTTTGCCGATATGGTGGGTAGCTTTCTCGAGGTCTTTATGGACGATTTTTTGGTCTATGGGGATTCATTTGATCAATGTCTGGACTATCTAGACCGAGTCTTACGGAGGTGCTGCGAAGTGAATCTTGTGCTCTCCTGGGAGAAGAGCAATTTCATGGTGATCGAAGGAATCGTGCTGGGTCACGTTGTTTCTAAACGTGGCATGGAGGTTGACCCAGCCAAGGTGGATGTAATTTCTAAGCTGGAGCCACCTACAAATATCAAGCAAGTCTGGTCATTCCTGGGCCATGTCGGTTTTTACCGACGATTTATTAAAGATTTCAGCAAACTGGCCAGACCACTGACTGAATTGCTCGGCAAGGACAATGAATTCATTGTAGACGACCGTGTGCTCCTTGCCTTTAATCAGTTGAAAGAGCTCATCACGTAGGCCCCTGTCCTACAGCCACCGATTTGGACTCAGCCTTTCGAGATTATGACCGACGCGTCAGATTATGCCATCGGAGCTGTACTGGGACAGAGGAAAGACAATGTACCATTTGCGATTCACTACACTAGTCGAACGCTCGATGAAGCCCAGAGAAACTACACTGTCACTGAAAAGGAGCTGCTAGCAGTAGTCTTTGCTTTGGAAAAGTTCAGATCTTACCTTCTTGGGTCCAAAGTTATCATTTACACTGATCATTCGGCCATTCGGTATTTACAGCAGAAGAAGGATGCCAAACCACATCTCATTCGGTGGATCCTTCTCCTCCAGGAGTTTGATTTGGAAATCAAAGATAAACCTGGAGTCAAGAATGTAGTGGCCGATCATCTGTCAAGACTTCCTGAACCAGAGTCTCCTGAGCTGAACCTGCAGCCTATCACAGAGACCTTTCCAGATGAATCGATTCTGTCTGTAGCCTCACTTCCTTGGTATACGGACATTGTGAATTATCTAGTTGCCAAGAAAATCCCGCAGGACTGGCCTAAGTTGAGAATAGACAGATTTTTGTCTAAAATCCATTTTTACCAGTGGGAAGACCCATATCTGTTTCGTGATGGAGTAGATTGCATCTGGCGAAGGTGTATTCCTCAGGAGGAAGTTCCAAGTGTCCTCGCTCTATGTCATGATCAAGATTCTGGAGGACACCATTCATGCAAACGAACGGCAGCAAAAGTTCTTCAAAGTGGCCTCTGGTGGCCTTCATTATTCAAAGATGCAGATGAGTATGTCAAATGTTGCACTGATTGTCAGATGATGGGTGGAACCATAGGAATGAGAGACACAATGCCTCTGAAATACATTCAGATCTCAGACGTCTTTGACGCATGGGGCATCGACTTTATGGGCCCGTTTCCTAACAGTCAGGGTTATGAGTATATTCTGCTTGCTATCGATTATGTCAGTCGATGGGTGGAAGCCATCCCCGCCCGAGCCGCCGACAGTAGGACTGTCTGTCGATTCTTACGAGATCACATCATAGCACAGTTCGGGATTCCCAAAATTCTCATATCTGACAGGGGTAGTCATTTCATAAATAGAGAGGTTAAGAAGCTGACTCAAGAATTCTGCATCGAGCATCATGTTGCTTCACCCTACCACCCGCAGTCTAATGGCTTAGTTGAATGTTCCAACATGGAGATCAAGACGATTGACAGAAACTTGTGCGTCCGGATTGCAAGAACTGGTCTCAGCTGCTTGATTCCGTTCTTTGGGCTTACAGAACAACGTACAAGTCACCCTTGGGAATGTCTCCCTACCGCCTGGTGTATGGCAAGCCATGTCATTTGCCCGTGGAACTTATTCACAAATCTTTATGGGCTATTAATATCTGTAATTTGGACTCCAAGCAAGCAGGAAAGAACAGAAAATTAGATCTGAACAGATTACTGGAATTCAGAGATTATGCATATGACAACAGCCTGATGTACAAGGAGAAGGTCAAAACATGGCATGACAAGCACATCCGCCACAAGTCCATTGATCCAGGTCAGAAGGTATGGTTGTTCGATGCGAAATTAAAGATCTTTCCAGGCAAATTGAAGAGCAAATGGACTGGGCCGTTTTTGGTTAGGCAGGTGCGTGACAACGGAAGTGTATTGATATCCAATCTGTCAGCTGACGCCCAGCCTTTTGTAGTCAATGGTCAGCTTCTGAAACCATACCTTGAACATGACACATTCATGGTCGTCGTTGACTCAATTCAAGTAATCTATGAGGATGAGCTGAATATCTCGAAAGAGGCAGAGGAAGGCAAAGCACATCAAAACATTTTTGAATGATTTCCCTTTTCGTCTTTTCTTCTTTTCTTCTTTTCAATTTCTTTTATCTTGTTCTACCGAATTGATGCCATCCCTTTCATCACTGCTACACTTAGGATGTACTTTATCCTAAGTTTAGGGGGATGCGCATCCCGAGTTGTTCATATCCAATCTCATATCTTTTCTTCTTTTCTTCTTTTCTTCTTTTCCTTTTCTATCTTCTTTATCTATCAAAAAGGTGCCGCCCTTGTAGACAGTTTTCCATACTTAGGACGTACTTTGTCCTAAGTATAGGGGGGTGTGCACCCCAAGTTCTCTATTCTTTTCGATCCTCTCCATTGTCTCCTCTTCTTGTCTATACTTAGGGATATCTCACCCTAAGTATAGGGGGAGACAATCTGAGTATGATCTGTTCATTCCCACCCTTGACCCTCCCTGCGTTGTGTACAGTCTGCTATACTTAGGATTATTTGATCCTAAGTATAGGGGGGACTGTCAACTTCTCATTCTTTTGTTCATCTCTTATTCATTTATTCTTTAGATTTTCCTATACTCAGTACGAGTTATGTTGTCTCTTTTCTTTCTGATCTATGAGGACATAGCTCAAGCTAAGTATAGGGGGGTCGTATATACTACGTATATACTTTAGCCATAACTCGTACTTCCGTATAAATATGGCTAATAATTCATCAAAATTCATTAAAATTCCTTAATAAAAAGGTGTTTTATTCCTCAAATTCTTTTTGTAATTACTGATTAATAAATCAGGTGAAAATGTTTTTTGCAAAATGTTTGAAAAATAGTTGGAAAATCTTTGTGAACATCTATTGAAAACTATTTTGAAAATATTTTGTTACATGTTTTCAACCTTTGTAAAAATGTGTGTTTTGTAAAAATTTATTTTCTTTGTGTGAAATAAAATGTTTGAAAAATGATTTGCAAATGGTTTGAAAAATGGTTGCAAAAATAAATTGAAAAATCTATACATACTGTTTTGAAAGCCTTTGCAAAATGATTTTCAAATGTGTGTACATGTTTGTAAAAATTATGTGGACTATAGTTTTCAAAATTTTGTGAAAAAGCTTGTGTCAAATAAGTTTGAGGAATACATACATCACACCAAAATGCACTTTATATAGGTATAAAATTTATCACTTATCCTTGTAAAGTCTTAAAAATCCACTTCTTGTATATAGAAGAAGCACTCCCGTGTACATAGTTTTCACCTAGTTTTCAGCCAAAACTTTTTCTTTTCAAAAATCCCAAAAACATTTGCAAAACTAAAATCCAAAAAAACATTTGAAAGATCTTTTTGAAAAATACAAAAATGCATCTGCATACGCATGCATCATCTTTTCAAAAATCTATAAAAAATTCAAAATCTTGAAAATTGCATCACAAAAATATTTTCTGCATTCTGCATCGCATTTTCATAGCATGAGCATTTTCCGGAGTGAGTTTGATAGTTGAACAAGTCTAAGTAAAATCCGGAGATTGGAGCTTGATTGGACCTTAAAATCTACCTAATAACAGGAACCTTATAGGATCTGAGTTTGAGGTACTTCAGGTCTAGTTGACTTAATTCTTTGAGGATCACGGGACTTGGTTCAATGGATTCTTGACTGCCTAAGTAGAATATTTCGGAGCACATGCACGACTCTTGTTGATAATGACCTAACTTGGACACCTGCACCTTTCACATAGCTCTCCACGGATGAGGTGGTGAGGAGGCAGTTTCCTTTGGCTTGGGGTAGCATATGAGGGGAGTACTTCTAGGCGGAACCTCTCTTCTTCTTATAGTGAAGGAAGTGCACCTCAACTTGGTCTAGTGGTGATGAAGGCTAAAGACAGAAGCCAAGCTTCAAAAGAGGGATAGTCTACTGGCTCAAGAAGAAAATTCTTGTATATATGTTGCACCATGTAGATATGTTGTACATATGCAATTGAAAAAAAAAGAGAAGAAAAAAAAAGAAAAAAAAAGAACTCCAAAAAAGTGGTGGGTCGGATTGAAAATTTAATAACCCCACCGGAGTGTATATAGTCCAATAAAGCAAAAGCTTATGGTATCCATGTTACATCTCATGAAGCCTGCAGCGGGAGACTTAGCTACACTGGTTGAGCTCCCAAAAATTCTATACCTCTTATTCCCCCTCTTCTTGAGCCAGTTGCACTTGAACTTAGAAGGGAATACCCCGCTTCTCGAGGAAAGAGTTGCTAGACCAAGGTATTAGAGTTACCAGGTTGGGGGAGGTTGTTTCTTTGTTACTTATGAGGTGGGGAGCTACATATCACTCACACTGTACGAGTCAGATTCATAATCGTAAGAGTTTGCGTATGAGTTGAAGTATTTCTGACCTGGCTATCGAGGAGACTTCGATAGAGTTTTGGGATTCTCAAGGACTGTTGGATTTCAAATTTGGTTCTCATTAAGGTTCCGACCGCATTAAAATTCCAAAGGTCCGACTTAAGATCCAAACTTTGATTTTGTGAAGACAAGTTTGACAATTAAATAAAATCCAAGTTCTTATTTTTCTTTTCTTTCTTTTTCTTTTTGCACTTATTGCATAAGTGTTAGCTAGGGACTAGCAGAGGTAAAGTATAGGGGGATGATGAAGCTACGTTTCATCATCTTTATTCTATCATTTTGGCCTTAAAAACCCTAGTAAATGTGTGTAAATAGCATTAATTTATGCATTTTAGCATTTATGTATATGTGTGTAAAATGTTATAAAATGCGGTTTTTAGTGCCAAAATTATAGAATAAAGAAAAGAAAAGAAAAAGAATAAAATATTGTAAATATTTTATGACCCGAAACCCCGAGACCTAGGCATCTTGATGAATAGGTCGACAAGGAATAAAGTAGGGGGAGATAAGGGCCAAATACCTATAATTATTAATTCATTCTTTATTCATTTTGGGACCTATTTTTGGTTCCACTTTTTATACATCAAATAAAGAAACTTTGTACATGAAAGTTGTAGATAATTTTATAAAGAAAAATACAAAATTGATTTCACAGAAAAATAATGCATAGATAAAAAGTTATGGTCTGAAAAAAACCAGAATCCCAACTTCCCACACCCGTATCTCACAACTAAAAACTCCAAATGCAGCATACTCACCTTTAATTGTATATAGAATAAAATAATCTATCCAATGGTGGTGGTTTCGCATTTGGCGGAGCTACGGTTTGAAAGTTGAGTTTTGGACCCCTATTGTATACCTGTACTGAATAAAATATTCCATTTATTCTTTGTTCATTGTTTGTTCATTTTTATATAATGTTATAAATATTACTTATAATAATTATGTACATTAAAATTGGAATAAAAACATAAATACAACTCAAATAAAAATACTTGTATACTGAAAACATAGGTATAATACATGTATCTATACCTATACAAATAATACTTTCATTTTATTAAGGGTATAAAATATATCAGAAAAATAAAATAAAAATATATCTGTGTACATAAAAGTATGTTATAATTTTAGAAAATAACAAATAAAAATAATAGAATTAAAATACACAAAAGAAAAATAAAGTAGTGAAGTATATAGGTATTATACCTATAAAGGGGTAAAAAGTGAACTCATTAAAATAAGCCACATAAAATTAAATAAAGTTCATAATAAAATACTTCATAAATTAATAAAAACATTTTATTTTTTAACCAAATTGAAATTCGTCCATTTACTATTTTATTTCGATTTTTGAAATTTTTTTTCCTGGTTGGTCCACGTGGACCAACCAGGTTGGTCTGACAGTTGACCTTGGTCAACTGTCTGACCTACTCTTCCAGGGTTGTCAGATGCACGTTTGACCCACCATCTCGCCATTTTCTAGGCCCGCTCTTGCACCAAATCATGTCGACTCCTTCAGACTTTTTGCTACTCGATTAGTGGTGAATCACGCCCAAGTGATTCCTTGGGCTAAGGACCACTAATCGAGGCGTTCTCGCCCTCGTCTTCCACGCCCGTCGTCAACCATACAAAATGAGCCCCCCGACTTCGATTCAAAAGGAATCCTTCTTCCGCCACTTTCCTTCGCAAACCCCTACTTCTTCGTGCTCCTCGTGACAGGGGGAGTTGAATCGACCCGGGGTTCGTGAGGATTGGTGTAGAATCTAAGAGATTCGACCCTCGTCAGATCTCCGCCGTGCTTCAACGCCCGTCGTCTCTGGTGAGTTTCTTCCTACTTTCTTTCCATTTCCTGGTAGCCTTAGCCTAGTATAGCTTAGATCTATAGCAGTTTTGAGTTTCATTTAATCGATCGCCGTGAAATCTCAATCGAAGCCACGGCGGAGCTGAGCTCCGCCCGTTGTTTCTGACCACTCCGGTGATCCTCCGCCGTCCTAAACACCTCCATCCTTCTCCTCTCCGCTCCGTCATCACGCCGCATCCTTCCAGATCCCTCGATCTCGCTCAGATCGAGCCCTTGAGCTCCCCTCTCCGCCGCTCGCCAGAGCTCTTCGCCCGCACCACCTTACGCCTCATCTGAACCATCGGACCCCACCATTTTGTTCGCCTGGATTTTGTGTGCCTAACCTTGCAGGTCTGAGCCCAAGAGAAGGCTCAATCGACCTTCGACGACCCCAGGACCAGTCATCCAGGTCACCTCCGCCGTCCGAGCACCTCCGACCGCCTCCGCCTTGCCGGAGACCATCAGCTGACGCGAGAGGGCCCCAGGATCATCTTGTCTCTGATCCTAGGGCCGGAGCGGCCGTGTGTCGGCCGCAATCGCCGCCCGAAGTTCGCCGGGGAGAAGTTCTTCGTGAACCCCTCCCTGTCGTTGGATCGACCGCCTGCTCCAGACGCGACGCCAGCCGTCCGGTTGCCCTTGCCTCTCTGCCGTTGGATCGAGCCTCAAAGTTCTAATCGCAACCGTCCGCAACGAAGGGGTATCCGCAGTCGGATGCCCGCCACGTGTCCAAGTGGGTTGCCATCGTCCGAACGATCGAACCTCGTGGGTATTTTGCATTCTTAACCCGCGACTTTTTGTTTTTAATGTTTAGTCCAGTAACCTTCATTTGTAGTTTAAAAAGTTTTGTAATAATTGCACGTAGACCCTCACAGTTTCACTATTTGCACTTTAGTCCGCGCCATGTCACCTCACGTGACTGGGGCGCGTGACCTTTGGGTACTTTGCATGCTAGCCCAGAACTTTTGGTTATTTGCAATTTCGTCCCTGTGCGTAGGAAATATAATATGTTTTTGGGAAATATTGCATGTATGCCCAGCCGGTTTTCATTAATTGCAATTATGCCCCTGTGAATGTGGTTTCACGTGACCTGTGCGTGGCTCTTTGGTGAAATTTGCAGCTGAGCCCTTGGATGTTTTTATAATTACATTTATACCCCTGCAAGGCTTAGGAATTTTGTGTGTTTCACTTAGTTATTTCACACCTCTTTTAATTGCGAAAAATTCTAAAACAATTAGGTTTGAGCTCCTGTGTGCTTCTATTTTCATGCTATATTTTTAATTTTTAATTTTATTATATTTTCCATTTATTAAAAATAAAAACACATGTTGTTTCAGCACTGTCTAGCTTAGAAAACACCAAAAAAATATTAAAAAGTTTCGAAAAATTCCAAAAAAATTCCATAGTGTCTATCTTACTATATTTTAGTTCCAAACCAAAATTCACTAAAAATCTCAAAAGAAAAACCTTAAAAATTAAAAAAGACTCTAAAACTTCAAAAAAATATGTGAAATCAAAGAAAACTCTAAAAAATACAAACTTAGTTCCTGTTTGCCCTTTATTTTGTTCTCTTTATTTGAAAAATAGTGTGAAAAATTTTAATTACTGTTTGCTATTTTTAAACTTCATTTTGTTTACAGTCAGCCCTTTTTCCACTGTTTTCTATTATTTTAGTATTTAAAAATACCAAAAACACCTAGAAAAATTCCCAAAAATCACAGAAACAGTAAAAAGTCCTAAAAATATTAAAAACATTTAATTTCTAAATTTTTGAATTTTTATGCATTTTTATAAATAGTTGATCTTGCCTTTTATTCCTTTGTCTTTACTTTCCAATATTGAAAAAGAAATAAAAAAAATATAAAATATAAAATTATAAAAATCAGAAAATTTAAAATCAAAATACAAAATTAAAAATTAAAAATTAAAAAAAATTTAAAAATTAAAAACCCACCAAAATTCTAGATTGGCTAAGTTGCTTATTAGACCTAGGTTTGGATTTTTATCAATGCTCTACACCTTTGCTTCTTGGGTTCGACCCCTACTTGCTTGCCATTGTACATCTTTAGTAGGGTATAATAAATTTTAATCCTTGTTGTTCATTCTCTGATTGATTGTGTGGGTTAATTGTTGGAGATCGAGGAGGCTTGAGTAGTCGCATCAGCGACAGTGGGTCTGATTTGTCAGACCACTATTTAGCGGCTCTCGTTTTCCCGCTTTTCAGCCGAGCCTTTGTCCTCGATCATTTCTACTTCATGCATTTTATGCTATCGTTACGAAGTGCCAGATATGCATCTGGAGATGAAGACTCATCAAGAAACCCAAAACCACATTTAGAATTGTTCGAGAATCACTACTTGAGAAAAGGAGGACAAATCTCCATCGAACTGTGCCTAATCTGGAGATATGATCTTTGAAACCATCTACAAATCCATCTGCACATCAAACACCTAATTACAGATATCTTCGAGCACACATATACCATAGTGGCAATCAATTGTAGAAGAATTTATTGTAGCATTCAATTGTAGCTTGAGATTCACATCAGATCCTCCACCAGGAGATCCATGCCAGACGTGAGGAAGAACTTTCGAAGCACCTTACCACCAGATGTGAATCACTACATCGCTAATCATTGAGTTAAAGGAGCAACACGATATCGACGACCTCTATTACTCGAAGCAACCTTTGCCATGCATCTCCTTTGCACATGAGCAGATTGATCAACATCGAACCTTCCACTATCTGGTGCCTCCTACAAGTTGAAAGGGGGAAGAAGTCCATGTACATCAGTCATTCTAACGACTCAGATCAACATCAGTCATTCTCCATCAGCACTTCGCTCAAGGTGTCACGTGCAAGTCATGTGTGACCTGATATTATTTTTGGCGAAATTTCAGGAAAATCTCTGGATATTGGGTTAATTACAGAAAGGTTCTCTAATTGCTCACCATGTACGCTTCTACATGCATTATTGCAATTTTTGCACATAACTCCTAGTAGATTGGTTGATTTGCATACAGGTCGCTAAAGCTATTGAGTTACGTAGTTTGACACATGATTCGTGGTGTTTTTGTGAGACTTTCCCTCTTCTTGTCCATATTGAGCATGCACTCATATATTCTTCGTAATTACAAATAAGCCGCTTATTATAGTATACTTAATACTATACATATTATATACAAATTAAATAAAATACATAATATAAAAATATAATAAAAATACATATTGTTATACTATATAGTATTATATTAGTTTGCAAAAAAAATAAGTTAACTTTTTATAATTCAAATAAAATACAAAAAAAACAAAAAATTTATAAAATAATAAAAAATATAAAAATACATTAATAAATCCTACAAAATTTGGTCATAGTACATTGTACTATACTTTATCTAGGAGAAATATATAAAAATCATATATAAAAATCCATAAAAAAATAGAAAAATGCAAAAGTTCACAAATAATTCAAGAAAAAATAAAAAATGCCTAAAATACTTTGTTTTAAAGAAATTTTCATCTATCATCTAGTAAAATACTAATATTTTATTACTATTTACTATTTGAAAAATAAAAAAATCTATTTTGTTTAAAAAACTCGATTTCAACGTTAAAAATAATTCAAAACCCATTAAAGTTATAGAAACCACTAAAAATACATAAATAGTGAAACAAATTTAAAACATAAGAATTTAAAGATTAAAAACAACTATATATATATAAATCCCGATTCCTACATATATTTATACTTATATGTATATTAAATCACATAAACACTATAAAATTCATAAATTCAAAGAAAAATAAAAAAACCATAAAATTAAGTAAACATCAAGAAACCTCTTATACCTTAGTCACTCTCCTATTTCACCCTAGTTTCCACTGTTTGCCTCCCTAAGTTTGACACTCTCGTACTATCGTTATACTCATTAGTTTAAGGTATAAATAATAAAAACAATTAAAAATTTATAGTAATTTCACCTTACCGTCGGAATGACCATATATTATTCTTTTTGAACTATCAGATCAGGTGATTTTTCAGTTCCCCTGAATGGCATTATGAGAACCAAACTTGTCTCACAAAAACCTATTCCTTGAAGTATGAAGCATTTCTTTTCCATCCTATTCATGGCCTCATGTATGATCAAAATTCCATCTACCAATTTAATTCAAATATATTTATAGATATTACGAGGAATATATGCTTCCATGCACTTCAGCAAGTAGCACCAATCCTTTTCATTTTCCAGAGGTTATTATTACACTAGATGAGATAGGTAGATTTGTCCGGAGAACATATATTCCTCTTAATGAGATGGTTAGTTGATGATGTAAACTTCACAAGTGTTTACATGTAGGATTAGAGTCCTAATTAACTCTTTAAAGAGATTTGAGCTATTTTTGGTTCATCGATGGAGGACTCGTCTCACCCTTCCTCCTCCTTGATGCGACGAGAGAAAATCTCGGTGTTGTCACCTCATCGACGTCTCAATTCTTATTGGAAGATGAAGATCACAAATGGTGGATCCCCGAATCGCTCTAGGTGGAATGCTCTTTAGAGGAGATGAGGAGAAGAGGGAGAGGAAAGAAAGGACCTAGAGGTTTAGGAGAACGACCAGGTGGTCCAAGGTCGTTGGGGATATTGGTGGAGAAGGAGAGGGTATGAAAGGGGTAGAGAGAAGAAATAAGTAAAAAATGAATAAAACAAAACAAATGAAATCAATAAGTATAATTAAATAAAAGCAAATAGAAAATTAATAAAAAAAATTATTACAAATTTAGTATTATTTAGTTAGTTAAATAATACAAAATAAGTTATTACAAATATAAAATTCCTATATATGTAGGTACATATTTTAATTAATTTTTTACAAATGATTATTTAATTTATTAATTTATTTATTTACAAAATAACTTAAAATTTTTATTTTTTTATTTTTTAGAAGTTAATTTAATGGTATGTATAAATACAAGTATAAACAATAGGGGCATATTATATCTATATAATAAATACATTATTTTATTTTTAATTATTTTTTATTCCTTATTTGAAATTTATATTATTAAAGTAAATATTTTAAATATATTAAGAATTACAATATATGCAAATATATACAAGAAAAGTAACAAATAAAAATATATACAATCTATACATATAAACAAAATGGGGTCCCAAAACTACCTTTGGTTTTAGCGAAACCGTTTTATTTGAAAAATACTGTTATAAAACGAACTTTAAAAGTGAGTACACCACATTTGAATTTCATATGTCCGATTTTACGAGGTTCAGAAGTTAGGCTTTACAATTTTTATATTTTGAGATGTTTGGAGTTTATTCACAATTACCTTCAAGTTATTTTTTTGTTTATTTAATCTGGTTTTTAAGAACAATATTAAATAAGAATTAAGTTAATTGGAGTTAGGAAATTAAATAGAAAATAAAGAAGTTATATGTATATATATTATATACACATAAAGGGGTCCAAATGTCAAAACACACATGATTTAATTCATAATTTTTTGTATTTTTAATAAATAGTATTAGTTGTAAAATGAAGTTCAAAAATGAATTTGATCAATTTGGAGTGTCCTGAAAATAGTTATGAACATGAAAAGTCGGATCCTTCATCTTTTTAGGTTGGTTGTATTTATTTATTAATTAAATTATTTGTTTGATATTTTTATAACTTAATATCTATTATTACAACCAACTTTTTGAAATATTTTTATTTGAGGTGTATTGGTAAAAAAATAGATGAAAATATTTACAAGATAAATAATGAAGAATATGCAAGCTAGAATTGTTTCATAATTTTTATAAGTTATGGACCCTATCTCCACCTACTTTATTCCTTTCGCCCATTCTAATGCTTGGCCTGGCCTTGGCGTTCAGGTCAGTCTATATTTATGTCATATATTCATCGTTCCCTTTTATTTAGTTTTTCTTTTCTTCTTTATTTTTTTATTTTTGGGTAAAAGAATGATAAATATACAATAGTAATAAATAAGTGATAAATGATAAATAATTATTCTTATTTTTAGGTGTGTTGCTAAGGATTTTAAGCTAAAATAAAAGAATAAAGATGTTGAATCATGGATTAATAATTCCACTATACTTTACATTTACCAGTCCCTTAGCAAACACTTCTTCAAATAAGAAATGAAAAAGAAAAATAAGAAAAAAAGGAAAGGACATAGAACAATTTTATTTTTTTAACTTATTTTTATAAAATGAAAGAGTGGAGCTCAAACAAACTTTTAGATTATTAATGTGGCTGAACCATATTGGAAAATGGATTTAAGTCCTAACAATATTAAATTCCTCAACTCTATGTTCAAGTCACCTCAATAATCAGGTTAGATAGTCTATATACACAAACTCTTACGACTTTGAATCTTTACTTGTACAACGTGAGTGATATAGCTCCCCATCTCATAAATGGCAAAGAAACAACCCCCTTTAACAAGGTAACCCTAATTCCTTTGTCTACTTACTCTTTCCTCAAGGAGCATGGTATTCCCTTCTTAGTTCTAGCGGAACTAGATTAAGAAGAGAGGGTAGATAAGAGAATGGACTGTGACTAGTGTAGTCACATATCCTTGGAGCTTGACCAGTGTAGCCATGTCTCCATATACATGATTTCTTGGTATGAGACTTTGAAACATAGGCCTTGCTTATTCATATTTTTCTGCAACATCATTTTTTATTTATTTAATATTTTTTTCATCTAAAGTTTTTCGAGATTTTCTACTTTTTTTAAAACATATATAACTGTGCAACATGTACATAAGGAGTTTTCCTCTAAAGCCAGTAGATTATCCCTCTTTTGAAGCTTTATTGCAACCCACAACATCCCATCGTTTGACGTCAACGCCACTAGATTAGGATGAGACACACTGGCCACTTATTGTGACTATGAATGTTTCCTCATACATGTTTTTCCACTTGCATGTTTCCCCATGCTAAAGGATTCCGCCTCCTCACCACCTCATCAATGAAGAGTTACATGTAGAGTGTGTGTCCATGTTTAGCCACTGTTTAAGAGGGTCATGCTTGTGTTGTGAAGTGTTCTATTTACACCAATGAAGATTACATGTGAACATAGTCTGAGGGCTCAAAAAACTAAGTCTCTATGACTTGAAAAGTATCAAATCTAATTCTTACAAGGTTCCTCTGAAATTTAGTGGATTAAGTCTTAAGTAAGCACCATTCTTCGATTTTATTCAAGACTAGTTTAAGCATCAATACTATTCCAAAAAGTATGAACGCACATGTAAGAAAAACCAATTTTCTCAATGAAAAGAAAAGAGAAGTATCAAACTTTTAATAGGGTTTTAGAAATATTTTGAAAGTTTTTATGGATTTTATTTTTTAAGGTTTTTGGTATTCTTAGTAGAGAAGTATATATATCTATAAAAGTTTACTAGAATTTTATAGAACTTTTACATAGAATTTTATACAAAAATATATACAAGATTATACACATTTTATATAAGATTTTGGAAAAAGAATTTTTATTTACCAATTTTATGTACAAATATTACAACAAGGATTTTATCTAAGGATTCTATGTACAAATTTTAAATACAACTTTTATACAAACATTTTATTTACAACACAATTTACTTTACATATATTACAAATAATTATGACTTTTATACACACGTGCATTTTAGAAATTTATAAAAAATTTATATACCCATAATTTATATTAGACATGATAAATTTTTTTACAAATATTTTACAAACTATTTTACAAAACATTATAGGACATATTACAAATAGTTTAGAAAACATATAAAACATTTTACAAATGATATTCAAAACTAATTTACAAAATATTTTACAAAAATTTTAGAAAAAATATAAACTTTTAATTTCTAACATTGAAAAATAGTTTTACAGCTTATGTAATTTTGATGCAAAATAATTTACAAACATTTTCACAAAAAAAACTAATTTTTTTTACAAAACTTTATACAAAAATAATTCACAAATGTTTTTACAAAAGTTTTATAAAGAATTTTTACAAATATTTTAGAAATCATTTTACAAAAATCTTTACAATGTTTTACAATTTTTTTACAAAATAGTTTACCAAGAGTTTTACAAAAGAACTTTACAAATCCTTTTGTAAAAATATTCCTACATAAAAAATAATATCCATATTATTAACACAAAAGTACGAGTTATGGCTAAAGTGTGTGTGTATATATATATATATATATATATAATATACGACACCCCCTATACTTAGCTCGAACAATGTCCTCATAGTGACTAAGAAGCAACAAAGGAAGGCATAACTCGTGCTAAGAATAGAAAAGTGAAAAGAATCTTATTCTACAATGACTCAAAAAATAAAAATAAATAAAATGAATATAAGTCAGTGATATCTCCTATACTTAGTATCAATTAATCATAATGGAAATCATTCAAATATGATTTTGCATCAAGTGCTTCTTCATTTATCTATTGATAGGATCAATAAATTGATAAAGTATGGACCCTTATATTTTCTTTAGGTTTATACTTTTCCTAGTTACGAAGATTGTATTCGAGATAAAATGGCTAGGACCTTATTGTAACAAGGTTACATGGTGTGAGGGTATTCGTGACCTACTACATATCCATGTACGTGGTCTCTTCAGTACCACGATCGAAAATGGATATCAATATTATTTGATATTTATTTATTACCTGTCATGACACATATTTAACTTTCTACTATGTCATAACTTGGAAACCTTTCTAAAGTTCAATGAGTTCAAGTCTTTGGTTGAGAACCAAACAAATAAGAAGATTAAATGGATTCGATCTGACTGTGGTGATGAGTACCTCTTAGATGAATTTATTGAATACCTTAAAAAGAATGGAATTGTCTCTGATCTCACTCTTCATGGAACTCGTCAACTTAATAGTGTTGTTGAAAGACACAATAGGACTATCATCGATATGGTTAGTTCAATGATGAGTAAAGTACATTTGCCTCTTAGTTTCTAGAGATATGGTATAGAGGTTGTAATATATATATATATATATATATATATATATATCCTAAATAAGATTCCTAGTAAATCCATACCTAAAACTCCTCATGAGCTTTGGTATAGAACCAAAACAAGTGTTAGATACTTAAGGATTCGGGATTGTTGATCGTTGCGAAAATTGTGTATGGAAGTATGCTAGAATCTCAAACTCGTGAGTGCTACTTCATTGGGTATTTTAAGGATAGTATTGGATACAAGCTTTATGACCCTGATACTCAGAAGGTTTTCAAATTTCCAGAGGTTGATTTCCTTAAGAGTCAAGACAAAAATTACGTAGCGGAACTCATTGAATCCCCAAAAGATACTAAGTTTTCCCGAATCGAAAACTGATGAAATAAATGAAAATGTAACGCATGTGCCACATTGAAGGAGTTCGAGGGTGGTTTCCTCACATGAAAGTCATAGATTCCATGTGTTAGGTGAAACTCACAATAATCCAGCTTCATTTTATGAAGCACTCGAAGATCATAACATGGATAGATGGATGCCAACCATGAAGTCAGAAATTGACTCCATGCTTAAAAATGGTGTTATGACCTTAAATGATCCACCTAAAGGGGTAAAAACCCATTGGGTGTAAATGGATCTTCAAGAGAAACAGAGGACCTAATGGGAAAGTAGAGACTTTCAAGGCACGACTCATAGCCAAGGGCTACATACATAGATAAGGCATCGAATACGATGAGACAATCTATCCTATGGCTATACTCAAGTCTATCAGGGCACTATTAGCTATAGCTATAACTCTTGACTACGACATCTAACAGATGGACATCAAAACGGCTTTCCTCGATAGATACCTCGAGGAGGATATCAATATGGATCAACCCTAGGGCTTCATAATCAAGGAAGTTAAAGGACGCATGCTTAAGAAATTCATATATGAGCTCAAATAAGCTTCTCATAGCTAGAACAATGGAAACCATAAAGAGTTATGATTTTGTGCAGCATCCGATGAACCATGTGTGTACAAGAAGCTTAGTGGGAGCGCTGTTGTGTTGATCGTGCTTTATATAGATGACATCCTTATCATTCCGAATGAACATGGATGATGACCAATGACAAAAATTGGTTATCCCATAAAATCGAGATGAAAGATCTTAGATAAACCTCTTACATCTTGGTTTTGAAGCAGTCCCGAAACCGAGAAAAGAGGATATTAGGATTATCGCAACATGGGTACATTAAGAAGTTTTTGGAGATTTTCCACATGGAAAACTCCAAGAAAGTGAAGGATATGGTGAGATCCTTAAGCACATCATGGAAGCATGAGAATCGCATCGTATGCGATCGGGAGCTACTAGTCGTACTAGTGCTCGATGCAATGGAAATTAAAAAATTTATGTGATGAAAACCACATGATCCAAGAACACTTCTCAGATCATTTCGTCTAAACCACAAACAAGTAATAGGATTACCTCTTGAAGTGTGGTTGTGATCGAGTCTCTAAATGAAGAGGCCTCTTGTCTCAAGTCCGATCCGACGGAGGAGACTCTTGCGAGCGTGTTGATGAAACACATGCTTCTCGCTATCCATGTTGATGATCCAAGTGGTAGATCTCCTGATCTCGATACACGAGATCCTACGTCTTATTCGCGAGCGAGGTGCACCGAAGGAGACGGAGATCCATGAGAAAATGATCGGGAAGCATAACGACGATGCTGCGACAATGAATACTCTCTCTAGGGCATCTATGGTGGACGACCACAAGAGAGGGAGAGAGAGAGTAGACGTGAAGAGAGAGAGAGAGAGAGAGAGTTATGTTCTCATTATGTGTAAAGAAGAGCAAAGAGGTGCCTCTCCTTTTATAATATTTTGGGATCCATGGATCTCAATCCATTGGCAACACAGATCCAATCGCTCTCATTGATTTGTGTTTCTTTTAATGGTTACGATTTGTGTTGGTAAAAACCAATAACAATTGATTTAATTTAGATTAAATATATAATTTAGATTAAATCAATATAAATCAATCCCAAAATTAAATCAACAACATATGGAGATAATGGAAAGGAGAGTGCCTCCTTCCATATACATGGAGTGGACGGCCACCCTTTCCTAATAGGAATGGTGATCGTCCCTTCCTTCCAATATGGAAGGGACATCTCCAATTTAATCTCCTTAGATTACACTATTCCATGTATCTCCAATTTTACAACAACAATTGTTGTAAATTATTATACAAAAATAATTCATAATTATTTTGTGAATATTGTAATCTTTCCATTGGAAAAATTCTGAATCACATTCACAAAACCAAAATTAAATGTGAATTACATTTTCAATTATTGTCCAATGTGAATCAAATTCATATCAACATTTAATTAACAAATGTAAATTACAAATAGCTCTCTCTTATATATTATAAATCTCATTTATAACGTATATAACTAATATGGATATTGCTATCCACATTATTCATATCCATGATAATTACATCACATTTATCATCTTGGATCACGATTCTCTTGTGCCCAAATAATATGAATCGCATTCACATTATTCACATCTTTGATAATTAAATCAGCTTTAATTATCTTAGATAACTCTCCTTATAATATGAATCAAATTCATATTATTAATTAAAATTAAATCACATTTAATTATCAGTTTTCTCAATGCTCGAATACACATATCAATAATGAAATTATCCTGAACTCTTCAAAGGATAATGCACTTTCGCCGCGAATCTTTGGAGATAAGAATAGGGTGATTGTATTGTTCCACGTACAGTGACTTGGATATTGATATCATATCTCAAATCCAGATCGTGGGCCTCCCATAGACGCTTGATTACAAGACCGCAAATCTAATCTTCTCATTGCATCTGAATCACATTCCAATCAATGTCCAACATTTGGACCAAGATAAGATTACTTCTCTACAGAGATGAGTCACTAAAATCCAGACCCGTTTCATCACTCCCTAGGAATAGAAGAATCATGGTTATACAATCGTATATGATCACATCACCCTCAGATTTTCCCAATACATGTACATCCTGCATACTGGAAGACTCAGAATAAACCCGAAGTATTAGATCAACTTTGCACTATCTACATCAGGGTTCTATCAGTAAGTTTCTCATTTGATCATTGGGAGTTGGTATCGATCATATACTTTCCAAAAGCATATATCATACCTAGGTCTTGATCATATAATTTCCGAAAGTATATATCAAACCTACAAATTCAGTCAAGCCTCCAAAGCTAGATGACCGTGGATGAAATTTAATTTTCCCAATATCTCATGAGTGAGCTCATGTCTTCCGGTTCAGTAACTGAACCTGTATGATTCCTTTGAGAAATTGTATTACTCATATGCCCTTACATGGACGCCAGCGTGCCGGTGTATAGAGCTTGATTAGGTCATCATCCTATTGGTCTGCCAAATGTACATACTCAGACATATAGTAACACATCTGTCTCCAGTCAGAGGATGCGTGCATGTATCGTGACAACATACGATATAGGACTTTGATTACCTCGATCTTGTTAAATCAACTATTTGACCTAACTTACTTAACACCTCCGAATCTCTATTCCTATGCGGAGGACCTGTATCAAGTGGTTGGTTAGATATCAGCCTAAATGAGAAAGGATTGCCATCTCCTACTCTGGCTGGAGATAATCTCAGAACAATCACTTAACGGTGCTTGATGAGTCCTCAATCAAACTCCTTAGATATTCATCCAAGCACCAGCCTCTACGATTCAATTATTGAATCAACAGTTGTATGATCATTAAGATGTCCATGGTACATAACCCTAATAGTACTAAGGGACCTATTATGAAAATTATTTATTCTTCATTCCAGGAATGATATTTGCAATAACATTTATAGCCTAATGGCTCAATGTGGGTTTGCATGTCCAACAATCTCCCACTAGCCCAAAAATCCATTAGTGGGCTAATCTTTAAACCCACACTCATGTAACAATCATAGGTTATTTAGAAAATAGCTAGGTTAGCCGATCAATCACTCTGTTCAGAAGGGACTACGCCAAGTCGTTTTACGGCACTTGCATATCTCCTAGTAACAGTGCTTGCATCCAATGAGAATGTTGCATCTTATGCAACCAGTACTCAATCTTGTTAAAGATATTATAGTGTCCTTGACACTATAGCTTAATAATTGTTATAAATAGTATTTTCAGAATCCTTATCAGAATACCTTTATTCATGGAGATCTCTATCTCCTAAGGTATCTACAGTTAAGACCTTTTAGATCACTATCTATAAAGTCTTAAGCTTTTGAAGATAAGACTCAGAGATCACTATCTCGAAAGTCTTGTCAAGTTCGAAGATATTGCCATTACTGCAATCAAGTGTTTTATCTCCATAGTTGGATTAGTAATAGTTTACTACTCCCACTGCATGGTAGAAATCTGGCATTTATACACATCTAGCATACACTCAGCTTCTTGTAACTGATGCACAAGTGTAAGAAGTTCTAGCATTCACTTCCTCAACTCTTTAGGGTGTTATCCTTTTAGATAGGTCAATACCATATCTTAGGGAAAGGAAGCCTTTCTTGGAATTTTCTAGAAATTAAACATGTCCAAGGTGTACAACAAATGTGATGGTCCCAATATCCTCTTCCCTTTTCTTCTGAACACCTTAAGAACTAAGATCCCAGAGGTATCCTTGAGATCATATCTCAAGTTATGGAATATCCAGATCATAAAACACTTATTATCATCCTTATATCATTTCTAATGATTAGGATATTATCTACATTTAGCACGATGAACGCAATGGCACTCCCACTAAGCTTCACATGGTTTATCAAGATTATATCTGAAATCACAACATTTACAATTTCATCAAATCTTATATTCCATCTACAAGAAGCTTATTTGAGTCCATAGATGGATTCCTTTAGCTTGCACATCTTGCTTTCCTCAACAATGAAGCCCTGGGGGCTACTTCATGTGAATATCCTCAGAGAGGTATTCGTAGAGGAATGCAATATTGACTTTCATCTTACAGATGTCAAAGTTAATTTGTGTAGCTATAGTCAGCAATATTCTGATGGGTTTAAGCATGGTCACTGAAGAGTAAGTATCATCGCAAGCGATGTCTTCTCTTTGGTGTGTATCTTGTGGATAAGAACCATGCTTTGAAGGTCTCTACCTTCTCATCAGTTCCCTTTCTCTTGAAGATCCATTTACACCTCTACAAGTATTTCCCATATAGGTGGATCCTCGAGGGTCCATATACGACACTTGTATATGAAGTCTACTTTAGACTTTATTGCTAACATCCATGTTTCCATGTCATGATCCTCAAAGACTTCATTATATGAAGTCAGATCATTGTCAGACTTAATTGACACATGGAATACATCCTCAAACTTATTTGAAGAGGTATTAATGTTTCATATTTAGTTGTCCTTTTAGTTTTCGATTTCAGGAGCCTCATTATCTTCTCAAGATTAAATGAGTTTCTTTACTTCATTTTCATGTTGATTCTAAAGAGTGTCATCCTTTAAGAATCATATTCTTAGAGATGAGACATTTTAAGAATCTCAAGGTAATAAATTAGGTATCCAATACCGTCCCTTATTTTCCTAATGAAGTAGCACTCTCTAGTGCTAGATTCCAGCTTGCATGCATGGAACCATATTAAGGATATATAGTGTAGTCTCTAATACATATATATACCTGAAAACTAAGAGGTAATTATGCTAAAATTCATCATTGATAAGATCATGTCATACATGATCCAATTGCATCTCCCTATAACTCTATTGAGTTAATATGTGTTAGGAGGATTGAGATAGAAATGATATTCATATCTCCATAAGGTATTCTTTGAATTTATCTAACAGGTACTCGCTACCTAGATTAGATTAAATTCATTTTATCTTCCTTCAAACTTTGGTTCTAAACAAAAATAATGAAGTCTTTGAACATTTCAAAGGTTTCATAGGTGAAGAGAAGAAATCTCATATCATACATAATCATCAGTAGATATCACATATCCATATTGTTTACTATGATATAGATGATCCGCATAAATCAATATGTATGAGATCCTGAATACCTTGACATCTTACACCTTTCCCAAGGAATGGTGTATTGGACATATTTTACTTTTGAATACAATATTCATAAGTATGTAAGTTTTGAAATTTTAGACATTCTAAATATTCATTCTTACTTGTCTATTGATTAAATCAACAAGCAAACATCCAAAGATTGATACCAGATCATTGTCAATTGATCTTTATCCTCTTATTGATCTTTAAAGGTTTAATTTCATTATGAGAAATGTTAATGAATCATTCATTAATTTTCTAATTCAGTAGAGTCTACTAGATGCTAGATTACTATTTGATTTATCCATCATAACTCTTTATGATAGATGAAATCCAGAATTCACGTTTACCTCCAACATTTAGAAATAAACAATAAGTGTATTCTAATATCTAGATCATAGAGACATTCTATAAGACTAAGGGCTCTCACTAAAATTGAGAAGTCCATCAATCCAATCCAGTCTTCTAAAACATATGCAACCCATTGCAAGTGTTGTTAGAAGATTGAGATACAATTATTAGACTTTATCTTATTAAATAAGAAAGTCAATTTCAATGATTTATGTAGATTATTTTGATGCTCTATTAGAGTCCTTCTCTAAAGATTCTAGACAGACTTGATAGTCATACTATCAACACACCAACTTATTACAGTATTGGCATTTATCCAACTATTTGGATGTCACATGGAAGTCATAGAAGTACGGTCAACTCTTTGACTATTCTTCTCATCTTGGGTCTAACCCATGCTTCCACTGTGCTCCCTATATCTATAAACAACCATTGCTTATGACTAAGGGTCTCTTATGTTAAATTCAAAAGAATTCAAAGTAAGAGTATTTTAACATTTATACATGCTTCATTAAATTCATACAATATGAATATTACGAAGCTTCATGAATGATGACACTCATCATGTCTACATCCATCTAGACTCTTAAAACATTGGTTCAGGTAGGTATTCAAACATTTTGAATACATCATCTCTTATAGATCCACCATTATGCATGATGCAGTGTACCATCTCATTCATGATAAATGTCAGGAGCACATATGTATGCCAGGATATCTTCATTTGATTTTATAAGGATTATTTTACAATTGCGATCATCATCGACATGTCACTTCCAACAAGACTATAGAGACATACAACCCCTAGGGTTGCAGTCCTATTATCTATTTATTTGTCATTCCTCATTATTATGAGGAGACTTTCACATTGCAACCACATACATTATGTGTCCAACTGCAAGTACAATATCTGGATTATGGGTCCAATCCATGATATCATACTGGTTATTATTGAGTACAATATTATGTGGGTTTAATGAAGGATTATCTGAAATAAGAAATTTGCATAAGTGTATATATTTATATATACATATTTTACTTTGATTTAGGAATTTTTATATAAAAGTTGTATTGCCTTGTCAACACTGAACGTTCATTCCCTTAATAACTTTCAATGTAAAAGTTATACTTACCATTACATCTCAGCCAGATATGGGATCTCCTTCCTTATCTTTGTCACATCCCAATAATATGAGAATCTGTAACTCATATAAAAGAAGCGGGAACACATTTTGCCTTGCAAGTCCAACTTGCATTCTCAATTCGGTATTTAACACCTGGGCCCACAACCCCTAAGGCGATGTTGACCTGTCATTAAAAGAACCAACCATCAACATGAATAGTACTCACGATGTGCAATCGAATATCACCCCAATAATATGAGGATCCGACATTGGGGTCACTACGCATACGGCCTTACTCTTTCGAGAAGCAAAGAGCCCGATCCAGATGCGCTTGCATGCAGGAGCTGTCACTTCGGACAGGCGTCTCCTACATACAATCCCGGGCGACGGAACCCTCCACCTTGACGGGAGACCATGGATTTCACTTATTTAATCCTCCATATCATATTCAAATTCTAATTAACTATAATGAACCATATTCATTACAATTAATCCTTCCAAGGAAAATAACATCTCTATTCACAATAGAGTGTTTTAATTTTTATTGGATTTCAATTAATCTAATCATTTTAAATTAATGATCCAATTAATATCCAACAAACAATCTTTACTGTTACCTGAATTATGGTATTATCTCCAATATATATTATTTCAAATTTTAATAATTAGAAATACATCATGATTTCTAAGGCATTATACTAACCCTACCCGTTGTCATGGCCAGTACCGACGGGAGTGGGACAGACCGCACACGGAGCAACCTTCTACCCCAACGTTCCCCGACTAGACACCATATCCACCTCGGGAAAGGATAATGCAAATTAGATCACTTTGTACTTGAGATGATCATCGGTTCTTCAACCGAAATTATACCATATAATAATAATAAAAACAATTTCTGATTAACATTATAATGAGATTTGCTAAACAAATCTCAAATCCTATTCAAGCAACATGTTTGTTGGAATGTAGATAATGTATATCATGTAACCAATTAGTGATCTAGATCACATCTAATCAAATATTGGTTAAGGCAATGTCATTTAAGGAAATAATTATCATAAAATATTTCACAAAAATTTACGCACAATTATTTCAGGAAACTAAATAATTTAATTTCACGAATTGATTAAATGACTATCATTAGGTTCTTTATTAGGAAAGTATTTCCAGCAGTGACCCTCACTTACTAAAAATACCATATCTCAATCAATTTAAATCCAAATTAAGCAAATTAAGTTGCTAAAGTTTGCTAATTTGACTTAAAACAAAACCTAAGTGATTTGCACGCATTTCAAGGTGTTTCAAATCCGCAATTAACTCTTTAATTATGTTGAGATTTGCGGTCCCCGAAACCGTGGATACAAGTTCACTAAAATGAGCATAACTTGAGAATCAGAATCGAAATCATGCAAACTCAGATCCTACGGTTTCCTTATTCAATGGAGAACAAAATACAATTATTTTTTTCGTGTTTAAACAATTTAAATAGTGTCGAAAATAATCTCAAAACAGTGATGCGAAAATGAAATGCAAGAAAACTTTCGCAAGTACTAATGAATCCATGTCAACCTCAGTTCATGGATCACATCCAAAACCTTCGACCTAAGGCTATGATGCCACTTGAAGTATATGGTGAGATCCTTAATCATATCACGGAAGCACGAGGATCGCATCATATGCGATCGGGAGCGACTAGTCGTACTAGTTGCTCGATGCAACGGAAATTAAAATTTTTTTAAGTGACGAAACCACAAGATCCAAGAATACTTCTCGAATCGTTTCGTCTAAACCACAAACAAGTAATAGGATTACCTCTTGAAGCGTGGTTGTGATCGAGTATCTAAACGAAGAGACCTCCTGTCTCAAGTCCGATCCAACGGAGGAGACGCTTGCGAGCATGTTGATGAAACACGCGCTTCTCGCAATCCATGTTGATGATCCAAGAGGAGGATCTCCTGATCTCGACACATGAGATCCGACGTATTCATCGCGAGTGAGGTGCACCGAAGGAGATGGAGATCCACAAACAAACGATTGGGAAGCATAACGACCATGCTGCGGTGATGGAGACTCTCTCTAGGGCATCCATGGTGGATGACCACATGAGAGGGAGAGAGAGAGTGGATGTGTAGAGAGAGAAAGAGAGAGAGAGACTTATGTTCTCATTATGTGTAAAGAAGAGCAAAGAGGTGCCTCTCCTTTTATAATATTTTAGGATCCATGGATCATTGATTTGTGTTTCTTTCAATGGCTAAGATTTGTGATGGTAAAAACCAACAACAATTAATTTAATTTAAATAAATATATATATATATATATATATATATATATATATATATATTGATAAATCGATATAAATCATTCCCAAAATTAAATCAACAATGTATGGAGATAATGGAAAGGAGAGTGCCTCCTTCCATATACATGGAGTTGACGGCCACCCTATCCTAATAGAAATTGGTGGCGTCCCTTCCTTCCAATATGGAAGGGACATGTTCAATGTAATATCCTTATATTACATTATTCCATGTATCTCCAATTTTACAACAACAATTGTTGTAAATTATTCTACAAAAATAATTCATAATTATTTTGTGAATATTGCAATCTTGCCATTGGAAAATTGTGAATCACATTCACAACCCAAAATAAAATGTGAATTACATTTTCAGTTAAATGTCCAATGTGAATCCAATTCACATCAACATTTAATTAACAAATGTAAATTACAAATAGCTCTCTCTTATATATTATAAATAACATTTATAATGTATATAACTAATATGGATATTTCTATCCAAATTATTCGTATCCATTATAATTAAATCACATTTATTCATCTTGGATCCCTATTATGTTGTTCCCAAATAATACGAATCGCATTCACATTATTCACATATTTGATGAATAAATCACATGTATTTATCTTAGATAACTCTCCTTATAATATGAATCAAATTCATATTATTCATGATAACTAAATCACATTTAATTATAAATTTTCTCAATGCTCGGATACACATATCAACAATGATATTATCCTAAATTCTTTCAAGGATAATGCAATTTCTACGCGAATACTTGGAGATAAGGATAGGGTGATTGTATTGTTCCACGTATAGTGACATGGATATTTGGATCGTATCTCAAATCTAGATCGCGGGCGTCCTATAGATGCTTGATTAAGTCAAGACCGCAAATCTAATATTCTCATTTCATCTAAATCACATTTAGATCAATGTATAACATTGGACCAAGATAAAATTACTTCTCTACTAAGATGAGTCACTAAAATCTAGACCCGTTTCATGACTCCATAGGAATAGAAGCATCATGGTTATATAATCATTTATGATCACATCACCCTCAGATATTCCCAAATACATGTATATCCTGCTTACGAGAAGACTCAGAATAAACCCTAAGTATTAGATCAACTTTACACTGTCTACTTTAGTGTTCTATCAGTAAGTTTCTCATTTGATCATTGGGAGTTGGTATCGATCATATACTTTCCGAAAGTATATATCATACCTAGGTCTTGATCATATACTTTCCAAAATTATATATCAAACCTACAAATTCAGTCAAGCTTCCAAAGCAAGATGACCGTGCACGAAATTTGATTCTTCCTAATATCTCATCAGTGAGCTCATGTCTTCTGGTTCAGTGATTGAACCTGTATGATTCCTTTGAGAGATCGTATTACTCATATGCCCTTACATGCACACTAGCGTGCTGGTGTATAGACCATGATCATGTCATCAACCTATTGGCCTGCCCAAATGTAGATACTCAGACATATAGTAACACATCTATCTCCGGTCAGAGGATGTGAGCCTGTATCGTGACGGCATACGATATAGGACTTTGGTTATATCGATCTCGTTAAATCAACTCTTTGACCTAACTTATCTAACACCTTCGAATCTCTATTCCTATGTAGAGGACATGCATCAAGTGGCCGATTAGATATCAACCTAAATGAGAAAGGATTGCCATCTCCTACTCAGGCTGGCGATCATCTCTTAACAATCATTTGACGGTGCTTGATGAGTCCTCAATCTAAATCTTTAGATATTCATCCAAGCACCAGCCTCTATGATTCAATTATTGAATCAACAACTATATGATAATTAAGATAGCCATGGTACATAACCCTAATTGTACTAAGGGACCTATTATGCAAATTATTTATTCTTCTTTCTAGATCAGGGAATGCTATTTGCAATAACATTTATTGTATAATGGCTCGCTGTGGGCTCGCATGTCCAACAGAAAGGTTATCTTCCCTTAAGACATGGTATCCACCAATCTAAAAGAATGGCTCCTCATGGTGTTGAGAAAAAGAAATCCATGGCTGGATGCTCCCGCGCATCAACTGTAGGAAGCTTAATGTACGCCATGATGTGTACAAGGTCAGATATCTGCATGCAATGGGAGTCATAAGACGTCACCAATCTTGCTATGGAGAACAATATGAGAAAGCATTGAATAATATTTTCAAGTATCTAAGATGAATACAATATTATATCTTGCTCTATGGATATGGTGATCTCCAAGTCTTGGGATACACAGATTCACACTTTAAGTTAGATATTGATGATTAAACGTCAACATCAGGGTTTGTGTTCTTGTTGAAAGGCGGTGCTGTGAGCTGGAGAAGCAAGAAGAAGGACACTAAGACTAATTCGACAACAAAAGCTGAATATGTTGCCGCATTGGTTGCTGCAATGTAGGCGATGTGCTTACACAAGTTCTTCATTGAAAATAGCATAGTTTCCTCTGATTTCCCATCCCACTACTCTGAGATAACACAAGAGCCATTACCAAAGTGAAGGAACCCATATGTCATCAAAAGAGCAAGCACGTGGAAAGGAAATACCAGATTATTCAGTAGATTCAAAAGAATGGTGAGATCATCATCACCATGGTGGCCTCTGCCGACAACATTTCCAATCCCCTTACCAAACCTTTGATGTAAAAAGTTTTCGACGACCATGTAATGACCATGGATTTAAGGATTGTACCTGAATGGTTCTGAGGGCTACTGGTGCTTGGATGAATATCTAAAGAGTTAGATTTAGGACTCATCAAGCACCGTCAAATGATTATCAAAAGATGATCTCCAACATGAGTAGGAGATGGAAGTCCGTTCTCATTTGGCTGATATCTGACTTACATCCTTATGCAAGTCCTCTGCATGGGAGTAGATATTCGAAGGTGTTGGATTAGTTAGGTCAAAGAGTTGACTTAATGAGATCGAGATAACCAAGTCTGATGTCGTATATTGTCATGATATAGGCATACAATCTCTGATTAGAGACATATGTGTTACTATATGTCTATGTATGTTCATTTGGCAGACCAATTGGTTGATGGACAAATCAAGGTCTATACACCAGCGAGCTGGTGTGCATATGAGGGCACATGAGTGATACGATCTCTCAAATGGATCATACAGGTTCACTTATGAATCAGAAGACATGAGCTCACTCATGAGGTATTGGGACCGATTAAATTCCATGCATTGTCATCTTTCTTTGGATGCTTGACAAGAATTTGAAGGTTTAATGTACGCTTTTGGAAATCATATGATCGATACCAACTCCCAATGACTGAATGAGAAACTTAATGATAAAACCCTAAAGGTGAATGTGTAAATTGATCTATGTCTTCGGGTCTATTATAGGTCTTCTTGTATGTAGGATATGTAGGTATTAGGAACACCTAATGGTGATGTGATCATAAATGAATCTATAACCATGATGCTTCCATTCCGAGGGAGTGAAGAAACATGTACGGATTTTAGTGACTCCTCTTAGTAGAGTAGTGATCTGATCTTGTTCCATATGTTGGACATTGATCTGAATGTGATTTATATGCAATGTTTAATATTAGATGTTTGGTCTTAATTTATTCAAACATCTCTGAGAGGTCCATGAGATCAGTATTTGAGATGTGATCTCAATTTGCATGTCACTATATTTGGAACGTACAATCGCCATGTCCTTGTCTCCTAGTATTTGCGGAGAGAGCACTAGTTCCATTGTTAAATTATATCATAGAGTTGAGAAATATATAAATAAATGTGATTTAATTATCATGAATAATGTGAATTTGATTCATATTATTTAGATTCGTGAGAATGATGATCCAATATAATTAATTGTGATTTAATTATTGTGGATAAGAATAATGTGGATAGCATTATCCAAATTATTCAAATATATTATAAATGTGATTTTATAATATATTAAAGAGATCCAATTGTAATTTGTATTTTTTGATTAAGTGTTGTCGTCATTTAGAATAAAAATAGACAAATAATTGAAAATATATTTCACATTTTATTTTGGGTTTGAATGCTACTCACAAATTACTATCGTTTCATTAAAATATAATAAATTAATTATCAATTATTTTTATGATAAAATTTGCAACAAATGTTGCAAATATAAGAGAAATCTACGGGAGAATGTAATATCATGGAATAAAGAGGTGATAGCCACCTTCCATATAGAGATGGTGGACTACCCCCAAGTCATATTGGGAATTGGTGGTTGTCCCCACCGCTTTATGGAAGAATGTATGCCTACTTCATATTATCTTCATGGATAATTGATTTAGTTTGAAACTAATTAAATTAAATAAATTATTGTTGTAAATTTACAACAAAATGATGGCTATTGAAACAAACAAAATCCATTATGAACCATTGGATTTATGTTGTCCACGGATTGAGTATGGACTCCCAAAATGTTATACAAGAAGAGGCAACCCTTGCTCTTAAATTAACAACTATTTCTCTCTCCCTCTCTCTAATTCTCAAGTCCCAGACCCCCCTCTCTATGCATCTTGAGTGGTCGTCCCCTCTAACCATAGAGAGAATATTACCATCATCGTCACATTGCTGTTGTGTTGCTTCCTTGACTACTCGTGGATCTGTACCTCCTTCAGTGCGTCTCTCTTGTGCAGAAGATATTTAATCTCTTAAGACAAGATCAGGAGACTCACCACTTGGATCAAGTACTCGGACTGTGAAAGGCACGCAATTCTTCTCAGTGCTCCCAAGTGTCTCCTTTGATAGATCGAACATGAGACAAGAGGTGTATTCGTTTAAAGATTCGATCACAACCATGCTATAGGAGGTATTCCTTTATCTAATATGTGGTTTAGATGAAACAATCTAAGAAATATTATTGGGTCATGTGGTTTGAGCATTTTAAATTTTTAAATATTGCTGCATCGAGCAACTAGTGTGACAAATCGCTCCTATCATACATGATGTGATCCTCATGCTTCTATGATGCGCTTAAGGATTGTTCCATATCCTTCAAATCATGTGAAATTCCACCAAGCAGAATAACTAGGTGCATGGCAAATAAATTTAAGAAAACCAAGTTCTTAATTAATACGTGACTAATTAGTACAATATTCCTTGTTCTTATAAAAAAACTACCAAACACTTTCTACTCTAAAATTACAGTGGCCACGAAAGGGGTGCATCCTTGTCAGATGGTAGAGTAGAGTCATGTGGATCACAAATCCATCACACATGAAGTCTTTGGAAGGCTCCTTAACTTGAGTTGTCCAAATAACATAAAAGTCCCACCATCCGTTATAGATGACATACTAAAAAATATAGTCTCTCTCTCTTGCAAGCATCCATTTAAACACTTCTTGCATGGAAACCGAATTTTCTCATGGTTCACTGCTCTTAAATAACTTCTTCCATCATCATCGAAAGTCGACGCTAGCCATTTGAAAGAATCATCTTTGTAAAATGTATAGTTTGACCAATGCCATGTTAACCATGACTTATCATGTATAGTACCCTCGTCACAAGAGGAAATATTATTCAACCTAAACATTTCAAAGCATGACTTATCCGTGATCACCAACTTCTACACTAAACTGTAAATCTAACACATGATACATCGTGGGCCTAAACATTTTTTACCAACTCTACGAGATGAGAGGGGAATTGTATTTATTAATGTTATCACTTGAAGCCATACATATCGATTCACCTATAATATAAAGATGATATTTATCACAAGCTAGTTTATATATGAGCAAATCCTGACAAAATAGCCTTGCATCCTCTCAACGTACCTCATAAACTATTTATGATCAACTCTTAAATTTGTCACTGAAGTGACAATAGTTATAGATGATCAAGATTAATCTGTTATACCAAGGAGGAGTGAACTTAAGCCAACAAAATGCATGCTCGAATATAAATTGTTTTCATGAAACAAAGATTGCCTTATATTAGTGTTTGAATCTTTATGGAATCCCTTAGTTCGAGACCTCCAAACCAATGAAAGTAAACACAAATAACATTATACATACACCTTGTATCATCATAAGTATGTGATACTTATGAGAACAAGATATTTGCAAAATAGTTAGCCATTTATTGCTACAGGACATTTACGCAAATTTGGCTCGTTAACAATAAGGATATGGAGCTATGTGTCCTGATATTTGTATGTAATTAATGTGACATTATATTATAATCATATGGGAATGCACCTACAAATAGATATGTTTTTCATCTTCATAAATCAAAATGCACAACCATTGATCAGGAATATCACAATCCACAGTGAGTCCAATAATACGTGAAAAATAAAAATATATAATACAATTGAAATTAATGAAATATTTTAACGTGTTGCACATGTCATCCCATTGTGAAGGGTCTCACACAAACCTGGTGTGGAAGGGACATATGGTGTGCCAATTATTTTGTGCAATTTTATATATAGATTTTTTTAACTAAATTTTAACTACCTAACTAAAAATAAATGCCAAACATATTATCACATTAATTATGACTTTCTGTGATAATTTGGTTATCACAAATTGGATTTCTAATGTAACACAACTGGAAACATATGGTCACATGTGTATATATACACACATTCCAAAATTACCTTGAGATATCCTAGCACATACACTCATACATATCCATGTACATGCATACACAGATACACATATGTCCCCATATACAATACATAAATAGATAAAAATAGATACAAAAATACACATACATACATATGTATACTCACATACAAACATATACATACACCTACCCATACATACATTAGATATGTATTGATGAATCTCCATTTAATCATTTTGGCCTTTTAACCCTAACTAAATGCATGTGTATATCATTATTTCTCATAAATTAATATTAATTATTTATTGAAAAGTATAGTATAAAATATATTATTTAAAGAAAAAAATAAAAGAATAAAATAAATAAAAATAAATAAAATGTTAAAGGTATTTTATGACCCTAAACCCCGAGACCTATGTATCATGATGACTGGGTCGACATGGAATAAATTAGGTGGAGATAAGGATCCAACACATAATAAAATTCACAAACTCATTTTGCATCCAATAGAAATACATAGAAAAATACAAAATTTATTTCACATAAAATAATATAAGTTGTAAATTCTATACTAAGAATAAAATTCCAAAACCCAAACAGCCCTGACCCATATGTTCTCCATATGAATCAAAATGTATCAAAATCACCTTTAATTATATATAATTTATTTAAGCTATTATTGAAGGTGGTTCATATAATTTGGAGTTAAGATGCAATAGTTAGGTTTTGGATGCCATTTGTACTATACATTATATATTTGAATAAAATATTCATCTTATTTATACTTTATATTTTTCATTATTTTATATTTTTTTTATTTTGTAAATATTTTTTGTAATAAATCTACATATTTAGAACACAATAAAACCATTTAAAATACATTAAAATAAAGTCACATACAAAAATACATATATGAATATAACATTCATATACCGTTATATTTTATACCCATATTTATTTAACTATACATATTATATTAAAAAATACAGTAAAAATATATTTATGTGCATTTAGAAAGTGATAATTATATAAATTATGTATGTAAAATAATAAAATACAAAATAAAAACACCTAATATATTGGTAAATATACTTATAAATGAACCATAAAAAGTATCTTAGAATAAATTACGTTATTTATAAAAATAAAAAAAATCACCATAAAATACTATATAAAACAATAAATATTTTTCATATTTCAACCGATAATTAAATAAATACTTTACTATTTAATTTCTATTTATTTCTTTATTTTACTTTCGTCTTTGTCCTCTTGGGGAGGACATGGCCCAATTAAGGCCCATCGTATTCTGACGTTAGTCAACTCTTTGACCGAGGCTATAGCTTGCGTTAGACTAAATTTTGACCCATCTTCGTCGATTTCTTATGCCTTATCCTAGCACTAATTTTTCTCAACTTCTCTTTGACTTTTGTGCCTCGATCAAGGAACCTTCACACGCATTTGATTTTTTGATCCGATGGCTACTAAGACAAGATTTTTTCCCCAAACCTAAGACCCTTGTATAAGATATATCATCGGACATCCATTCGATTTTGATCTCTCTTCCACCATTCAAACCATAACCTTCACACAACTAGAGCATCTTGGTGACAATAGGGTCCTCGAGGAAGGTTCAACGAGCTATTTGGGTTTGAATCAAGGTTGATCTGAGGTGTCGCCTCCTCCACCACAAGCTCTGCTCTACGCAAGTATAGGTCTGGTGGGCCCTCTTTTCCCATGTATTTTCTTTCGTTAGCATAGAGGTAGAGTAGAGTAGATTTCCTTACCTTTAGATTTCTTTTAATTTCCGTAAAATTCAAAAATATCTCGATGGAGCTCATGATCTACCTCATGTTTCCAATCACTCCAACCAACCTCCTCCTATGCTATTGCCTCCATCTTATTTATATTCACCTTCTCTCCAACACATGCATCTCCATTCATCCTGATCTTTCTCAGATCAGACACCCAACTCTCCTCCTCTACTTGTATTCAACTCCGCTCATCTTGACCTTTGCAAGACCCCTAGATCGATCCTTTTTGCGTGCCTTAGCATCCTGCAAGTTCTAAAGGGACAAAGTACACCTTGTGGATTGATTTTGATCTCAAAATAAGATACATGGAGCCCATCTTCATCGACAACATATAAAAATCCCTCTGGAAGTTCTTGGAGCCATATGTGCCTTCCAGCCGGTCGAGAATGCTTCTAGGCATTTCCTAAACTATTTTGTAGTGACTGATGCCATCGAAGTGGGAAGGATCAACTAATACAAGCTTGGGTAAGACTTAGTTCGTCCCCTTCTTCCACCAATCATCGTAGTCGTCTGATCTATGGGGCCTCCACCATTGGATCCCCTTCTGGGATTTTATCCTAGGCTTCCATCATCGAAGCGTCATCGATCGTTCATACCTCTAAATGTGGATAAGTGAAGATATGGAGCCACCAGTAGCGTACGTGAGGGTTTTTTTCAAACATCGCCCCAACTTTTTTACTTTTATTTTTTATCCATAAATATTTGTATGTAGGGTAAATATTTTGGTTATATTTGCTTATAGTCCCCAAAACATTCTTTAATTGCTTTTTGATCCAGTCCAAGTCTCCTTACATGCCTATACACGTGAGGGGACAATTTTTTTGCATTTAAGCCCTTGAGATTTTTGTATTTCACTTTAATCCTAGTTTTCGAATTAATAATGTAATATTTTATGGGAAATTTGCATCAGACCCTTAGACTTGTTATTAATTGTAGAAATACCCCTCTGGTATTGTTTATTATAAATTTATTAAAAATTATTTTTTTGGCCCTAAGTTGTTCTAAGGTTTTTGGATTGGGTCCTAGAACTTTAAATATTTAATAGCATGCCCTTGCTAGTAGGCATTTTATTTTTGTATATTTTATTTTATTAAAAATAGATCAATGTATTTAAAAATTCGTTGAAAATTCCTATAAATACTTAACATATATATTACATATTTATTTGGTTATGTATTTAAAAGTTATTTTCTTATCAGTAAAAATTAAAAATGAGCTTTTATTCCCTGTTTGAATATAAAATTTCCAAAAATATATAAATGTTTTGAAAAATTCCAAACAATTATTTTGTTTATTATTTAATTTTAAACCTAAAAAACAAAAATCACTAAAAAAATAAAAAGACAAACACTAAAAAATAAATAGCCCAAAAAATCACTACAAAAATGTTAGAAAATTATGAAAATGACTAAAAATATTTATTTTTATTTACGAATTTTACCTATTATAATTATTGTATATTAAAAATATTTTTGGAAAACTTTAAGCCATATTGATATTTTTTATCTCCAAAACAATTGGGCTTATTTATCTTTGCTACTATTTTGCTTAATTAATTAATTTAAAAATAAAAAATAGTAAAAATTATAATAAAAATATAAAAAATAGAGAAAATTTTATAAAAATGAATATACTTTATTTTGTGAATTATGAGTATTTATAACTATATTTATAAATATAAGGCGACCTCTACCTATATATACATATACGCATTTTTATTATAATTATTAATTATTAAAAAAATTTAAAAAAATAAAAAAAACATAAAAAATAAATCTAAAAAAATCCAAAAAAATTTAAATAAAATCACAAAAATCCCATAATCATTTATTATCTTCTTTTCACCAATTTGGATTGTCTATCCTCTATTGTTTCCTGTGTTTGACCCCTACTGTACTTATCCACCATATAATCTATTTTAGGTTATAATAAAATTTGACCCTTTTCTGGAGTGATTTATTCCTTATGTGGGTTAATTGTTGATTGACCACGTCATCTTGTGTGCAGTCCCCTCAACGACATTTTATCTTCGCTACTCACTGAGGATAATTTTTAGACCCGCACAAAACCTATGTTACCAAAGGGCACCATTACTGGGGAGCATCTCGTTCGATAGAATTTTGGGTCTTTTTTATTTCATTATTTTTCTTTATTTTCTATTTTATTTTATATAATTATTGATTGTGCTAACATCCATCTCTTCTATTCTTCTTGCGAGGGACTTCGAGATGACAATGACCGCCTAGGTGGTCAAGGCACCTGCATCGAGAATACTTGGTCCTTCTACTTGTGGACCAAGAGGATAGAGCAAGAGAGAGAGAGAGAGAGAAGAAATAGCATAGGTTTTTTTGTTTTTTTTCTTTGAGAGAGTGATTTATTTTTTTTCTAAATTAATTTGTAATAATACAGGTACTTAGACTCTTGGACATTCGGGCCCAATTTCCAAGTGTTTGTTCTCTCCGGTGTTTACCGGGTTTTCTATGACTTTCATTGCCTTTATTTTCTTTGTTTCTCATGTTTTGAGTTTTCAGCCTTCGTTTTCTATGATTGAGCGCTTAGATGTAGGTGTACTTTCTCGGTAGCTAGGTCCACATCCCTAAAGAAATTCATGTTCCTATAGATTACATTTCGATTGGACTTAGCTTAAATTGAATTGTTAAGATTTATATTGATCATTCAGAGCTGAGAGAGGCATCATACATTACTTGCTAGACCCGTTGTGATGGACACCGAGGCTGTCTCCAAGACCAGACATTTGGGTGATTATTCTAGGGAATGAAATTTAGTTCTTCATGTTAATAACACTTCATGTTCGTAGGGTGATTTCATCATTGCATTTGCATATAGATTAGATTTAAAATTTCTGCCTTGCATCCCACATGGAGATAGATGGGAATCACTTTAAGTCTTCTATGTGAGCATTCATCATTATTTTTCGACTTGCATTGCATTTCCATCTTCTACCTCTGATTTTAACTACATATACAGAAAGAAAAACCAAAAAATGTCAGGCACTTATATTGAATCTATTCAATGCATGTGGTAACAAAAAAAAGATAGAAAAACTAAAATTACTTGACCAAAATAAAATTGATTAATTGGATTACTTGCATTGGTTGAGCAAAGCCCTCGTTATTTTCTGGTACTTTTGAGGGAGGGAGATGTCCTTACCAATGAGAGAGCGCCATCGTAAAGATAAGAGAAAAAAAATCGATCCTGTATACTGCCTTAGTGTATGCCTGGATTTCTGAAGTACCGACGTTGTTGTCATACGTGGGTGACTAGGACTTGGTCAATGATGGTGTTCTCGTTCATGTAGAACACATACCATTTTCAAAGTATTTGAGCTTAGGACACGCCTTCACACGGGTGTCTATCTCATTATCCCGCAACCTAGTAGGCTCTTGATCTCTCACAAGTGATTCCGTTGCAGACTTGACCTAAAGTATTTGCTTTGTCACTATTAGTTTCCTCACTCTTATTCTTTGTCCTAGTAGGAAATCCATATCAGGACACAAAAACCTCAAAAAAGAACAATATACATGTTACGAAGGAGGAGGACAAGTACACGATACTTTTGCGGCAGTACTCTCGCTCCTATAAGATTAGCGCTTAAGGACCGGTTCAAAGATAATTTCCTGAAAATCAATCTAAAACTTACAAAGATGTTTGTCAGTCCTTCATGGCTTCACTAGTCTAGTTGGTGAATCTACAATATTGTAATTTGATTGATTAGTTTTGTTAAGGTCAAGATAAAAAATACCATGCCTTTTAGCCATCTTGTCGCATTTTCACTTTTACATGTTATCTATTGACCCCACTCGCTTTGAGCCATCTACTATTTTACAATCCTTTTATTTCTTGTTTATCTCCGTATCTTTCATCCATCATATGTCTCCTTTTAACCCTCTCAGATGTCATCCCACGAATAGTTTAGTCGGGACTTTACTGACACCCACACCGATTGATTGTCGCCAACATCTCCAATAATGCGGGGACATCTCTAAGAAGCTGGTTCAGACCTTACGAACTTCTCCTTAGAATTATTGATCCTGTCTTCTTTTAGCACTTGCCATTCTCCAATAAATCTGCTGTTCGGGATGGCCTCGCAGCCCGAGTCAGCCCTTCTCCTCCAAATAAACTAGGATTACTCTTGTCCCAGATGCAACCCTTCGTGGATGAAGACCGACAATATCACGTGCTACATTCACAACCATTTGGGATTGACAAAAATCCTAGACTAATCTCAACATTTGGTGCTCTGACAAGGACTAATTAAGGTTTATTCAATCGTGCAGATGATGAACATGATCAAGAGCTAGAGTTACATGCAAATCCAGAAATGTGTCCTAGAAAGGACCACAAGCCCAACCAGTCGAGCAACCAGAATAGAGGGATGGGCAGTATAATATGCAGAATGACATCAACAACGAGATCCTTTCTTCAATCCATGAAATACAGTAGCACTTAACGAACCGAGTATTGGGATATGTTGCCTTTTCACAATATGCTTAATGATTTGAGGAGGATGACCGATGAGAGAGATGTCGGAAGAGATGATTTTAGCAGATATGATGATCTGAACAGAGATGATGAAGAGGACAACCTATCAGTTGGTGGACCCTATCATGGAGGAGGAGAGGCAAGACCACCGCAACCAATGCCCATACTGAAGTATACTAACAACCTCAGGGCATGCCATGTCACTGAGTGGATTCAGATTCCGCTAATTCATGACCACATCAAGCTAAAGTTGTAGTTCTTGTATCTACTCCCATCCTTCCACATGAACACAATAGAAGAGACATACATCCACTTGCAACAGTTCGGCTGCATATGTGCAACAACACACTATCCCAATATTCCTCCGAGGGTAGTGAAGATGGCTGACTTCCCATTCAGCCTCCACGGTAAGGCCCTTTATCGGGTGATTCACCTTGGGAAGGCAGTGAAGACATGGGAGGAGTTGAAGTTTGGATTTCTCCATAAGTTTGCATTTCTCCATAAGTTTTACACTCTCGATCACTTAAATCAGATGCGCACCTGCATCTCTAGTTTCATCAAGAAACCTCATAAGACGATCCATGAAACAAGGGAAAGATTCAAGGATCTCCAGGAGAAGTGTTCCCATAACAAAATTTCGAAGACTAGTTAGGTTCAGCATTTTTTTGATGGTCTGACACTTGAAAGATAGAGATTGGTTGATGCCACTTGTGGTGGCTCACATTTAACATGGATGAGGATGTTGTATGGGAATTTTTTGAGGATTTGGTTAAATGAGAGGATGCTTAGTACTTATCGTATGCTTAAATGAAGGTGCCCACAACCAACCACAAGCTTCTCAATATGGCGGCACATGCAGAGGACAACGATGAGAGGTCCAACTTGAGCATCATAGGGAGACACTTGTTCAAAGTGGATATCATTGAAAAGAGGTCACAGGACCCCGAAAAAATTACCATCATCGAGAAGATAACACGAGATATGGATAAACTCGATCATATTGCCACACAGCTGGAGTTGCATATCATGACCATTAATGTCTACAACTCGGAGTCCGCTGCTACCGAGACTCTTGCAAAGTAGAAGGATGATGTATCGATACAACTTCCTCAATTGAGTACTTCGGCATCTTAGACCATCCATCATGTTTACTATGTGCATGTCCCTAAGTAGAAACTACTGCAGTCGTAGACTCAAATGGTATTGTACCGGCCAAAGCCCTAACCAGTACACCAGGAGAAGTTCTTTCTACATTCATCGCATATTAAAGAAGTGAATGGTGTGCGGGATAATGAATGATAGCTGACTTGTACTCAGGGACAATCATAGGATCATAACTCGACCAATAAGCCTTATCAAAATCAGATACATGGAAGAAGTAGTTTCTGACCATACTGATACTAGTACCAGTAACCTCTACAACATGGCAACAATTGGAGGTGGGGATACCAGTAGCCTATCTAATGGAAATTGCAATATCACCAGCCTCAGCCAGTTGTCCAATATAAAAACTCCTCTCTGTAATAACAATAGTACTCCTCTCACCCCCTCCTCACCACTACTCGCAAGGATACCAACAACAATCTCCTCAACACTACCAGAGTCAAAGTCCCCATCCATGCGAACCTTTTAAGATCGAGCCATTAAACCTGACTCTTTCTTGATTGGAGCAATTAATGAAAAATATGGCTGAAATGAGCAAAAAGATTGATGACCTGACGATTGCCTAAATCATCATTCCAACCCAAATTGAGGCCAACCCAAATAACTTCTGATGCAAGGAGAAAGTAGCTTATTGTGTTGTACTCGGTTCAGATGAAATAATTTGATTTATATCTAATGATGTTACTCTCAGGAGCGTCAGAACACTTCAGCTGTTGACTACAATGAAAGGAAAGCATCTTGCATCCGATGGCGAGTCATCAACCTGGCCAGCGGAAGGAGCCGAGTACCTTTTTGAGAAGTACCATCTGCGAAAAATAAAAAAAAATGAAAAAATTACAAAAAAGACAAAAATACAACAACAACACTAGTCCCGGTGGAGATCAACCAACTTGGAGATGACCACACGTGCAACAGATCTAGATCCATCCAATGAAGCCAAGCCTGCATTTTTAGTCCACCACATTTAGATGGTTACATAATTTTACCATCTTCTTATATAAAATGATTCAGACAAATTTTTTAATGAAAAAGTTTCACATTCTGTACATATTCCATTTGTTGAAGCAATTAAAAAGAACAAAAAGACTAAAAATTTGGAAAGTGGTTTCTCTGATCCAATAATTGTGGAAATCATTCAGAATTTTATCTTGAAAATACCATTGACGAAAGCCATGGAGTATATGCCAACAGTAAATAAATTACTTAAAGAAGCATGTACAACTCCAGAAGCCACCTCGGTCCCACAACTCCAGAAGCCAGAATGTTAAACACGAGAAATATATCCTCACCATGGAAACCGTCAATGCCATCAACAATCTCCCTGATAAGAAAAAAAGAAAAGGGAGTGCCACTCATCATATGTAGCATGTTCAATCAAGAGTTTGAGCAAACATTGCTTGATAGTGAGTCTTCTGTCAATCTTATGCCAGTTTCACTACTCATAAAACTCAATATAGTCCCTCTTAAACCAACCAAGATGATTTTTTAGTTTGCATACAAATTAGTCAAGCAGCCTAGGGGCATGTTGGAGGATGTGATCATCCATGTTCAAGGGATCATGTTCCCTGTTGATTTTGTTGTGCTAGACATGTATGCCACCACACCTATACTTCACACCCCCATCATCCTTGACCATTCATTCCTCCGAATAGTCGAGGCAGTAGTGAACTACAACACAGGAGAGATTACCCAGCTTCAGTAGTGACAAAGTGCAGATAGTGACCATACTTGAGCTAAAATAGCAGAGGCTGCATTTGAGTTGAGTGTGCCTGCACCAAACTGTCCTGAAGACTATGATTTTCTTGAGGAAATTCAAGACACAAACCTATTAATTATGACATTAAGATCCATAAATTCCTCTTCCCTAAGGAAGGAGTAGAGAAAGCAGTCAAATTTCCCTCTGTTAATATTGATGAAATCTTTTGTGATGTGCTTAATGAATTTTGTGTGTGCCCTTTGAGCCTCATGAATCAAGAGCATATTATCTAGGATTTTTACAATCATGAGGATATTATTGAAGAAATTTGTGAATCACTAAACGAATACGCTAAACTTTCAATGGTGGACTCTTAACTAATGAGAGAAACAACACCTACAGTGATAGTCGAAGTCACCACCGAAGTAGCTCCCACTCTGCCAGAGCTCAAACCTCAACCCTACAACATGAAGTATACCTTCCTTGCAGGAGAAACAAACATGTATACGTTCATAATAAATGCTCATCTTGCCGAAGACAAGAGTCTCATTTCATGGTGGTTCTTGAACCAAACCGAAGGAGATAGGCTAGAAAATACTGGATCTCCGTGGGATCAATCCATTCTTGTGCTCGCATCACATCTACCTCAAACATGACAACAAGCCCTCTCACAAATTTCCAAATAAGACTGAATCGAAACCTATAAGAGGTTGTTATGAAAGAAATTTAGAAAATATGTGATGCGAGATTCATATATCACATCATCGATAGCAAATGGGATAGTCCCATACATGTAGTGCCTAAGAAAATTGGGATCGCCATTATAACCAATGACAAAGGAGATCAGATTCTGACCATAATGCTATCGTCGTGGAGAATCTGTGTTGACAACAAAGGTCTGAACCTCACCACAAAGAAGGATAACTATCCACTACTCTTCATCGATCAGATTCTTGAGAGACTGGCCACGAAGGAATACTTCTACTTCTTAAATGGCTATTCTGGATACAATTAAGTCACAATCATGCCTGAAGACCAAGAGAAGACTACATTCACGTATCCATTTGTGATGTATGCTTTCCAATGGATGTTGTTCGGGCTATACAATGCCAACGCTACATTCAAGAGATGTATGCTTGTCATATTTGCTGGCATGGTTAGAAGTTTACTTGAGGTATTCATGGATGATTTCTTGATCTATGGATTTTCACTTGATCAATGTATGGACTATTTAGATCGAGTTTTGCGGAGGTGTTGTGAAGTGAACCCCGTGTTCGCCTCAGAGAAGAGTAACTTTATTGTGATAGAAGGGATTGTGATGGGTCACGTTGTATCAAAACGTGGCATGGAAGTTGACCTAGCCAAGGTTGAGGTAATTTCAAAACTTGGTCCACCTACCAATCGTAAACAAGTTTGGTCATTCATAGCGCATGTCAATTTATACCGATGATTCATTAAAGACTTTAGCAAGTTGGCTCAATGATTTAATGAATTTCTAGGAAAGGAGACAAACTTTATTGTTAATGACTATGTGCTCCAAGCCTTTTCTCAGTTGAAATATCTTATTACTCTAGATCCTATCCAATAACTGCTGGATTGAACATTACCATTTGAAATAATGACATATGTGTCAGATTATGCCATTGGTGTCATGTTGGGACAGCATGAATACAATGTGCCATTTGCTATTCACTATGTTAGTAGAACAATAGATGTGCTCAAAAGAATTACACCATCACAAAGAAAGCGCTTCTACTAGTGTTTTTTACCCTGGTAATGTTCAGATCCCATCTCCTTGGATCTAAATTCATAGTTTACATGGATAATTCTATAATCCGGTTTTTGCAACAGAAGAAGGATGCTAAACCACAACTTATGAGACGGTTCCTTCTATTCCAAGAATTTGACCTCGAGATCTGAGACAAGCCTAGAATAAAAAATGTGGTGGCAGATCATTTATCAAGACTTCCCAAGACTGAGTATCATGAGCAAAATTTGAGGTTGAACACTAAAATCTTTCTAGATGAAGCTATATTATCAGTAACCTCTTTCCCCTAGTATGTCGATATTGTGAACTATCTTGTGTCCAAGAGAACTCCACAAGATTGGTTGAAACTAAAAGTTGATAAATTCTTGTCTAATATATATTTCTACGAGGGGGGGGGGATCCATATATATTTTGTGAGGAGATATATTGTATCTGGAGAAGGTGCATTCCTGAGGAGGAAATTGCTAGTGTCCTCACACATTGCCATGATCAAGAATATGTAGGACACCATTTGGGTAGAATAACGACAACGAAAGTACTCTAATGTAGTCTTTGGTGGCCTACCGTGTTCAGAGATGAAGAATATTTTGTAAAGTACTGCACTTACTATGAGAAGATGGGCAGATGAATTGGAATGAGAGACACAATGAACCTGAAATATACAGGTGTGTTAGATTCTTGGGGCATTAACTTCATGGGCCCTCAGAATAGATAGTGTTTTGAATACATATTGCTTGTTGTCGACTATGCCAGTCATTGGGCAGAGGCTATCCCAACCCGAGCTACAATTAGTCGCACCGTCTGACATTTTATGAATGATCATATCATTCAAGGTGGGGTTCCTAAGATTTTTATCTCTGATTGTGGTAGCCATTTCACCGATAAAGAGATGAGGAAGCCATCTCAAGAATTTTGCACTGAACATCGTGTAGCTTCTCCCTCCAATGGCTTGGCAAAATGATTAAATATGGGAGATTAAGACAATTCTTCAGAAGCTTGTGCATCCGTAGTACAAGAATTGGTCCATTTCTTAATTCAGTTCTTTGGGCTTACAGAATAACGAACAACTCACCTTTGGGAATGTCACCCTACTGTCAGGTATACAACAAGACATGCCATCTGCCTGTAGAACTCATTCATAAATCTTTATGGGTGAACAATAATTGTAATATGGATTTCAAGAAGGGTGTGAAAAACAAAACGTTGGATCTGAACAAACTGCTTGAATTCCATGACTATGCATATGACATCAACCTAATTTACAAGGAAAAAGCCAAGAAGTGGCATGACAAGCACATCCACCATAGATTTTCGAGCCGGGTAAGAAGGTTTGATTGTTCCATGTAAAGTTTAAGATTTTTCCAGGAAAGTTGAAGAGCAAATAAACTGAACCATTTATGGTGAGGCATGTGTGTGACAACAGAAGAGTAATGATACCAGGATTGTCAGTTGATATACAACCCTTTGTGATCAAATGACAGATAAGAAAGCCTTACTAAGAACATGACATCTTCTTATCCATTATAGATTCCATTTTTGTTGTATATGATGATGAGCTAAAAGCCACCACATCCACTGATTCAGACAAAGCAGACTTAAATATTTTTGAATAACCTTTCTTTTCTTTTTTTCATTTTCTTTTCTTTTTCTTCTAAAAAGGTGTCACCACTTTTATCACTTCTATACTTTGGGCGTACTTTCTCCTAAGTATGGGGGGGGAGTTTACAGCCTAAGTTGTTCATTATTTGGTGATACCATACACATAAACTGCCAACCTTGCTCAGTCCCATGAACTTCTCAACTTACCAGAGAGGCTAGTCCGACTCTGCAGCACACGACTATGCGACCTTGCCCGCGTCATAAGTCAGGCTTAGTGAGCGAAGGGATAAAAGCACTTATCTGGGGTTGTGTACTCGATCTCATGCTACCCGCGGACACCTCCGTCAAGCTAGGTCCCCCATCCCTCCACCTCGTGTAAATAGCGGTTCTAGGATCCTCGAGGGTATAGATCATTTTCTACTGCCTTTTAACTTTGGGGCAGCAGCGGATTCCGAATTGCTCTCTCCACCGATTCTGATTTCTTGCATCAAGAAGGATCCCTTATCTGTCCCCTCGACTCTTAATATTTTGTTTATACTTAGAGATATTTTACCTTAAGTATAGGGGGGATAGGGAGAAACAATGATTTCGTATATTCTCTCCCTTGCCCCTCCCTACATTGTATATAGTTTACCATATTTAGGACTATTTCGACCTTAGTATAGAGGGGGCAACCAACTTCTCATTCACTCACTTCTTCATTCATTATTTTGTAATTGCTATTGTATATAATCTTTTATACTCAATATAAGATATGTCTTCTCTTTTTCTCTCTAATCTATGAGGACATAGCTAAAGCTAAGTATAGGGGGGTCGTATATACATTATATACTTTGGCCATAACTCAAACTTTTGTATTTTAATACTATGGCTAATTAATAAAAAAATCACATACAGAACTCTTTATACATACTTTATGTTGAAAATGTTTTTGCAAAATGTCTAAAAAATGGTTTGAAAATCTTTTTAAAAAGTATTTTAAAAAATATTTGGAAAATATTTTGTAAAATATTTTTAATTTTTGTAAAAATGTTTTTTCTATATTTGAAATAAAATGCTCTGAAAATCTATTTGCAATGTGTTTGAAAATGGTTGCAAAGATAGTTTGAAAAATCAATGCATACTATTTGAAAAATCTATGCAAAATATTCTTTCAATTATGTAAATGTTTGTAAAAAATATTTTTAAATTAGTTTGCATAATAGAGTTTTCAAGAATGTTTGCGAAAATTTTTTCAAATTATTTGCAAACCAATAATAGAATTGAAGCAAATAAAGTTCTTTTACAAAGATTGTATATTGAATATTGTAATTCCTAAATCCCAACTTTTGTAAATAATAAAAAGCACTCCCATTTAAATATCTTCACATATCCGCTTGTTCTAAAATTCTTTTTATTTTTAAAAAGCCCTAAAAAATTGTAAAAGTAAAAATCCAAAAATGAATTGTAAAATCTTAAAAAATACCAGCATAAAAATTTGTAGAACATTTTAGAAGTTCATTAAAAGTTACAACTCAGATAATTGCATCACAAAAATCTTTTTCTTGCATTGTACATAGCATTTGCATTGTTCAGTTTGAAATTGATAATTTAACAAGTCCAAGTAAAATCCAACAATTTGAGCTTGTTTGGACCTTAAATTTACTTAATCATAGGAACCTTATAGGAACTGGAATTGAGATACTTCAGGTCTGCTAGACTAAATTTTTTGAGATCACAAGACTTACTTCATTGTCATCTTGACTGCCTAAGTAGAGTATTTAATAACACATGCACACTCTTGTTGATAAAGACCTAGATTGCATACTTACATCTTTCACTTTGCTTACCTCATATTTAAGTAGTAGAGGGTTGGATTTGCTGGCATGAGACATAGGACAATGTAAACAATGGAAGTCACACATTTGTGGCTATTGTACCCCAACCCAGTCCAGTAGTGAAGAGGTCTAAAGACGATAGTTGTGGATTGCAATAATGCTTTAAAAGAGGGATAGTCTACTATTTCAAAGGGAATAAGTCCATTTGTAAATTCTTATGTATATAGTATTAAAAAAATGCAAAAAACAAAACCTCCAAAAAAATAGACAGGCAAAATTTCAAGAAAAATCAGTTCCTGTCGAATTGTGTACATATTTCTATAGTCAAATACGCAAGCTTAAGCTTCAAATTTATATGTATGTGAGCCTGCAGCAATATCATTTGACTACGCTTGTCGAATCCAAGAATAAGTAGCTACACTGGCTATAGTCCATTCTTCTCTCCACCTCCTCTTCTTGAGTTGGTTGCACATGAACTAAGAAGGGAATTCCCTTGTTCTCGAAGAAAGAGTTGATGGATTGGGGAATTAGGGTCATCATATTAGAGAAGACTGACTTTAATCGCTTCAGTCATAGGGGTTTGCATATGAGTTGACTTATTCTGACATGGCTATTAAGGATACTTGAGTAGAGTTTGTGATTCTCAACGACCGTTGTGTTTAAAATCAGTTTCCCAATAATGTTTCGACCAATCCTAAATGTCCAAAGGTCTAACTGAGCTCCAAATTATGATTTTGTGAAGACAAATCTAAAAGCTAAAATCAATCGAAGTTCTTTCTTTTTCTTTTCCTTATTTTCTTTTTGTACACTTATATGCATCAGTGTTTGCTAGGGACTAGAAAAGGCAAGTATAGGGGTGATGAACCTCCATGTCCTGACCTTTATTCTTTCAGTTTGGCCTTTTAATTCGAACTAATTACATGTATTTGACATTTTTTAATAAATTAGCATTCAATATTTATTGTATAAATATTGTATAAAATACATTATTTAAAACCAAAATAAAATAATAATGAAATAAAAGAAAAAGAAATAAAATTCTATAGATATTTCGTGACCCTATATCTGGAGACCTAGATATCATGATGACTAAATCCACAAGGAATAAAGTAGGGCGAGATAAGGGTCAAACACACAATAAAAATTCCTTAATTTATTTGGTCAAACAATCCGTTTTTGGTATTTATTTTATTCTTCATTTTTTTACCCCAAAAAATTAATCTTTGTACATAAAAGTTGTAGATAAAGTTAAACAAAAATATAACAAGTTATACAATCTCCACTCAGAATAAATTCTAGAACCCAAACTTTCCAAACCCATATCTTCTCCATATGAACTCAAAATGTATAAAAATCATCTTTATTTATATATAATCTTTTATAAGCTACTGAATGAAGGTGGTTTCATTTATTTTGGAGTTAAGAAGCAAAAGTTAAGTTTTGGACACTTGTTGTACTATATAGTATATACATGAACGAATTATTCATTTTATTATTCTTTATATTTTCATGATTTTATATTTTTATAATTTTGTAAATATTATTTATAGTGTATATATATATCTAGAATACACTGGCTCCCTTTAAAGTACATTAAAATAAAATCATATACAAAGCTACATAGATTAAAATATATTATACATATACCTATATATTTAATACACATATTTTTTTAAGTGTATTATATCAGAAAAGTACAACAAAAATATATTTATGTCTATCAAATAAGTTATAATTATATAAATTATGTATGTAAACTAATAAAATAAAAAATACAAAATAAAAATATAAGTACCTAATATATCGGTAAATATACTTTTAAATGAACCCTTAAAAAGTAACTTAGAATAAATTCAAGTCATAAAAATATATGAAAATCACCATAAAATAATACATAAAATAATGAAAATTTTTCATATTTAAATCGAAAATTAAATTAATCGTTTCCTATTTAATTTTTATTTGTTTCTTCGTTTGATTTCCATTTTTGTCCTCTTGCGGATGACATAGCCCAATCAGGGCCTATTGTCCGTTGAACTCAAACAACTATTTGATTGAGGATCTAGCTTGTGTTAAACTCAATTTTGGCACATCTTCCTTGATTTCTTCCCCCTGATCCTTGCACTATTTTTTCTTGACTTTTCTTTGGATTTTGTACCTTTATCAAGGCACTTTCACGCGTATTTCATTTTTCGGTCTGAGGGCCACTGAGATGAGCGTTCTTCCCCAAATCTAAGGCCCCTGCATAAGATATTTCATCTGACCTCCATTTGATTTTGATCCCTCCTTTACATTTCAAACCTTAGACTTCATGCAGTTAGAGCATCCTGGTGACAACAAGGTCATCGAAGGAGGTTTAGGGACCCATTCGGCGATGAATCAAGGTTGATCGTAGACACCGCCTCCTCCTACGCCATAAGCTTTACTCTGCACCGGCGTAGGTTAGTGATGAATCTGTAATTCATCACCTCAATATATTAATCTTAGTACAATCACTGATTAAAATCTCAAATAAATGTCTATAAAATCAATAAATTAATAAAATGACTCTTGTAAATAATATAAACTAATTATTGTATATCTTATTGTACAACATAAATTAATAACAAAAAACGTAAAATAAAGGAGTTTTTCATTTATAATTATTCCAAATCTTCATCTGATTTTATTAAATTGATTTTAACTTATTTTTAGCTATTTGTTTCTCCAATATTTTTTATAAAAATGTATATAAAATTACAAAAATATAAAATAAAATTTTCCTCAAAAAATACTTCTAGATTCCAAAGAGAAAAAGCCATAAAGTCCATCTTCCAGGCCAAATTCTCGCTCCGTCTAAACACCAAATTCACCAAACTAACTTTTAAATTTAAATTAAAAATTTATCTATCCAATTTAAGTGGTTTCATTAAAATAAAAACTCGTTTGCAAAATCTGAGTTTCTGGACATAGGTAGATATTGTATATAATGTACATATTCTTCATTTATCAATTTTTTCTTTTTCCTAATTTCTAAAATCCCAAAAAATATTGTTGTGTTTTATTTTATTTTGAATAATTTATTATGTTTTTATGTTGTAAATATATTTTATTAAAAATAAAAAAATAAAGTTAGAAAAGCAAAAAACATGTACATAATGTTTGGTTTATTTGTGAACTTACTTTTGTAAATTCTGCACTCTTTATCTTCCCTTTATTTTATTGTATTTTAGTAGACTACTTTATTTTATTATCTTTTTTTATTTTTCATTCTCTACAATTGTAGGATATGGGAAAATCCTCAAGCGTATCACGGAAGCGTGAAGATCGCATCGTTTGCGATCGGAAGCGACTAGTCACACTAGTTGCTCCGGGCAGCGGCATTTCAATTTTTTTTTAATGATGAAACCACATGATCCTAGAACACTTCTTGGATTGTTTCTTCTGAACCACAAATAGGTACTAGGGTTACCTCCTGAAGAGTGGTTGCGACCGAGTCTCTAAACCAAGAGACCTCATGTCTCAAGTCCGATCCAATAGAGAAGACGCTTGCGAGCACGTTGATGAGACGCGTGCCCCTTGCAATCCATATTGATGATCCAAGCAATGGATCTCCTGATCTCGTAATACGAGATCCATCATCTTCTTCATGGTCGAGATGCACCGAAGTAGATGGAGATCCACAAGTAGATGATCCAACAATGAAACGATGATGTTGCAGCGATGACGACTCTCACAAGGGTCCATGGTGGACGACCACTCTGAGAGAGAGAGAGAGAGATTTGGCATATAGAGAAAGAGAGAGAGAGAGCATTCATAATCGTGTGTCTCGAAGATCAAGGGGTGTCTCTTCTTATATAGTAATTTGGGAGTCTGTGGATCCCAATCCATGGACAACACTTAATCAATGGATTAGATTGATTTATGTTTCATTCAATGGCTAAGATGTTGTAAAAAATACAACAACTAATGATTTAATTTAAATTAATTTTCATTGTTAAATCAACAAAAATAATTTGAAATTAAATCATCTTTGATAAGAGAAAAGATAATGAAGAGAATAAACCAATCTCCTCAAAAGAGGAGACAACTACTCTTCTCCTCATGTAGAGTTGTAGTCGTCCACTTCTCTTTGATGTACTTGGTCCATCTCTTCTAATTATCATGAGATTTCATTATCTCAAGATATATATCATTATCTCTTATCGATAATTTTTCACCAAAATTTAATTCCAAATTATCTTATGGAAAATATCATCTATGCCATTGAAATTATGTGAATCTCATTCACAACCCAAAACTAAATGTAATTATATTTTCAATTAATCATTCAATGTGAATCCAATTCACACTAACAATTAATCAATAAATATAAATCACAGTATGCTCTCTCTAATATATTATAAATCATATTTATAATATACCTGATTAATGTGGATAGTGTTATCCACATTATTCATATCCACGATAATTAAATCATATTTAATCATCTTGGATCTCTTTTCTCATCTTCCCAAATAAGATGAATCACATTCACATTATTCACATCTTTGATAGTTAAATCACATTTAGTTATCTTACATATCTCTCCTAATAATATGAATCAAATTCATATTATTAATGATAGTTAAATCACATTTAAATATGCATTTTCTCAATGCTCGTATACATGTATCAAAAATGAAATTATCCATGAACTCTTTCAAGGATAATGTGCTTTCTCTGGTGATACTTGGAGATAAGAACATGACGATTGTATCGTTCCACCTATAGTGACTTGGATATTGAGATCAAATCTAAAATCAAGATCTTGCAGACCTCCCGTAGATGCTTGATTAAATCAAGAACGTAGATTTAATCTTCTCATTGTATCTGAATCACATTCAGATCAACGTCCAACATTTGGACTAAGATTAGATCACTTCTCTATGAGAGGAGTCACTAAAATCCAGACCTTTTTCATCATTCACTAAGAATGGAAGCATCATGGTTATACAATCGTTTATGATCACATCACCCTCAGTTATTCCCAATACATGTACATCCCGCATACTGGAAGACCCAAATTAAACCCGAAGTTTTAGATCGCTTTTAGACTGTCTCCTTCAGGATTTTATCATTAAGTTTTCTCATTCGATCATTGGGAGTCGGTATCGATCATATACTTTCCAAAAGCGTATATCATACATAGCTCTTGATCATATACTCACAAAGGTATATATCAAACCTACAAATTCAGTCAAGCTTCCAAAGAGAGACGATCGTGTACGGAATTTGATTCTTCCCAATATCTCATGAGTGAGCTCATGTCTTTCAGTTCAGTAATGAACTTGTATGATCCTTTTGAGAGATCGTATTACTCATATGCCCATGCAAGCACACAATTACACCGGTGTATACACCTTGGTTAGGTCATCAATCTATTAGTCTGCCAAATGTGCACACTCAATCATATAGTAACACATCTATCTCTGGTCAGAGGATGCATGACTATATCATGACAGCATACTACATAGAACTCTGGTTATCTCGTTCTCATTAAGTCAACTCCTTAACCTAACTTATCTAACACATCTGAATCTTTATTCCTATGTAGAGGACCTGCATCAAGAGGTCGGTTAGGTATCATCCTGTAGAGAAAGGATTGCCATCTCCTTCTTACGCTAGAGATCCTCTCTTAACAATCATTTGATGGTACTTGATGAGTTCTCACTCTAACTCTTTAGATCTTTATCCAATCACTAGCCTCTATGATTCAATAATTGAATCAACAGTCGTATGATCCTTAAAATGGTAATGGTACATATCCCTATTTGTACCAAGGTACCTATTATGCAAATTAGTTATTCTTCATTTCAGATTAGGAAATGATATTTGCAATAACATTTATTGCATAATTTCTCGCCGTGGGCTCTCATGTTGAACAATCTCCCACTAGCCCAAAGAGCCATTAATGGGCTAATCACTTAAACCCCTACTCATGTGACAATCATAATCTATATAGAAAAATAAATAGGTAAGCTGATCAGTCACTATGTTTCCGGGAGACTACGCCAAGTCCTTTTACGACACTTGAATATCCCCTAGTAACAGTGCTCGCATCCAATGCGAATGTTGCATACTCATGTAACCAATACTCAATCTTGTCAATTATAGTGTCCTTGACACTATAGATTAATAATATTTATAACCAGTATGTTCATAATCCTTATAAGAATACCGTTATTCTTGGAGATCTCTATCTCCTAAGGTATCCATAATTAAGACCTTTTAGATGACTATCTATAAAGCCTTCATTTATTGAAGATAAGACTTTGAGATCACTATCTCTATGTCTTGTCATCTTTGATGTTATTGTTTTATTAATGCAACTAAGTGTTTTATCTACATAGTAGGATTAGCAACAGTTCACTACTCCCACTGGCAAATATCTGGCTTTTCATACATATCTAGCACATAACAGGGTTCTAGCAACCGATGCACAAGGGCAAGTAGTTTTAACAACATCAACACTTGATATGATATCCCTTCAGATTGGACAGTACCAAATCTTAAGGGAAAGGAGCCTTCCATGGATAGAATATATCCAGGATGTACCGATAATGTGACAATCACAATTCTCTCTCTTCTCTTTGCCTCTAAACAATTTCAAAACTAAGATCTAAGAGGTATCCTTGAGATCATATCTGAAGGTATGAAATAGCTAGATCGTAAAACACATATTATCATCCTTATATCATTCTAAATGATTAGGATATTATCTAAATTTTGCACGATGAACACATTGGTACTCCCACTAAGCTTCACATGGTTCATAAAGATTCTATTTGAAATCCAAACATCTATAATTTCATCAAATCTTATGTTCCAACTACAAGAATCTTATTTGACTCCGTAGATGGAGTTATTCAACATGCACACCTTGCTTTCCTCATCCATGAAGCTCTGGGGATACTACTTATGAATATCCACGGAGAGGTATTGATAGAGGAATGCAATCTTGACTTCCATCTCGAAGATGTCAAATTCAAGTTGTGCAACTATAGTTAGCAATATTCTGATGGGTTTGAGTATGGTCACTGAAGAAGAAGTTTCATCCCAAGTGATGTCTTCTCTTCGTGTATATCTTGTGGATACAAGTCCTGCTTTGACGGTCTTTACCTTCTCATCAGGTTCCCTCTTTCTCTTGAAGATCCATTTAAATCTTAATGGGTCGTACCCTTATAGGTGGATCCTCGAGGGTCCATATACAACACTTGTATACGAAGTCTACATTTAGACTTTATTACTAACATCCATCTCTCCATGTCATGATCTTTAGAAGCATCATCATATGAAATCAGATCATTGTCAGACTTATCTAGCACATGCAATTCATTTTCAAACTCATTTGAAGAGGTACTGATGTTTCATATTTATTTGTCCTTTTAGTTTCCGACTTAAGGAGCCTCATTATTTTCTAAAGATTCAATGATTTCCTTGACTTCATTTTCATATTGATTCTCAAGAAAGTCATCAACATAGATTCATGTTCTTAGAGATGAAATTCTGTAAGAATCTCAAGGTCATAAAGTAGGCATCAAATACCATTCCTTATTTTAGTAATGAAGTAGCACTCCTTGGTGCTAGATTCCAACTTACTAGCGTAGAACCTTATCAAGGATATATATTGTAGTCTCCACTACATATATACCTTGGAAACTAAGAGATAACTATGCTAAGATTAATCATTTATAAAATCATTTCACACATGATCTAATTGTATCTCATTATAAATCTCTCGCGTTTAGGTGTATTAAGAAGAGAAAGATAGGAATGATATTCATATCTCCATGAGGTATTCTTAGAATTCATCTAATAGGTATTTGCTACCTAAGTTAGATCAAATTCATTTCATATTCCTTAAACTTTGGTTCTAACCCAAAATTATGAAATCTTTGAACATTTCAAAGCTTTCTAAGGTGAAGGGAAGAAATCATATATCACAAATATTCATTAAATGATGTCACATATCATCAATGTTCATTATGATACAAATGATCCATATACATCAATATGTATGAGATTTTTAATACCTTGACATCTTCCACCATTCCTAGAGAAGGGTGAATTTGGAATTTTTTTACTTTGAACACAATATTCACAAGCAAGTAAGATTTCAGATTTTAGACATTCTAAAGTTCATCTCTTGCTAGTTTATTGATCTCATCAACAGACATATGTCAAAGTATTGATGCAAGATCGTTGTCAAATGATCTTCATCCTCCTTTTGATCTTTCAAGGTTTATTTTTCAGTATTAGAAATGCTCATTAACTATTCATTAATTTCTAATTTTATAGAGTCCCCAAGATATCAAAATACTATATGAAATATATCCATCATAACTCTTTATTTCAGGTCTATTCCAGAAATCATATCCACTTCCAACATTGAGAAATAAACTATGAATGTTTTCTAATATCTATGTAGTAGAGACATTCTCTAAGACTACGGGATCTCCCACTGAAAAAATGAAGTCAAAATATCCGGTAGAGATTGTTGCAACAATTGCATCAATACCCATATGGATGATTATTAAACCTTAAGATCAAATTTTCTAATCTTCTAAAATATATGCAACCAATTGCAAGTGTTATTACAAGAATGAGATATAATTATTAGACTTTTATCTTATCAAATAAGAATGTTATTTCAATGATTGTATGTAGATGTAAAATATTTTGATGCACTATCAGAATCCTTCTCTATGGATTCTAGATAAACTTGATAGTCATACTATCAACACATCAGTTCATTGCAGTATTGGCATTCATCCAAGTCTTTGGATTTCATATGTGTGGAAATCATATAAGTATAGTAAAATCTTTGACTTTTCTTCTATCTTGGGTCCGACCCATGCTTCCACTATGTTCCTTTCATCTCTAAACAACCATTGCTTAAGACAAAAGATCTCTTATGTTGAATTCAAAAGATTTCAGTATAAGAGTATTTCGACATATATACATGCTTCATTTTATTCATATAATATGAATATTATGGAGCTTCATGAATGACAAGAGTAAATATAGTAGGATGATGCCACTCATCATATCTACATACATCTTAACTTGTAAAGACTTATGTTCAGGTAGGTAACTCAGACATTTTGAATACATCAACTCCTATAGAGCCACCACTCTGCATAATGCAGTGAACCATGTCACTCATGATTAAATGTCAAGAGCACATATGTATGCCATGACATCTTCTTAGAATTGTTATAAGGATTATTTGACAATTACGATCATCATTGACATGTCATTTCCAAAGTACATTCGTTGAGATCAAGACTATAGAGACATACAAAACCTAGGGTTGTAGTCCTATTATCTATTTAATTGTCATGCTCATTATTATGAGGAAACTTGTACATTGCAATCACATACAATATGTTTCCAACTGCAAGTACAATATCTTGATCATGGATCCAATGCATAATATTTTAGTGGTTATTATTGAGTATAGTACCGAGTGGGTTTAATGAAATTATCTGAAATAGGAAATTTGCATAAATATATATAAATATAAATATATACATATTTCGCTTTGATTTAAGAATTTTCTATCAAAGTTGTCTTACGTTGTCAACATTAAATCATTACTATAATCACTTTCAATGTAAGCAACATACTTACTATATATATTTCAAGCAAGATCTGGCATCTCCTTTCTTATCTTTGTCACATCCTAATAATATGAGAACCTTTAACTCGGATAAAAAGAAGAGAGAACACATTCCACCTTGCACGTCCAACTTGCATCTCCCAATTCGGTCTTTAACACCAGGGCCCACCACCCCTAAGGTGATGTTGACCTGTCATTAATTGAATCAACCGTTAACATTAATACAACTCACTATGCGCAATCTAATATCGCCCCAACAATATGAGGAGACGATATAAGGTCAGTACGCATATGTCCTTACTCATTCGAGATGCAAAAAGCCTAATCCAAATGGCTTGTATGCAAGAGTTGTCACTGCGGACAATCATCTCCCACATACAATCTCTAGCGACAGAACCCATTGCCTTGACGGGAGGACATGGATGTCACTTATGTGATCCACCATATCATGTTAAAATTTAATTAATCATTACGAATCATATTCATTATGATTAATTATTTCAAGGGAATTATAACTCTATTACAATTAATTTAATCTTATTAAATCACTTATCAATCCAATTCATTCAACAAACTTGATTGTTACATGAAATAATGGTATTATCTCAAAGTATATATTATTCGAATTTTAATAATTAGAAAATACATCATGATCTCTCAAGCATCATCTATTCCCTACCCACTATCATGTCTAGTACCGATGGGAGTGGGACAGACCGAACACAGTGTAACCTGCTATCCCAGCATAGAAAGGAAAGTTGCGTCACATCAGGGGAGGAAGGAGGGAAGCGAATCCAGAAGAGAGAAAGTCCTATGGCGCCGAGTAGAAAGAAGGTGGGTCGACGCTCAACGCTCCTCGACTAGACACCATATTCGCTTCGGGAAAACATAATGCCCGGTCAATCACTTTGTACTTGAGATGATCATCGGTTTATCAACCGAAATTATACCATATAGTAATAATCAAAACCATTTTTATTATAAGGAAATTTGCTAGACAAATTCCCAAAACCTATTCAAGTAGCAAGTTTGATGAAAGTGAATCAAGTAACCAATTGGTGTTCTAGATCAAATCTAATCATTTGTTGGTTAAGGTAATGCCATTTAAGGGAATTATTATCATTATAATATTTTCCAAATATTATCCATAATTATTTCAGGAAATTAACCATTAATTTAACAAGATTCTTAAATAACAATCATAGGGTTCATGGTTGAGTATGTAATTTTCAGTGGTGACCCTCACCAACCTAATATAGCATGCCTCTTTCAATTTGAATCCAAATTATGCAAAATAAATTTCCAGAGTTTGATAATTTGATTTAAAATATAAACCATGTATTTAGCATGCATTTCCAGGTGTTTTAAAACAGTAATTGACTTCTTAATTACATCACTAACCGCCATCCCCGAAACAATGGACATATGGTCAATAAAACGAACATATCATGAGCAAATGAAATCCAAATTATGTAAAGTCAAATTCTACATTTTTCTTGTTTAATGGGGAACATTATCCAAGTGATATTTTTATGTTTAAAAATTTTTAGCAGTACCGAAAAATTTTCACTAAACAGGGCTGCGAAAAAAGAAATGCTAAAATCTTCACGAACCCTAACGAGCCCAAATCTTCTTATGTTTATGGATCCAATCCAAAACCTCCGACAACATGGCACTGATACCACTTTGTAGGATATGGAGAAAATCCTTAAGCGCATCACAGAAGCATGAAGATCGCATCATATGCGATCGGGATCGACTAATCGCACTAGTTGCTCCAGGCAGTGGAATAGAAAATTTTTTTTAATGATGAAACCACATGATCCAAGAATACTTCTTGGATCATTTCATCTAAACCACAAATAGGTACTAGAGTTAACTCGTTAAGCGTGGTTGCGATCGAGTCTCTAAAGCAAGAGACCTCCTGTCTCAAGTCCGATCTAATAGAGGAGACGTTTGCGAGCGCGTTGATGAGACGTGTGCTCCTCGCAATCCATGATGATGATCCAAGGGACGAATATCCTGACTTGTCACACGAGATACATCATATTCACAAGTGAGATGCACTGAAGTAGATGGAGATCTAAGAGTAGATGATCCGACAACATAACGACAATGCTGCGGCGATATCGACTCTTACAAGGCTCCATGGTGGACGTCCACTATGAGAGAGAGAGAGAGAGGTTTGGCATGTAGAAAGGGAGAGAGAGAGCATTCATAATCGTGTGTCTCGAAGAGCAAGGGGTGACTCTTCTTATATAGTATTTTGGGAGTCTTTGGATCCCAATCCATGGACAACACATAATTAATGGATTAAATTGATTTGTGTTTCTTTCAATGACTAAGATGTTGTTGTAAAAATACAATTACTAATTATTTAATTAAAATTATTTTCATTGATAAATCAGCAAAATTAATTTCAAATTCAATCATCTTTGATAAGAGAAAAGATAATGAAGAGAATAAACCAATCTACATAAAAGAGAGGAAGGCTATTCTTCTACTCATGAAGAGAATAAATGACGAAATGATGATGATTTTGAGGGATTTGAGCTTAATTAATGGGATTTAGAGTGACGAATATGAGATTCATCATCCCTCTATACTTAAACCATGCTCGTCCCTGAGCATAAAAAAGAAATGCCATGAGGTGAAATGAGATTGGGTTTTATACCAATACCATGAGCTAAAGGTGAAAATGAAACTAGACTCGACTTCTGCATTAATAGTTTGGTGGAACTTCTGTGAGACTTAGAATTTCAAAATAAACAACCTTCAAGTTCTACACATCATTGCTACAGTTTCGGCTGAGAAGTCATCTTAGATCAATCCTCTTCCCAAAGCATACCCTATGAACATTGAACAATCAACTCATGTGTATGAAAGTTTTTTGCTTTTCCCATCCAGAATGCCGAACTACCATGCAAACCTCCTCTCCAGTTCTTGTCCTTAGGGAGTCAAGTATTTCCTTCTAAGGTCTGTCGCGCTGTGTTCACAATCGAATTGGGGGAGAAGTTAGAAGAAGGGGAAAAGAACTAGAGTGTGTCCAGTGTAGTCGCCTCTCTTTGTGAAGATGGCCATTGTAGATGAGTCTCCACCAAGATCTGCACGTTTTCTTGAAGCTTGGACCTTTTTGGTCAGATATTTTTTTGTAGTGGCTTCTTTGTATTTGGAAATTTTGGTGGTTCTGCTTGGATCTTGTTGTGCCCCTACAGATGTATAGTCTTTTTGTTTCCGTACATTTTTTGGGGTCTTTGAAAAATTGTGCCCAGCCGTCCATCCCTTTTCCGAAGCTTTATTTCAACCCGTACTCCGGTCTTTAGATTTCCACGCTACCAGAAAAGAAACTCACACAGTCTTCCAACATCCCGTTTGAGTCGAGCTAAGTGCATAGTGCGAGAGTACAAATTAATTCCCTATTCCAGAATTGTACGTAGAATGAAGAGACCATGTTAGACACTAAGAGTCAAACATTGCACATTGTCATGTGGAACTTAAAGAATTAAGTCAAAGACCTGAAGTTTCTAAAATCCTATTTCTCGGTGAAGTTCCTCTGAAGAATAAGTGGATTAATGCCAAGTCCAGATCAGTCTCGGTTCAGACCCCAAAGACTTTTCACTGATGCAAATGCATTAAATGCTGGATGAAGTCTAGTTGTGTGAAAAATAGACAAATTTTTTTTTCTTTTTGTGATTTTATTATCCAAGGGATTTTTCCTTTTTTATGCAGAAATGAATAAGAAGCCATTTTTTCAAAAAAATTGGCTATAGTTAGTGTTAGTAGCAAAACTCTTTTTCTTTTTCTTTTCTTTTTTTGTTTTTTTTTTGAATTAATTACCCACCCTGTAAATACATATAGACTTACGTGCAAGTACGAGATATGGGTTAAATATATACGAAGTAGATATACATACCTCCCAATACTTAGCGAGTGCTATGTCCTCAGAGCAAGAGAAGCGTAAAGAAGACATAGCTCGGGCAAAGCATAAGAGAGTAAAAAGGAAAAGAAAAGAACAAGATATACAGGTCCATCCCCTATACTTAGACTGTGAATAGTCTAAGTATAGAAGAAGATCGGAAAAAATGAAGCGGTCGCGATATGTGAATGAAGAGAGTATATACAGGTGGGAATCGGTTCCCCTATACTTAGGCTCTTGTCAGCCTATGTATAGGAGAAGGGTGGAAATGGAGTGATTGAGAAGGGAAAGTGTGATGAGAAAAATGGTATATACAAATGGCATCGGTCCCCCCCTATACTTAGGCCTTGGCCTAAGTAGAGGAAGAAGCTGTCCAAGGAGACAGATGTTGTCGGGAGGGAGGGTGGGTAGCAAATTATTAAGGCAGTTTTCGGTTGATCTTCTTGTGAGCCTGCGGTGGGAGATCGTAATGACGAGAAGGAGATGAAGCATATGATTCCCAGCTATTATCAGTGTCATACTCGGAGAAATCATGTTGGATATCAGATGAAGCGTATGACTCAGATGAAAGGTAGCCATCATCAGAGTTATCCTCTGATGAATAGTATTTGAAAGTGGACATACTTCAGATATTCATGTCTTTTTGTTTCTTCAGTTGTTTCCTAAGAATTCGTTCCTTCTTGGGATCAAGTGGTTTGTCCTCATATTAATACTCGGAAGCACAAGTCTCAGTTAGCTCATAAGAAATAATTCCAGTGTACTTAATGAGGGCAGGAGCATCAGCTTTGGGTGAATAGTAGTTAGGAACAGGAGTTGTCCAACGAGAGTCGAATTTTGGATCCTTGAGAAGATATGGCTTTAGAGCTACCAAACAGATTTCATTCTTGTAGATTATCTTTTCCAGTCATGATGAGGGATCTTCCGCTGATTCCTCTTCCGAAAGGTCAAAGTTGAATTTCTTTTTCTTGTATCGTGACGGTGTCGGTTTACTTGAGTATCTTGATGAATAGCCATTGGAATTCTTCTCTTTGGTCAGTGTTCGACATGTGTGTTTGTTCTTAGTCTCTTGAATGTTGGTGCACTCTTGATTTGGGATGATTTGGTCAAGATATTCAGAGAAGGTTTCCCCTGGGTGCGACCATGCATATGTTTCAGGATCTTAGAAGAAGGATTTGTCTATTTTGAGATCCGCAGGAATTGAAATACTGGCAAGAGTCTCTGCATGTTTAGTCTCAATTGATTTGACATTGAAGCATTCCTGTGTTAAGTTGATGTGATCCATGTACTCAAAATAGGTTGACCCAGGGTGTGTCCATGCATAAGTATCCGGATCATATGATTCATATACTCGATTCTCCATGGTGAGAGCAGCTGGGAATGGAGCAAGGGGGAGATTCTCTAAACCAATAGTCTCATCAACAACCGCTATCTCAGGTGTAGCAGCGGGGTAGGGCTCTTCTACCGCTTCATGGTTACACCTGTCGGGGACTTCATGGGTTGCCACTGAAAATCGTGGTTCCACAAAGACTGTGTCAGATCGAAGTGCTTCCAATGCTGTAAAATTGATTTCCTGAGTCTCAATATCAATAATTGCCTTAGCCAATTCTAAGAATGGCTTTCCCGAGAATAATTGGAAACTGGGTGAATTCTCCTTGATGCTCAATATCAATGATCGTGAATTCCACTTTGAGAAGAGTACCTTGGAATGTCATGATGATAGAAATGATTCCTTTTAATCGTTTTATCGATCGGTCTGCCCATTATACAATCTCTCGTATCTTCTTGTCGGTCTGAGATTGAGTTTGTGAAATACAAAGGTCGGGAGGATATTGATCGGTGAATTGTCATCAATCCGAGCATGGGTGAAAATTGTGTCTTTGATCATGCAATCAAATCTGGACAACCGCTTCACTATGCAGCTCTTGGTTTTTCTCCCCAACACCAAGGAGGAGGCCATTGACAAGATATGTCTTTTTGTCTTTGTATCCTGTCCGACTTTTTAATCATTAATTTGTCCATTACGAATCCGTTAAGGTCGGGGAAGTGTTCAATGGCCTTTATAAAGGGAAGTTCAAAAATCAATCTTTTCTCCAATACTTCCCATAAAGAAGGATCCATATTCTTCAGATCTTCTTCAGATTTAATTTTTATGTATTTTTCGAGATTTTCGATTTTTTGGTGGTTTTTGAATATTCCAATTTTTTTGGTATTTTTTGTATGGTGTAATGATGTGGTGTGTTCCTCAGATGAGCAAGGGTTCTGATGTTCAGAGTAAGAGTCAAAGGCATAGCCATTTCTAAGGGAATAATATGTAAAAGTGTCGATGTCAGAATAATCCCTAGTGTTTTGAATATGCTCAAAATTTTCAGCATGAGATCCGATTATTTCCTCATTCATTTTTATGTCCAAGCTACCAGAGAGAAAAATTAGTTGGTTGGTAAATATTTCAAATCTATCCTTCATGAATCTTTTATTTACCCTCGAAATGTCATCATCTAAATTTTGTTCATGATCTATGAAGGGAGCAGTTGGTTTATGTTCAATAATTTCATCTTCCATTTTCCTGCATGCACTGAGAGGAGAGTTTCTTGGAATATCCGACATATGATCATTATTTTCTGTATATTTCTTATCAAAAATTACAGAAGGAGGCTTCTTGATGGAAGGGTTTTGCGAGAATGTGTAGATCTCATACTCAACATGCCGTGACTCGGGCATGTAATCCTTGTTTGAGTAAAGTCCATTTCCATGGTCATGATTGATCGTATCCTCAAATAATGGGGTCATACAGGGTGCATATGTGTCGATGTCATCCATGTGGTCCTCTGCATGTATAGGTTGAATAAATGAGTGATATTCAGGTTGGTCAATAGGGATTTGATCGTTACGCTCAATCCAACGCTGATGATCATTAAGTGCGGGTCTTTCAATATGTGTTTGGTTTTTTGGCCAGTCATGAGAATCAAAGGTATTTTGCTCTTGAAATGGTTCATTAGTAAGAAACTGAGAATAAGACGGTTCGGTCCAAGATGGTAGCTGGTCATGTGCGGTCGGATGAGTCGGACAGGAATTCAATGAGGGGGCCGAATTCATCCGCGCGTAAAAATCTCCCGTAAATGTTAGAGGATTATTGAAAGAAGAGGATGTAGTTATTTGGGCTTAACCGAGACAAATTCATTTTGATATTATAGCTCTGATGGATTTTCAGATAAATATTCGGCCATTTCTGAAAGAGCTGAAAGAAATGATGGGTTTGATCTGCAATGATTTTCATGATCTGGAAAAAGTTCCATGATGAGATTGAAATCAAGAAAGGAGAGAGATAATTGCATGGGATAGTTAAAAGAACTTTTATCAAATGTGCAGCTTTTGATCTTCGATATCGGTTCGCGCACACCCATGCAAACACAAATCAAACTCCGAGTTCACCAACTCACAAATTGAAGCCGTAAGAGTTTGGCTATTATCTTTTGAATTTTAATTTAAGACAAGGCAGTCTTGGAAAATAAATAAGCTTGTTGTTAGGTGCCGGAAATTTTCTTAAAGACTGTCCCGAATTCCTACGACTAGTGGCATCTACTTTAAGCCAGTATAGGTGTAAGTACGGACTGTAAAATGGCTACCCGTGTTACTTAAGGATGGATCCTACGCAGTGCCCTTTAAACCACCCACTCTGTTAAGGAAGTCCGGACCGATTACCGGTTACCCGTATTCCACATTGAGAAGTAGCTAATCATTTTTAAAATTAGTATTCTAAATGAAAATCCGGGTTTTGACTCTAGCCTTAAGTGTCGTCTCTCGCTCACTCAGAAAAAATAAATGCATCCAAGGTCAGGGTTACTCTCCTACAAAAATTCTCGATTTTATGGGTTAATTTGAAATAGGCTATATTTAGTAGTCCCAATTTTAAATAGGATATCACTGAAGAATTAAATGAGCATAAATGTACGTGTACCGTCAAGTCCCAATTTCCTTTAAAACTATGTGATAAAACAGGAGGGAGAAGTTCGGGAAAAGCCGATGCACACGAAAAACAATGATGGATGCTCACTTAGAAGACTTACAGTGAATCCTCGCAATCTCCATGTGGGATGCAATACAAGAATTGAAATTTAATCTATATGAAATGCAAGCAGATGAAAAACCGCAACTAGCAGAAAGTTCTATTAGCGGGGAAGAACTGAGTTAAATTTGGCTAAATTGAACGATCTAATGTGCGTCTCAATTAATAATGAAGTGTGGCCTTAGGTCCTACGAGAACAATCAAAAAATTGAATGCTCTAAGAGCCGTATGTGCAGATCTATCCTAATCGCCGCTCAAGTCGGGCCCCACCTTTACCGGAGAGTGAAACATGCCACGACACACCAGAGAAGAAAGTTAGAGGTCTTTTACACATGCGAGAATCCAAACGGACATCGCATAAATAAGAAATTAATAACAGAAAATGAAATTGTAGAAATTAAAATCCTAGACTCTACATCTCTCACGACTCGACCCGATATTAAATTCATTGCAGCTTTTTCGAAGTCGGTGAAGATGCGTTGGTTCCTGAAAAATCGCTCCACGTATATCAGGTACCTCACAAGAAAAATAAGAGAGAGAATGTAAGAGAGTGACTTAAAAATAATAAAATAAATAAGAAAATAAATGCTAAAAATAAATGCCAGAAAAAAATTGGAATTTACAGTGGAAAATTCGGGGCCAGACTACCCGAATGCGGAAAACCGAATAAACGTTTTAGACAAAACTCTGAGCCGTTTGCTTCCCCAGCAACGACACCATATGATGAGTCCAAAATCGCACGTGTTAAATGATATATGTAAATGTATGTATTTGTCATTCGCATAAAAATGATGATTTGTCTTTTCGTTGTAGGCGGCAATCGGAATCGGTCAAGAAAATAACCACATAAAATATTTGCCGATTTTAATGAATGCGGTTTTCTTTTTATTTTACTTGGGCAAGTCCCAAGGTCGAACACATGGAGACAAAAGAACAACCTAGATATATGTCTATTAAAATTCGTACGCGGTTTCGAGGCGGTCTTTTTTTGTAATTTTTAATGCAGTAAAGGATGCAAAATGCAATTTTGGCCTATTTTAGGGACTAAAATGTAAATTATGCCCAAACGATGTCCAAAAAATATGAAACTTGGCCAAGATGCAAATTATAATGAAATGAATGCAATGTGATTTTTTTTGGAATTTTTGGATGCAAATTAATTTTTTATGAATTTTGAAATACAAACAAAATGAATTTCAATATTTAATTATAATAAATAATAAACCTAATTATTTTTAAGGAACAGAATTATCTAAGATCTATCACTAGGTGATTGATCTCAGAAAAATCCCAAACCTCAAAAATACTTGTTTCAATACCTATTAAAAATCAAACACTAAAATATGTAAAATGATTTTTACAGGGCGATCTATGCATGTAAATGTAATTCTTTTTGGGCACAACGTCAAGCACAATTAATTCTAGGATATTTGATTTTTCGGGAATTTTCAAAGCATCGGTTAATCAAATACGAAAATTAAAGCAAAAACTAGGCAAAGTATGCAATTTTCCACAGAATGATTAATTATTAATTAAGGAATGATCATAAAATTGTCCACAATATGTCGAAATGGAGAGAATTAATGTACTAACATCATGCTATTTTTAAATAATAAAATGAACTCATGTAGAGGTCTAAAATTACTGGAGAACACAAGGGTGTTTATGCAAATAAATATAATAAATATAAAGAAATACAGTGGGGGACCTAAGTAAATTACTGATAAAGACGAGGCTCTTCTGCAAAAATTACCACTTTGTCACGTGCAGATCACGTGACCTGGTCGGTGGGATGTCTATACGCAAAAAGGCAAATATCCGGAGGTGATAGGTAAATGACCCAGCGGGTCACGTGCGGAGGGGCTTACGTGAATGATGTGTGGCACGTGGCACAGGTCTCAGGCTTGACCCGATCGCTGGTGTCTTTGTCGTGGCAGAGGTAGCCCGGTGAGTGACTTGGAGCACCTGCGACGGCAAGGGAACACTCCGACTGAGTGATCGTAGCTGGAGGCTCTGGCTGCCGCACCAGGCGTCGTTGACGAATCTGGAGTCGAGGAAGCTTGTGTTGGAGCGGATGACCGGTGGAGTAGTCGACGTTGGGTTGTTGAAGATGGTAGACGTCGTTGTGGAGGCCGACAACCCTGGGCGTTGATGACGGGGGCTGGGGCTGGCGTGGGCTAAGATAGTGAAGGTCGGTGGAGAATGAATGGCGTGGCTCGACGGGGTTGGCCAGAGCGGGGGATAACAAAGGCCCTACGAAACACGACCAACGCAGGAGTAGAGTCGGAGAGGCTTGGATTGTCGTGGACTGCAACGAGGGGAGAGGACCCTCGGACCTCACCGTTGGAAGACAACGCGGTGCTGTCACCATCGCGAAGTACCTTTTGGTGCAATCGACGGGTGGTCAATCCTTCGACAGAGCAGTTCATTAAATAGGGACGTCGACAAGGGTTGCAGAGATGGAAGACGAGGTGATTTGGGGATCCGATGACCGAAGATCTCGATGGGGAAGATCTGGGAGGATTCGATCGAGGATGGCGCTGATTGACGGAGAGGAAGGGGATTTGACTGAGATGCGGCGGCGTAAGAGATCTCCAGCAAAAGTCGCAGAGAGGAGAGGAGGAGGTTCCAAGGGGACAGGTGCGGGCGGACGACGAAGCTCCTCGGCCGTCCGATTGGCCGAAATCAGTCGGCCAGGAGATCGCCACGTGGCGGGCGTAGAGGCGTGACGTACGTGCTTGGCACGTGCCTGGGAGGCACGTGCCTCACACATGCGGTACTTTAATTATTATCATTTTTTTTATAAAAACGAATTGATAAAAATGGGATAAACGGCTGATAGGTGGTGGCTCCAAGAGCTGCCACGTGTCAACACCAGAAAATTCTGAGAATTATTCTTTTGTGAAATAAAAAATAAATAGCAAATAGCCTAGGATTGAAAACGTTTCTTCACAAAAGTTGCTCGTCTCTATGAGATCAGCAACTTTCATGAAGACATCAAAACCAGAATCGATAAAATGAAAAAAGTGATATTTTGGGGTATCCTATGAACATAGATTACAACGATTTTTGGATTTTATTATTTTTTGTCATTTTTTAAACCAGATAAAACTACAGAATAAAAATGATAAAATCATAGATATATAATTACACAGTAATCTATTTTTTTTCATTTTTATCAATTAAGAAAAAGAAGAAATGATGTAAAATACGAAAGAGACCAATTTTATACATTTGGTTAGTGAAGACCTGGACTAAATTTGTTTCTTTGATTTCAAGCTCAATTTAGAATTTGGATTTTTATTTATTTTAGTAAAACTTTTATCAAAGAAGATAAATGTAAAAGAAATGAACTAAATTAGGTTAATTATGTACATAAAATAATACGTCAAAAACCGCTAAAATATAAAATGTACAAAAGAGGCCCGAAACCCAACTTTTACATACGAGCTCCGATTCACTCGAACTTGGTCTTGTTTTGAAGGTAATTGAATGTACATTAGTTCAAAGGTGATTAGGATTAAATCAAATACTGGATGGAGAAGATATGAGAATTTTAGTCCGGAAATCCTGAAACTAGGGTTTGGGTTTTTGGTCCATTTATTTGGGTTAGAGATTCTTTAATATTTTTCATTTATCCTTGTTAGTGATATGTACACAGTGGAGTGATTTTGGGTCATTCGGTGCTAGCATGAATGAGTTAAAAATCCGGGAAGTTAGGCTATTCACAAGTCAAATTTGGCTGAGATTTTTGGCTTCTTATTTTGTGCAGAAATTAGTGCTAAAATGCAATTCTTATCAAAACATGCATGAATGCTAATTATGCAGAATAAATGAAGAAATGCTGATGATTTTGAGGGATTTGAGCTTAATTAATGGGATTTTGAGTGATGAATCTGAGATTCATCATGGTGTAAATAAAAAAGAATAGAATAGGTCCCAAAAAGAAATTATTGGCCTATTTCAATAGAGTGATTGTTCTATATTTTCTGTGCACTTAGCCTCCTATCTCCCCCTACTTTATTTCTTAATAACTAAGTAATCATGACGACTGAGTCTCGGGGGCTAGGGTCACTTTAGTGTCATTGCCACTTCTCTCCTTTACTTATCTTTGTTATTCCCTATCAAACACTTGTACCTATAAGTGCAGAGAAGAAAATAAAGAAAAGAAAAAAGAAAGAACTTGGAACAATTTTCAGCTTTCTAACTTGTTCTAATAATGTCTATGTTTGGAGGTCTGAGAAAACCTTTGGATTAAATATGTATTCGAAAACACTTAGTGGTTAGGATTTGTGACACAACAACCTTTAGGTTCCATACTCCTATTATTCAGTCCAATTCACAGTCAGGTCAAAACCATCCTCTCTGTCACATACTCTTGCTACTTTAAATTAGAGAACCATGTGTGTGAAATTGTTTAGCTCTCCCCAGACAAAACCATTGAACTACAGAGTGTCATCTCTTTTGATAACTTGTCCTCGTGGAGTCATATATTTTCTTCTAAAGTCATGTGCTTTGGTCTTTACAACCAAATGAGGTACGGAGATACATGCACCTATGAGCTCATGTAATTTGTGAAAAGACTTGCTTTGCCCATAAATCCTAAAAATGAAAAATTAACTACCGAACTATTACAGTCATCATTTGGTTGACTTGGCAAATCTAGGGTATTTCTTTTTGTGTTTGAATTTGTAGTGAGAGTTTCATATCTTTCAGAATTTTAGTCAATTAGATCATATATCTTATCAAGATGATGGGTAGGCGGTCTCTTAGGTTGACTCTTACGACACCACTTCCATGCACACCTACCAGTCTTTATAGGTCGATTTAAGAGAATCCTCTCTCCAAACCTGAGTTCTCTTAATCTCCTCCTTTAATCTCATCCCCTATGTCAGCTCGCGGGAACCTCCTGTCTGAGTCGGATTTGAGACGTACTTCCTCTTCTAGGTGTAATCTTAACCTTGGAAGTTTTTCCTATTCACCATGCTCTTATCCACCTCCCATGACCATTACACAGCTTACATAGATTTATCATAGCCTGACGTGGATGCATTCTCCTTTCCAGAGACAGTTTTGAGTGGGAAGGGAGAACGGTCTTAGCACGCTTCAGAGATTCCAGATCAGGCGATTATCAAAGCCAGTCTTCCTGCTTCCCTTGATATTACGCAGACTCAAATTAGGGAGCATGAACTTTTGCTGATCGAGTTCCGAACTGAGTTAAGATAATTGAGAGATAAGAGACATATTTCATGACGAGCTAGACAGAGATGAGACAGTACCTATAGAGCATGTATGTATGATGAGACAGCTTCACCTGCTTGGAGATTCTTCTACTAGTAGACAGATTTGAATTCCTCGCATTCATAGATCATTTGTCTTCATGACTGAGATTATTCATGTTCTATCGATCTTTCATGGGTAGTTCACTAAGGAGCAACATTGACACCATCGAGTGTTTGATTAGATCTACGATACTATACATGACTGTTGATGAGGACACTGTTGAATGATGGCATTTTAATTCTCCCTAGTCCATAGGGATGCGTACTGGTTGTGGCATTTAGTGTAGAAAATTACTACAAGGAGCAGCTTCGTACCAAATTCTTAAGTAGATTCTTCACCATAGGACGTTCAAATGTTGCGAGGTATCTCATTACTAGTTTCACCATGTTATGGAGCGAGCCATTCCACGATGTATGGGACAGTTTTTGAGTCCTGATTGATTGGAGTCCCCACCATGGCATTTCGAAGGCGAGCTTGGTTCAGAGCTTCTTTAGAGGCTTGACACTTGATCTGCAAGGATTGGTGAGTGCAGATTGTGGTGGTTAATGCTTTTCGAAGCATGAGGATGTTGTATGGGATATTTCCGAGGAGATGGCATCTCATAATGACACTTTAGCTCAGATAGATTCTTATACTCAAAAGGAGTCACTTGAATTTCTTCACCAAACTGCCATGGCATAAATAGAGAAGGGTCCATCGACTCCTATATCTTCATAATATTCATTAGATGAGGTAAGGGTTTTTTGCCTTAGATTGGACCACCTAGAGCGTATTGATATGAGATTTAACAGTTACACAAGCTCGACAAGATCAACGGGCTTTGTGAGGAACATTAGTGACCTGAAGAAGCAGATTGAACAGATGACATCTTCCCATCTCCAAGGTCACTAGTTGATTCATCTGATACAAAATTTCTAGTACAATAGATAAACTACTTTTAGCCGAATCGTATGCCTTAATCTCTTGTTCAAGAGACCAAGTCTCGTTAGATTCAGACTTTTACTTAATGGATGCCATAATCTCTCTCATAATAGTCACCTCAACAATTTCCATCTGGTTTTGTAGGATATTCCTAGGAGAACATGGCTTTAGATGATCTTTCCTATCATATTATACGTAAGTATGAGATGAATATGTGAGTTATGGATGAGTTCAAGAAACAGGTAATGGATCCGTGATAGATTAGTTCGTCACGCAAACTTGGTAGATAGACTATACTTCTCAATCACATACGTCACCTGATAATGTGGATGGTGTTCATTTCATATTCTAAGGAGTGTCAGAGTCCCAGATGGCGGTAACTCAGCTAGGCATGATAGTGATGCATAAGTAGATGATACTTTTGAGCCAGTTGAGCATGACAGTGGTATTGATGGTGCTAGCATCCATGAGGATCAGGATGGTGGTGCTAATACCACCTAGTCTAATGATTATGATGTAGAAATAGTCTTGTTACCATCATTCGTATCTAGTGAATAGGAGACAAAAACAAAAAAATGGAAGAAGGAGAAAATTAAAAAATGAAATAAAGGCAAAACAATTAATACGGCTAGAGCTCATGAGTTTACTTCTTATGATCTACATGGAGCTAGTCCTAATTTTAGAAAAAGACCTGATACTCATTGTTCCTATGATCCTCTGATTGTACATATTGACAAGGAGGTTAGAAAGTACACAGCTCGGAACTGACAACTGCTTTCTTCCCATGGCCCTGTAGTACAAGAATTGTTGTCCAGACGGGCTAGCTATCTTCTTATCCGGACCGGCTAGCGGGAGGCACCCAGAGGGGCTCGGTAGTCTCTCTTGGCGAGCTCCTACTACTTTGATTAGCTTGAGAAGCGGCGGAACGCGATAGTTAATAGCCCTTGATCCTGATAGGGTGCTCCTTCTCTTCTGGAGATGACATGATATCGATCTAGTCTTGGCTAATTGTCATCAAACAATCGCCTAGTACCTTGTCTTGTCTTTCATCTAAACATCCTCTTTTCCTTTTTCTTTATATTTGACTAGTGGAAAGCGCTAGCGTGAAGAGTCCTATAGATTCCTTTTCCTCAAACATTCTGCTTAGGATAAGGCAAGAAAGAAATCAAAAGGACTCAAATGTTAGATCTGACAAAAGAGATGCTTAATAAATTCACCACTCATCTCACTCTTTGAGTATCCTTGGCACACATCCCTCTTCTATAGAAAGGACTCAAGGAGATAACTATGGTTCGTTTAAATAAGAGGCAACACAATCATTTCCCAGAAATTCATTAGTTGATTAAGGAAACATGCCATGCCATCCAGAACTATCTCCTAGCCAAGAAATCAGACACGGAAGCACCGTTTGTCAGATGTGAGATTCTTGATTAGACTTTTTATCGTACTTTTTTACATAGTGGATCATTAATTAATCTCCTTCCATCATCCTTACTCAACAAGTTCGAGTTCAGACCTCTTCGACCAAGCACGACGATCTTACAACTTGCTGATAGATTGATGCATAGGACAAATGGATTGATTGAGGACGTTATCATCACCATTCAGGGGTTGTAATTCTATGTGGACTTCGTCATGTTGGACATGGTTGTCCCTTATTGTGTGACCGATACCTTGATAATATTAGGACGACCTTTTCTAGCTATAACTAAGGTTATTCCGATTATGGTACTAGAAGGTATACTTTCAAGTCCAAGGTGAGAGTATACATATAGAGACGATCCAAGACCTCAAAGCTAAATCATAAGAGTTAGAGCGAGCATCTGTTGAAAGGAGATTAATGGTCACCAAGTTTTTGATTTCGTACAAACTGACGATGAAGTAGTTTGGGCCAAATCAAGCATACACTCTTTTATCTCACCTTCAGTAGAGTCTGAGATTCAAATATTAGATGATGGGAGATAGGAGGGCATAGTCTTAGAGATGATTAGTGACAAGGGTAATGGAGACGATTATGGTATTTTCAGATAACTATGATATTTTCGATCCCTTCGAGATCGAAGTGAATGATCATATATGTCAGTCACTTATAGATCATTTAGATTCAGAAGATGTTGATTGGCAGTTTTTCGTCCAGATCCTTTCACTTAAAACTTGATCTGAAGAGCCTACAATCAGTATAGAGACCGAGCTAGTACAACAGATCAACAATCGTTTTGAGCATACTGTAGATCATTCTTAGTCACAGCAGGATGAGCTTACATACAGAGACCTAGTGGCCTATACCCAGGCCCTAAACAAACAAGATCTCCCTTTTCCTTCTCCCCTTGTGCTAAATCCGTTACCGCAGAGCATGAAATATCGATTCCTTGCTGGAGAGCCCAAAATATTTCCGGTTATTATCGCATCCGATCTGGCCAATGATAAAAATCTCATATGATGGAGATTCTTAAAAAGAACTGCAGGGTGGTCAATAGTTGATCTCCATGTGATTAGCTCAGATCTGTGCTCCCATCATATTTTTCTCGAGGATGATGCCAAACAATCTCATAAGTTTCAACACAAGTTGTACCTGAATCTTTGAGAGGAGGTTATGAAGGAAATATCCAAGTGGTGGAGCATCGATTTTATCTATCCCATCTTCGACTCTAAATGGATTAGTCCATTACATGTGGTACCCAAGAAGACGGTATTACTACAATGATAATTTAGGATAGTGAGGAGTTCGCTACCCAAGTCCAGACTTCTTAGTGAGTCAATGTGGACAATAGTCGTTTGAAACAAACGACCAAGAAGAGTCACTTCTCGCTGCCTTTCATTGATATGAACATTAAGAGGTTAGCTGGGAAGATCCACTATTGCTTTCTTGATGGGCTCTCAGGATATAATTAGGTGGCCATCTCACCTGAAGTCCATTAAAAGTCAACATTCACCTATCCGTTCAGAACATATGTTTTAAAACAGATGCCTTTTGGATTATTTAATGCTCCAACTGCATTTTATAGGTGTATGCTTTTGATTTTTGCGGACATGGTGGGAAACTTTTTAGAGTTCTTCATTGATGATTTTTCGAGCTACTGTGTTGATTTGGATTCCTGTCATTCTACCCGAGACCACATGCTTCAGAGGTGCACTGAGGTTAACCTTTTTATTTCTTAGGAGATAAGTCATTTTATGATGACATAGTGGATGGTCCTTTATCATATCATCTCCAACAGAGGCATGGAGGTGCATCCGGCCAAGGTGGAAATCATAAAGAAGCTCAATCTGTCATACAATTTGAACCAGTTACGGTCTTTCCTTGGGCATGTCGGTTTTACCGACATTTTATTGGAAAACTCAACAAAATTTCCCGACCATTATCTGATCTTCTCATGAAAGACATCGAGTTTATTGTTGATGTAAGTATCTTTCGGCATTTGAGAATCTCAAGAGAATGGTTGTAGAGGCTCCTCTCCTTCAGCTACTCGTTTGGTCTCCCTTATTAAAAATATGACTGATTCCTACGAGTATGTTGTATGGTTGTTCTAGTAAAGAGGAGGGATGGCCTTACTTATGGCATACACAATGCTATTAAGACTTTGGATTCTGCCAAACTGAATTATACTGTCATACAGAAAAAAATTCTAGATGTTGTATTTGCCCTAGAGAAATTTAGATCCCACATCTTAGTAATAAAAGTCACAATCTTCAATGACCAATCAGGTACTTAATGGACAAGAAGGATTCCAAGCCACTTCCAACTAGATGGATCCTTTTACTCCAGGAATTTGATATCAAGAATAAGGACAAGCCTGGAGTCAAGAATGTGGTGGCGGACCGCCTCTCCCGATTAGAATTACTCGAGACTTATGAGTTTCATGCATTTATCAATGAGACTTTTCCAGACGAGGTGATTCTTGTTGTCGCCTCGCTCCCATGGTATGCTGACATTGTGAACTTTCTTGTTGCTAAGAAAGTTCCACAAGATAGGTCCAGGCAGAGACTTGGCACATTCCTCATGAAAGACAAGTCTAACCATTAAGAGTATCTGATGCCTTTTCATGAAGGAGTCGATTCAATATGACATTAGTGTGATCCTCAGGAGGACTACCATATTTTCCTCACATATTTTCATAAATTTGAAGATGGAGGACACCATTTAGGGAAGAGGGCAACATAGAAGGTGCTTCAATCTGGTCTTTAGTGGCTGACGCTCATTGAGGATGCCTAAGCATTTGTAAAGAGATGTGCTATCTGTCAGATAATGGGTACTTTTGGACACATAAACATGATGCCTATGCAGTCAATTCACTTTTGTGAAGTCTTTGATGCATGCGGTATCGAATTTATAGGTCCATTTCCTAAAAGTCTAGGATTTGAGTATATTTTTCTGGATGTATATTATGTGAGTTGTTGGGTAGTGGCTATTACTGTATGAGTTGTTGATGCGAATATAGTCTGTAAGTTCCTATGAAAGCATATCATTTACTGGTTTGGGGTCCCTCGAGTTCTGATAGTAGACGGGGGTAGACATTTCATCAATGACAAGGTAAGAGCACTTGCTAACGAGTTCCGTATAGACCATAGAGTTGCTACTCTGTATCATCCTCAGACCAATGGTATAGCTGACGTCTCAAATAGAGAGGTCAATACGATCTTGCAGAAGGTTGTTGCATAGATCGAAAGGAATGGTCACAGCTTTTGGACTCGATTCTTTATCCTATAGAACATCCTTTAAGACTCCATTGGGTACATCTCCCTTTCGGCTCATTTATTACAAGTCATGCCACATACCTATTGAAAACAAGAATAATTCATGGTGAGCAGTGAAAGAGGTGATTTTTGATCTAGAATTGGTGGGAGATTAGAGGCAAACAGAATTCGCAGTCTGGAATAATTACAAGATGAAGCCTCCACGAGTATCCTGCATTATCAGGAGCGGATGAAAGAGTAGCATGATGCTTGTATCATGCACAAGAAAGTTTGAGCTCGATTAGAAAGTTTGGCTATTCGATGCAAGACTGAAACTATTACCAGGGAAACTTCAGAGTAAATGGAAAGGCTTGTATCTTGTGAGAAGGGTGTACGACAATGGTAGCATCGATATATCTGAGTTATCTTCTAATTCTACCTTTCGAGTCGATGGTTAGTGTTTGAAACCCTTTTTTGATCATGTACCACATACCATTGAGGTTGCCCCTATTCGTTTTGTATGAGATGTATTCCTCACTCTTTACACTTTGCATCTCGTACCTTATTTTCAAGATCACTTTGTATATATTATCGATTTTATTCTTTTTTTCTTACGTTTGTCTTACTTCCCTAGGTTTCTCTTTGGATTTTTTTTATATCTAGGATGTACTCTATCCTAAGTAACGAGGGTATAGACATCATTTTGTTCATATCATTATTTTCTATTACCCCAGTTGTTGCTCATTCATACGGTGTGCTTCCCCGGAGTATGGAGGGGTGTATATTTCTCATTCTCGTCTTTTCATTTTTTAGTTTATGTATCATCTGCTCTCTTGCTTTTCCCTCAATTTCTGATATTCTTCTCTATACTTTTAGATATTTTACCGTAAGTGTGGAGGTGACAAGCTGAATGATTGTGTACATTTTATTGACCTCGATCATCTTCGGTTTTGAGTATGGTATCCTTAGGATTACTTGGTCCTAAGTATAGAGGGTATCATTAACTTCTATTATTTTATTTGTTATTTTTTCTAGACTTTGTAATATAGAATTCTCATCACCAATCTATACTTAACATGAGTTATGCCTTCCTCTGCCGCTTCTTTGGTCACTATGAAGACATAGTTCATGCTAAGTACAGAGGGGTGTTGCATATATATTTTATATATCCTTTAGATGTCATAACTCTACTTCGTTCTATTTTTAATAATACCTCTAAAAGTGTGGGTGTATATTTTTGGTTTTTAAGATTTGAAAGACAATCGTAAAAATCACTTAAGAAAAAATGTCTATAAAAACATATCAAAATATTGTAAATTACTAAAATAAAATCCATAATTATTTTTAACATGTAAAATTTTTTCAATATCTTCTATAAAATCCGTACAATCTTGTATATATAAATGTGTATAAAACTCTTTGTAAAATATACAATTTTTTTTGTAAAAATCATGTAAATTAAATTATTCCATTATCTTTTTCAAAAAAGTCCTAAAAATAAAAAAAAAGTTGTAAACTCAATGAAAAATTGTAAAATTTCTATAAAAAATCACATAAAAATTGAGCTGTAAAATCTATTTCAAATAAATCGTTGCATTCATTAGCATTTTTCAGAACAAGTTTCATTCTTGAAATGAATGGATCTAAGTTTGAGAAATGGAGTTTGTTTTAGACTTTAATCCACTTAATTCTAAAGGAGCTTTATTAGGAAATGGAATTAAGACTCTTAAGGTCTTTTTGGCTAAATTCTTTGGGTTCCATGAGACCATATTCGGAATTCAACTTGTATTTGCCTAAGTAAGACCCTTTGTGTCATTCATTTAACTCTTCTTCATTATAACCAATTTTGAACTCATGCACTCTACACTTAGCTTAACTTGTATGGGGTTGCGAAGGGCAATCCATTTTGGTGGTGCATTTCTATCCAAGTCTAGTAGCACTGACATCTAAATATGAGAGATATTGGTTTTGAAATAAAGCTTTATATGAGGGAAAGATCTATTGGCATAATTTATTCCAAGACCCCAAAAAATGGACGGAAAGTAAAGATGTTATATCTGTTGATGCACAAAGGATCTATGCAATGCAAGAATCATTTCTAACAAAAAGAAGCCAAATACATCAAATATAAATTTTACCACATTGGTCCAAGCTTTAGAAAGCCTACGTTATCTTAGTGGAGACTTGGATAAACTGGTCAGGCTACACAAGGAGATGTGATTACATTGACCACACTCCATTTCTCTTCATATTCTTCTTTTTCTATCTCTACTTTATTGTGGACATAGCACGACCTAACCTTAGAAGGAAATACCCCCCTCCTTGTGGGATCAAGTAGCTAGATGAGGGCCCAATGGGAGTGTATTACTGGTATTGGTTTGTTCTTCTCTTCTTTAAGCAGGAAGAGATAAAACCATTGACACATAGTATAAATTGCTTTAAAAGACAAAATGTTTGCCTGATGGATCGGTGGATCTGAGCTGGTTGTTGATGAGAACTTGGATAAGGATTAGTGGAACTTGAGGGTTGTCGAGGCTTAAATCTTAATTTTAATAGAGTACTGACACACTAATAATCCAAGGTTCTAATCCAAGTTCTAAATTTTGGGTGAAGTGAGAGTCGGTTCAAAGAGACAATCATGCTATAAATTCTTTTTCATTTTTCTTTTTTCTTTTTTCTTGCACTTTTTTTATAGAATAAGGGTTTTCTGTGGGACTAGCAAAGATAAAGTATAGGAGAATGATGAATATATGATTCATCGCGTTTATTCTTTCATTTTGTCTAACATCCTTGGTAAAATACATGTAAATACTCACTAATTCCCATTAGTTAACATCTTAACTACAATTATTAATATTATGTATTACATATTTATTTTATCCAAAATAAAATAATAATGAGAAAAAGAAAAAATATAAAAAGAAAAGAAGGATGTATATAAAATATATACAAAGTGGTCTTAACCCCGAGACTAGGTAAATATTGACTTGGTCAACAAAATCAATAAATAGGGGGAGATATTGACTCAATATATAAAAATGCCTGATAACCAAGACCATTAATTGTACATCTACACATTTTTCACATTTGAAATATTTCACCAATTTTTTTATCATCAAGATAATTTCAAATCAAATTTTTTCATTTGATCACAAAAATATACATTATTTTATAAAAATATATAAAATATATTCAATAAAAATTAAATATTACAATGAACTATAAAAGCTGTAAAAGTCGACTTTTGAGGTTTATAACTATTTATAGAAAACTCTAAATCGACCAAACTCACTTTTAAACTTCGTTTTATAAATAATATACTTTATTAAAAATATCAAAAAATATTAGAATAAAAGTGGGAGTTTTGGTGTTTGGGCCTCATTGTATATATGTAATATATGTGTGAACTTCTTGGTTTTCTAATGAAGTAGCCTTAACTCGATTTAACCTAATTTCTTCTCTAAAATGTTTCTAAGAATGAATGGAAAATGTAAAAATATAATATAAGTCAAAATGCCAATAAATCTCGTAGCCACGAAGCCGTGATTTAAATTTTTTGGACTTCGTAAGTCGGCCATATGGACTCCGAATTGGGCAAACAGAGTTTTATAGTTCGTTTTATTGAATTATCTACCAAGTGACATTGATTTCGCTACATCTGGAGTAAATATGCAAAAAGTGGGCTTCGAAACTATATTGCTATAAATTATACAGTGGATTTTAAGATTATTTTATTTAATATATGTTATTTGTCATATCTATATACTGTATTAATGTTATAGTTTTAAGTTAAATTAAATTTATTTAAAAACATTTATTTATTTTTATTTTACTAATAATTGTTTAAGTAATCATTACGTTGTTTAATCATTTCAATGATTATATATATTTAATAAATTATTCAATGATTATTTATTTAATTATGTTATTAGACATTTAATTATTTATTGAATTAATCTAAATATTAAATTACTTAGTTTTATTATTAATTTTTCATCTCATTTTTCTCTCAATACCTTTCCCCTTCCCCTCCCCTTCTTCCATGCCACTTACTTCTTTTTCCTCTTTCTTCCACCTGCCACCTTCTCCTCTCTTCTCTCCGGCAACCAACGCCCTCAAAGGTTCGGTTGTTAGTTAATCGTTCCTCCAACTACCATTGTTATCAAACTCGTTGTCAGTGACCACAATGCCTTTCTTGGGCTCTACATCTCCTCCCACTATATAAGTCCTCGAGCTCTCCCTGTATCTTCCATCTGCTATTGCTTCACCTCCACTTCTCAAGCTCCAACGAGAGAGAGAGAGAGAGAGAGAGAGCTTGCGACAAGGGCATCTCTATCTGTCATGGAGAGGGAGGGCGAGGTCGGAGTGATCATCTGTAGCTGTGCAACAACGTGCTCTGTCATGCACGTCAGACTCCGTCTTTGCCAAGCATTGAGGCCACGACCATTGAGGCTTCTCCAACCTTCTAATCCCATGTGCACCTCCTAAATTGCATCTCCAGGTCAGCATCCTTGTTCTTCCTCCTTTCATTTCATCTCTTCTCTTGCCGATCTACTTCTCCTCTTCCTCCTTCAATGCTCTTCTCAACCTAGTCTCATCTTTTGCTTTTGTTACAAATGTTGTGACGGATACACTGTCAATTACTATTTATCATTCTATTTATGTCATCTAGTCTTCTCTGGATATGCACGGAGGACGGAGATCGAGGTTCTGTCCATCGTAACACTAGAACTATTCCCCTTTCACCGATTTTATCTCTTTATTGCACACTGAGGCATCCTCTTCGAGTCATGTGAATACTTGCAGGTGATAAGGACATAATCCAAAGTTGTTCTTTGCCACTTTGTACCTTGACCACTGCATATCATTCCACAACAGATCGGAGCATAACACTTGGAGGAGAAACAACTGATTCATCGACACCCACCTGAGATCAAGTCCTTCGAGCACCTTTGTTATTGATCGAGACTAAATGAGCCCTTGAAGAATCCTACCACCTGAGGACTTGAATTGGGGAATACTATCAGCTTCTCTAGATCTCAGGTGAACCCTTCGATCATCTGTGGATCGACTTCTTCAAATCTGAGGAGAGATGCATGATCAAGCTTGATTTATCGCTTCAAACCAATCCCGCCTCTCTATGATTTGTTGCTTAATTTACATGTGACCACATGCGTGCATCAAACATTTTTGGGTAAATTGTTGATAAGCCCCAAGTGTTTCCATATTCGCAAGTAGGTCCTCAATAACATTTGTTACATGGTAGCTTGTGCTCTTCTAGATTTTTGGCACAGAGACCCTTTCTGTTTGTTGTTATCATAAGCATGTTCTGAACAACAATCGTAACATGGCTAAGCACGTGCTCTTCCAGATTTTTTGCATAGGGGCCCTTTTCTCTTTATTGTTATCAAAAGCAGGTCCAGGAAAAGCAGGAATAACTAAACTTTTCATCTTTGTGGGATTATGCGCACATGCCCCTAGCTTTTCCATTATTACATTCGTGCCCCTTGTTTTCCCTATTATTATAGATATACCCCTATAATTGTATATAAACTTCTACATATTATATCCATAATAAATAAAATGCAAAATATAAAAATATAATAAACATATGTGTTAATATTGTATTTCATACTCCATGCATTAAAAATTATTTTTAAAAAAATGAAAACGATTTTCTCATTTTAATATAAATTTAAAATACAAAAACCACAAGAAATTCATAAATATCATAAAAATTAAAAACACTGTTAATAATCCAATAAAAATTACCTATAATATATTCTACTATATTTTACATATTAGACTAAAAACAAAATAAAAATTAAATATTAAAATCAATAGAAAACAAAAAATACATAAATTTTTGAAAAATCACGACTAAATAAATAGCATTCGTATAAATGCACAAAATATATCATTTTAAAGATATTTTCCTCTATTTTGCAATAAAATAAAATATTTTCTCAATATTTTATATTTTTTAAATTTCAAGAACATTTTTTAAAAATAAACTTAAATTTTAAAAACCAAATAAACATAGTAAATTTTTTTCAAATAGAAAATAAAACTCATAAAAAACTACAAAACTAAAAGCAAAATATAAAAAAACCTATACCTATGCCTTTATATAGGTATATAAAAATTATAAGAAACAATATAAAATTCACAAAAATCAAATAAATATCCAGAAAAATCCCTAAAAATAAATAAGGAAATAGGAAACCCATTACATTAGCTTTTCTACCATTTTAACTTGGTTCTAAATAGTTTGTATCACTATATTTGACACTCCTCTACTTGACACTATACACCTTTCAGGTTCATGATTATTAATAAAACAAATAATTTTTTTGCTTACATTCACTTGGTTGAGAAAACGTCTTTTTATCCTACAGATCAAGTGTGTTTTTCAGAAGCACCCACCATCTAAACATTAGGAAAGGGAATACGGTTAGACCTCTCGTGAGATGCACAATATCTGACTAATCTTGTGATTACACTTTCCTTGATAGTGATGCTTTGATTAATATAATACACTTTTCATTGGTACAATCACTTCATCTTGGGCCTCTCAAGAAAACCATGATGATTTTCCAATTTGTTAATGGATCAATAAGAGGCCGAGTAATATTATAGAGAACATCATCATTTCGATTGAGGGCATGAGATTCATAGTTGATTTTGTTGTATTGCCCATGAACACCTCCACCCTCGTGGACCATCCTCTGATCATCATGGGATGACTCTTTCTCACGTAGGAAAGAGTCGTTAATGATTATGGATCTGAAGAGATTTGTTTTTATTCTACAAACGAGAACGTCGAATTGATGACCGCACCAACCACTAACCAGAGACCCACATCTGATGAGAGTGTGCCCGTGGTAGTTGACCCATGAGGATTATGACCTCTATGTTGATATCAGAGAGGTTTACATTAATATTTATGAGAGTAATACCTGAGGATCCCTCTTTGGTGAGAAAGACTCGGAAAGCATATACCTTGGAGTTTCCCCTTCCAGGGTGTGGTGTCGTATATGTGAAATTTACACCATAGATTCCATAGTACGGAGGGTAAACTTAAGAGAGACTTCCCATGCCAAACATGACCACACTACTTCCCCTAACCTGTTCGTTCCTTTTTGCTTTGATACTATTGAGGATCTTTACAATTTTGATCCTGATCAGGTTGTGTTAGATGATGACCCTGATATTGACTTGTACCTTGTTAGATCCATTCCTCACCGATCACGCAAGAAGGTACGCTTTCTACCATCTTGATCTCTGTATAACATCCACTTTGTATATCTGCTTTCATTTTCTTCCTTCCATCTACCATTTCACTCGTCAACACCATTTTGTTCGTTTCCTTGCTTAGGATGCACTTTTTCCTAAGTATAGGGGTGGACGAGCTAAGTGTTCTTTCATCGTTCTATTTCATCACTCCTGTTGTTGCCTATTCTTAGGGCTCTTTTAACTTAAGTATAGGAGGAGTGATGTGTACATTCACCCAAAGTATTTTTTATTATTTTAGGTTTTTATTGGTACCCTCAATTCTCTAATCTCCTGTTGATATTTCTATCTACACTTAGGAATTACATTAATTATTGGGAGAGACAGACTGAGTTGTAATCCATCCATTGCCACCCTGAACCATCGCTGCATGTAGAATACAGTGTGCTATACATAAGATTACTTTATCATATGTATAAGGGGGATGTTTGACTTCTTATTATTCATTATTTCATTATTCACCTGTCATTGTAGTATAGAATGTCCTATAGTAAGTACTGGTCATGTCTTCCTTTATTTCTCTCTGATCTATGAGGACATAGCTCAAGCTAAGAAAAGATGGGTTGTATGTACATTGTATATACTTTAGTCGTAACTCGTACTTTAGTAATTTCAAATAATATAGCTAATTTATAATAACTAAAATACACATTAAAATTCTTTGTATAATAAATCATGTTGATATTTTTTGCAAAATATTCGAACAATTGTTGGAAAATCTATTTGAAAAATCTTTTAAAAGTACATGGAAAATGTTTATAAAATATTTTCTAACTTAATAAAAATGTTTAATAGTAAAAATTTCCTATCTTTATTTGAATAAAATATTTTGAAAATCTATTTGCAAATGGCTTGTAAAATGGTTGTAAAAAGAGTTTGAAAAAACTATACATACTATTTGAAAAATCTTTTCAAAATAATTTTCAATTTTTGTAAATGTTTGTAAAGAATGTTTTTCAAATTAGTTTTCAAAATAAAGTTTTCAAAATGATTGCAAAAACCATTTTAAATTATTCGAGAACCATGTACATAAACCAAACACGTAATGTTTTTTACAAACTTGTTAATAACTTGTGTAAATCCTTTACCCAAATTCTTGTAAATAAAAATGCATCCTATGTAAATAACAACATATATTTATTTGACAAAACTTCTTGTTTTGGAAAATAACTAAAAACAACAAAGTTAAAATCCCAAAACGATTTCCATATTCTTTTCAAAATCCTGCATAAAATTTTGGGAAACTTTTTAAAAAATCCCGTAAAAAGTTCAATATTAGAAAAATTGTATCGCATAAATATTTTCTTTACATTGCACATAACATTTGAATTTTTCAAAATGATAATGATATTGAACTAGTCTAAGTAAAATTCGAAGATTGGAGCTTGGTTGGAACTTATTCCACTTAACGACAAGAACCTTATTGGTACTACAATTGAGATACATCATGTTTGCTAAACTCAATTCTTTGAGACCACTGGACTTGGTTCAATGTCGTCTTGATTGCCTACGTAGAATATTTCGGAACATGTGCATGACTTTTTGTCAATAGCGACCTAGCTTGCACACATTCACCTTGCACTTTCTCAACTCAATTAAAGTGGTAGAGGGCTGGATTTGCCGCCATAAGACATAAGCCAATGGAAACGTCGGAAGTCACACATTTGTGGACATTCTACCCCAACCCAATCTAATAGCTACGAGGTTTAAAGACATAATGTTGTGGGTTTCCAAAATGATTCAAAAGAGGGATAGTCTACTGACTTAAAAGGAAAAAGTCCTTATGTAAACGATGTTGTATATAGTATTTAAAAAATGAAAAAATCAAAATCTCCAAATAGAAAATATGGATAAAAATCAAGAAAAATCAATTCATGTCAGAGTATGTATATATTAGTATAGTTAATAATCAAGCTTAAGCTTCAAAGTCATAGTATATGAACCTGTAGCCGGATGACTTTGTTACATTAGTCAAGCATCCTAGCATAGGTAGCTACATTGGATACCATCCATTCTTCTCTCCACCTCCTCTTCTTGAGCCGGTTGTACTCGAACATAGAAGGGAATACCCTGCTTCTCGAGGGAAGAATTGTTGGATTGTGGAATCATGGTCACCATATTGGAGAAGATTAACTTTTACCACATGAGCCGAGAGGAGATACATATCACTTACACTATACAAGATAGACTCATAGTCATAAGGGACGATGTATGACATCGACTTAAACTAACTTTTCTATTAAGGAGACTTGGGTAGAATTTTGTGGGTCAAATCCATTTACCAATCAGGTTTTGACCAAACATAACTTTTAGAGAACTGCTTGAGCTCCAAACTTTTATTTTGTGAAGACAAGTTTGAGAGCCAAAATCAATCCAAAATTTTCTCTTTTCTTTTCTATATTTTCTTTTTCTGCATTTATAGGCATAGGTGTTTGCTAGGAACTAGCAAAGGAAAGTATTGAGGTGATGAATCTTCTGTTCATCACCTTTATTCTTTCATTTTGTCCTTTCATCCCTAGTTAAATGCATGCAAAAAGCATTATTTTGCACAAAATAACATTCATTATATTGTATTTATTGTATAAAATGCTATAATAAATTACAAAAAATAAGAATAAATCAAATATTAAAAGTAAATAAGAATCCAAAAGGTATTTTATTTCACTAAACCCTGACACCTTGGCATCATTACGGCTGGGTCAACAAGGAATAAAGTAGGGGGAGATAAGGGCCAAAGATATAATAAAAATCCAAATTATTTTGGCAAATAAATCAGTTTTGGGACCAATTTTATTCTTTACTATTTATACATCAAATCAATTAACTTTGTGCATGAAAGTTGTAGATATATATATATATATAGAGAGAGAGAGAGAGAGAAATCATACTAAAATAATGCATATTGTGCATTGAACATTCAGAATAAAAATAAAAAATGCAAACTTCCCAGACCCATATCTTCTCCATATGTACTCAAAATTCGTCAAAATCTTCTTTAATTATACATAACTTTTTATTAGCTATTCAATGAAGGCAGTTTCATTTAATTTGGTAAGATGCAATAACCAGGCTTCTGACCCCCTTTATAAAATATACCTGAAAAAATGTTCATTTTATTATTATTTATATTTTTCATTATTTTATATTTTTATAATTTTGTAAATATTCTTTATAGTGTATATACATAATTAAAATAAAATAAAACCATAAAAAATATAATAAAATAAAATATTATACTAAAATACATGGATAAATTACCTATACATAGACCTATATAATAAATATCCATATTTATTTAAGTGTATACATAACCTCAAAAAGTACAATAAAAATATATTTGTGTATATTTAAATAAATTAAAAATACAGAAGAATATATAAATAATAATATAAAAAATACAATTTAAAATAAAATATATAAATCATAGGTAAATATACATATGTTTATACTTGTACAAATTAAGTCAAATTAAATTTACTAAAAAATAAAGGAAAATCATAATAAATTATTATATAAAATAAAAAAGTTTTATTTCATAACTTTTGTTTAAATTAATCATTTATTAATTAAGTTTTAATAATTTATCAATTTCATCCTATTTTGTCTCCTTACGGTCCAACTGTACCAATAGGGGACTTTATTTTGTTATTGGGGTCAACACTTCTGACCCTAGTCACAGCGCTGTTACATGTAGCGAAACCCATCCCTTCTCAAAATTTTCTATCATGATCCGTTGCATGAGGAGATTCAACTCCTTCATGAAATGACTTTTCAGCATAATTACCCTTCACGCGGACCCTTAATCTTCCCCGTACAACACTTTGTCTGCGTGAAATCCCTCGGTCAACTTCCCTCTATATATAACCCAAGCTCTGCCATTTTTTATCTTGGTTCTTTTTCCGTCCACTATTGCCCTCAAATTGTCTCATAAGGGTTGAGCATTATTATACGAGGTTCGCCCAACAAGATTGCAATGAGGAGGGTGACGTAGGAAGCTTTCCCAGCCATCATCGGCAATGCTCCGCCGTGAGGTCCATATTGTGTTCTTTAGCCTCTCGAGGTATCTTTTGTCCATTTTCTAGGTAGCTTTCCTTATTGCCTTTCAGATATGCATGTTATTTCATGTTTTATTTTAATTTTAGGGTAGATCTAGGTCAACTAGGTTCGTCGGAACTCTAGAGCTCCAGTTTCTATTCCTCGTGGTGTCCTCTAATTCTAACCCACCTATCCACTTCACTTCTGTCCCCCTGCATCTCTCCATATCCCTACACTCACCAACAACCCAGATCTGTCGTACATCTAGAGATCGAAGTCCACCTCCTCCATCCATCACCTGACTTCGCCACACCCTACATTCCACCTTGATTTGCACCAATAAATGACTAGATAGCCTCATCTTCTGTTCTTATTTGATTATGTACATGAAGTGCATCTGGAAGAGCAATCTGAGTGCTTATCTGCATAAATAATAGGCTCCCAGTACTTCCTTGGAATTATCAAGCTCTAAGGGCCTACCAGTGACCCACAGATACATCTGAGGCATCTGGAGATACAAGCGACTGTAGGAATGTGAAGAGCAACCCGATGACACTCGAAGAGGCCATAGGAGCGAGTTGTGTTAGAATCAAACTCGAAGTACTTGTTCATCTCATGTTCTTCTTGGACCCATATGAGTCTTGGATCAAGAGTTGATTGCCCAAGTGTATAATTGATGTCAAGTAAAGTATTAAGACATGCTAGATTGAGCATTCCTTCAGGGTATTTTGTAATGTTTACCCCCTTCTTTTGTATACTATTTTTTAATATTCAAACTTTCAACCGAAGCTTTAATACTTTTATAAAATAGCAAGTGAACACTTGAGTATTTTTGATATTACATTTGTTCCTTACTATCTCAACCAGCTTAACACACGTGCCCTCCCACGTGATTTGGACATTTTGCATAAAAATCCTCGTCGGTTTTGTAATTGTTGTTATTATTTGAAATTTAATTATTAGTTCAAAACTTTTGGATAATTTATAGAGTCACCCTTGCCTTTTATTTTAATTACAAATATAACCCTTCTAGTTGAATTAAATTTTTAGAAAAATCATCCATGCTCCCAAAATTATGGGACAATAGAATTTTGTGCCTCATTGAATGCATTTTCATGCCATCTAATTAGTTTTGCGATTTAGGCATATCCAATTTATTAAAGCAAAATAGCATGTTGTATTCCTTGTTTGATCTAAAAAAATAAAAAAATACAAAATTATCTTTACAATTTAAGCAATCTACTATTTATTTATTATTGTATTTTATAGCCTCAGACAAAAAACATAAAAATAGAAAGAGAAAATCATAAAAAGTAGAAAGCTCTAAACTCCTCATAAAATTTATAAAAAAATATTTTAAAATACATAAATATTTATTTTGATCTCTGAGCTTTCTTTATATTACAAATTATATATTAATGATAGTTTTGGAAAATTTTGTCTCTATTTAGTATTTTTAAATCTCCAAAACATCTGGCCTATTTAAAAAGACGTTGATTTTATGAATTTAGTACTTTCAAAAAATCTAAAAATTAGCTAAAATTCTTGAAAAATCACAAAAAACATTAGTAAAATATAAAAAACGTAGAATATTTTATTTGGGAATTTTTTATTATTTATATTCCTGTTTGTAAATAGATTGCCTTATATTGAAGTATGTACTTATAATAAATGCAAAAAAAATTCAGAAAAGTATAGAATGAAAATAAAAATTATAATATGAAAATTATAAATCAAAAAATCAAAAATATTATAATTAAAAACTAACAAATCGTTAATTAATCAATTGATTGGATAATTGTACAGATATACATTATTATTTCTTTATTATTTATTTATAAAATAATGATTAGTGTATATTGTTAGCTTGAATTATCTATAGGATAAATGTTGATTAGAGGTACACAAGGTTGAGCAACAATTGTTGATGGCATTTGATTAGCAGGCCAGTGTAAAAAACCCTCTATCAAGCACAACCCTTAATCTTACCACCTCTAACATCAGAGGCAACAGAACCAACAGTGGCCGTCAATTTTAGTACAAGTAGGCCATTAAGTCCCAAAATACTAGCAACTATCCCAGTAGCAGCATTACGGCCATCAAGTCCAGTCCTCGTGATATTCTTCATAGCGCCATATCGCTTCATTCAGACCCACGAACTTTCAGCATTAGATTCTCGAGGAACTTATTTCCTACTAGAATGAGATTCATGCCATGCAGGTGGATGTCAACCACCTATCCAAATGGCAGGATGGTTAGTCTACACCATCGACCTCCATTCCCTCCCAAGTTTAGTCTAACCCTACCGAACAGATCCCAGAGTCAGCGATACTTTGTTCAAGTATACTACTGAGATAGTTTTACATCTGACCATAAGATTCTTTTGTGTGATGATGTCAACAGTATGTCATTCAAGAGCAGAAAGACCATGAGCGTACCTTACTGGGCAAGGGAAGTGGAGCTCTGGAGATTGACCTGAGGAGTCTACAAAGGATGAGGAGGATAGGCATCACGTCTAGCAACCCCTTCAACAAAGGATGAGGAGATCCACTCAATTGAGATAGAGGAGGAGGACACGAGAACAACAACAACAACATGAAGACACCTTGTAGTCTACAGAGGACCTAATATCTCTGGTTGAGGAGCATATACCTTCAACAACTGTCCCCCAACTTGTAGTAGATAATTCAATTTCTAATTCCAAGTTGCATTCAATAGATTCATGTATAAAGAATTATATTTCAGTTAATGCAAAGAATGATGTTTCTATTTTGATTTTAGATTCTTCAACTTATGTTTCAGTAGATTCAATCCCTTTCCCCTACGCTCTTATGGCAAGAAAGTGCAACATGAAAAAGATTCATGGATGACCCAAAATGGAATGATTTTGTAAGGAAAAACTATTTTAAGAGTCTGTGGCTAATAATCCTATGTTCAACAATTACCTTAAGGAGCAATACACACCTACTAGGGTTATGTTGAGACTCCCCAACTGGTTTGTTGATCTAATAGGCTAAATCGATGGTCCCAGAGGTGACTGAGCGCAAGAGAAGAATCAAACAACAAATCAACTCACATAGATAATAAAGCAATCAAGTTGATGGGAGTCAAAATTTATTGTAGCTCTATAACAAATGTATATTGATAAGTAATAAAGTGTCGAACACAAAGAGCAAAATGGAGTGGAGAAAAATTGAGTGGCCTACTTAGGTGTTTTTGTGTATTATGTTTTTGTGATTTTTGTGGCTTTTGATGATATTTATTTTTTATGTATTTCTAATAATTTATATTTTTTATTTTATAATTTTGATTTTCTTTTGATATTTTTTATTTGTTCTTATATTTATTAAAAAATAAGTAGATATATATCTCTATATAATAATGTATAATATAAACATTGTATAGGATATATATAATAAATAAAATGAAATCATGAAATACTAATACGTACAATCCTTCTTTTAGGGTTTTTAGATACATTTAAGGTAGTAATAATAATAATACTTATAATAGGTGTGTATATATAAGTAATAAGATATATAACTACCATATAGGGTTTTCAATTTACAATATAGAAAAAATATCCGAAATTTACAAAACGAGATGTTTTTGTATTTTTATATTTTCTCTATTTTTGTGAATTTTAATGTGACTTTTGCTAATTTTCAGGGTTTTGTAAATTCTAGAATACGTCAAAACATGGACTTAATAAATAGGTCAAATTTTTTTCTTTTTAAAAATTGAAAAGGAGTTCAAAATTATTGAAAAATACACAGAAGTAAACTATTTTTTAGATCTTATATAATTTTTTCTTATATTTTACGGTTAGAATATTTTCAATTTTTAAGGGCTTGAACTACACTAAGGATAAAAAATATGATGCCAAAATGAAATAAAATCAGCTCTAACATGCATGTAACATGGAGTAGGGAAGTGTCTTCAGAGGTGACCTCTAACGCGCTTCAACTCTGCTTGTGGGCTCTTCTTTTCCATGCTAAAGCTTCGGCCGTTGCAGCTATCACCAATAAGGTTAAGCACTTGAAGAATCATGTTTACAAGGAGTAAGGAAGGATCAAAAAGGAATGGAAGGGATTGGAGCATTATTTATACTCAAATAGAGAGGGGAATTTACGAGGAGAATATTGTTGGCTAGATAATGATCGAGCGAATCAAAATATAATCACGGAGATTAGACATCTCGAAGTTGTTCAAGGAGTGATGTATTTTTATCATTAGGATCCAGGGAAAAATTGAGAGAAGTTGGGGATTTGAGGTGCTTGACAAGTCAAAAGAGGCTGAAGGGGGTAGTTGTCCCCATGTCAACAGACGATGGTCTCCCATTGGTCCAACTAGACTACTAGAAGACAAAATAATATAAAAAAACAAATAAATCAAAATAAATAATAAATGACTTTATTAAATAAATTTAAAAATAATAAATGTTTATTATTTTATGTACTACCTTTTGGTTATTTTTATTTATTTTTACAAGTTACTTTATTATGGGTTAATATTTGGGAAAAATGGGGCTGCCCCCTAGGGGTAGCCAACATGGCAGCCCCCACCCCATTTTTCGCCAAATTTTATTATTTTTTTGGAAAAATTTCACCATGTATCTTCATCTCTATATCCCTCCTATATGTCATTCGAATTTCGTTAGAAACAAAGACTCCTACGGCCTCCATCTAGACGTAATTTTTTTAACGGTCGCAAGATTTTTAAAATCGACCATGTCTGGATGGAGGCCGTAGGAGTCTCTGTTTCTGACCAAATTCGAATGGCATATAGGAGGGATATAGGGATGAATATACATGATGATATTTTTCAAAAAAATAAAAAAATTTGCCCAAAAATGGGGCGGGGCAGCCCCATCAACCCCTTAATATTTACATGTATATACATATGTATATATACCTATAATTTATATATTTTATTTTTATTTTATATTTTAGATTTTTTTATATAGGTATTTTCAATATTTTATAATTTATTTACATACAAATTTAGATATTTTTATTGTATTTTCTGATGTTATTTGTTAACTTAAAGAATTAGGTATATGTATTACGTATGTATAATATATGGATATATATTCTATAACTTCATTTATTCTAGCGTATTTTTAATGATTTTATTTATTTTATTATTCAAATTTTCTAGATAATACTTACAAATTTAAAAGTATGAGAAACATAAAAATATAAAGAATTAATTTATAGAATATTATATACAAGTATATTGCACGATGAGGGCCTAAAGGCCAATTTTTGCATCTTATCTCTAAATTATATAAATCAATCTTCATTAAATATGTAATTTTATTTTATGGGCAATAAAGGTAAGTTTGGTCAATTTTGAATTTGTATGGAGAAGATACATGTCTGTGAATTTTTCTTTATGGATTTTGTTCTGTGCATCCAAAGCACACTATGAATTATTTTTTAATAAAATAAATTGTGTATTTTTGTTTCTACTAATATGTACAACTTTCATCTTGAATGTTTATTGATTTGAGATATAAAAATAATATAATAAAATAGGTCCCAAAATGTATTTAATAAGGAATGAACTTAGGTTTTTTGTGTAATTAATGGCCCTTATCTCTTCCTACTTTATTCCTTATCGACCATGTAAATTCTTGACTTAGTTTCAAGTTTTTAGGTCTTTCAATACATTTGGTATTTTATTTATTTTTCTTTTCTTTGTTTTATTATTTTACTCGACAATAAATACAGTATTTTATACATTATATAAGAATCAATGAATGAATGTTATTTCCACAGATTATTGCTGCATACATGCATTTAGTTGGTGATGAGATGGAGATTCATCAGGTTAGTAGGATGAAACTGAAGTAGTTTGTGAAGACTTATGTCTTATCAGTATTCACTACATATTGTCTCAAGAATTAGAAATTACAGAGGAAGAAGAAATACGTGGTTTCTCACCATGTCGATAATCATATCGATGACAATACATTTGCACACACTCTCCTAGATAATGGTTCTTCTATCAATCTACTTCCCATAGCACTTTATGAGAAATTGGAGTTAGGAACTCTTCAAAAATTTCGAGCATTTTTCTAATTCGCAGACAAATCAAGTGAAGAGACCTAAGGGAGAAGTAGAGAATGCGGTAATCTCGATTAAGGGACAAAAATACAAGGTGTAATTCGCGATCCTTGACATGGAAATCCTCAATCATTGGAAGAATCTTATATCATTCTTGGGCGACCATTCCTAAGGACCGCCGGTACAACATTAGATTATGAAGTGGGAATGATAAAGTTATGTTCTCCAAGTAGAGAGGTGAACTTAGAGATGAAGAAAACAAAGTGATAGTGACCTGACTACGAGACCAGCACAAAGTACTCTTCACATGTAGATTGCTAGACGATCAACACAGTGGGGATTTGGAGATAGACCCCAGCAGGGTAGAGCGAGACACTCTCATCTAAAGAGGATTTAGTGCATGATGAAATTTTCCAAGTGTTTCCTGATGTCTTAAGAGATGAATCCCCATGTTCCCTTGATGAATCAAAGATCCCTTTGGATGTATAGGTTCCCCCTCTTTCAGAACGATCAAGAGACATATATGGCGAGTTGGATGTAGCTTTCGTCGGACTACCACGTCTCTTTGGCGATCTGACTCCCTACACAACAAAGTTGCTGGCGAATACCGCAGAGATGGACCCAACTCCATGCAGCATACAACTAGATTCAGATGCAATTCTGCCGGAATTGATCGGTAATAAATCAATACAAGAGCTAAAGTATCTCCCTCCTTTATTGAACTATGCCTTTCTTGCAAGACCCAATGAGAGATTTCCTATAATAATTTGTTCTGACATGTCCTTAGAACATGAGTCTGGGCTTTTAGATGTCTTCGAGAGGAACCACAAATCTATAGGCTAGATGGTGTCAGATCTCGTGGGCATCAACCCCTCTCACTACTCACACTGCACTTTCATTGATGATATTGTGAGGCCTTCTCGGGAGTCCCATGGGATATGAAACCCCAATCTTTGGGAATTAGTGAAGAAAGAAATCAAGATGTGGTACAAAGCAGGATTTATATACCATATTTCTCATTCCATTTGGGTATCACCACTTTATATCGTCCTGAAGAAGTCGGGAATTCAGATGATCACCATAGAGGAAGAGGTAGAGCTCGCTACATGAGTACCTATATTGTGGCACGTATGTGTTGATTACATGCGCTTAAATGTCGTGACCAAGAAAAACTATTTCACCTGACATTCATTGATCAGATTCTGGAGAGATTGGCAGGGAATGCATTCTTCTGATTTCTTGATGTGTATTCAGGATACAATCAGGTAGCCATCACTCCTGTGGACCAGGAAAAGACCACGTTTGCATGTCCATTCAGCACTTATGCATTCAGGTGCAAGTCATTCAGGATTTTCAATGCCCCTAACACTTTTGTGTAGTGCATGATCATTGTATTTGTCTAGAGGGTGGGAGATTTACTAGAAGTTTTCATGGATGACTTCTTTGCCCATTAGGATTCATTTGATACATGTTTAGTGTACTTGGACCGAGTCCTCAAGAGGTGTAGAGAGATGAATATGAACTATCCTAGAAGAAAATCCATTTTATAGTAATGGAGGGTATCGTGTTGGGGCATGTAAGCTCCATAAAGGGATTGGAGGTTGACCCTGTCAATGTTTATGTGATCAAGAAACTTTACCCACCAACTAACGTAAAGAAAGTGAGGTATTTCTTAGGGCATGTTGGATTCTATAGTAGTTTCATTCAATATTTTTCAAGAATTTCCCACCCATTGACTAAGTTATCAGGAAAAGACACTGAGTTCATTTTAGATTACAAGTGTCTGGAGGCCTTTCGTTCTCCTAAAAGGGAAGATTTATGACTCGCCAATCATATAAGATCCTAACTGGTCTCCCCCTTCATGATCATGATTGATGCGTTGGATTTTGACAAAGGATTTGTGTTAGGAGAGAGGCAAGAAGGGATTCCGTATGCGATACATGAGCAAATTTTTGGACCCTACACAGAAGAATTACAGTGTGACTGAAAAGAAATTGCTCACAGTAGTATGGGCCCTCGAGAAGTTCGGGTCTTATGTTTTAAGATCTATGGTGACAATATTTACTAATTTTACAATAATTAGGTACTTAATGAAAAATAAGGACGTGAAGGTGTATCTTCTTAGGTGCATTTTGTTACTCCAGGAATTTGATTTGGAGATTAAGGATAAACATGAAGTGAAGAATGCTGTCGATGATGACCTTTAACACATTGAGTAGAGGGATTCTCCTGACATTGAGTATATTAGATATACATTCCCAGGTAAGTTAATTTGCATTATTGACTCATTTCCATGGTATGCTAACATGGTTTACTATCTTGTTTCCAAGCATGTTTCCCATGGTTGGACTAGGAGTAGTATTGATCGACTCATGTTGTTTTCAATGGGATAACACTAGGAGGATCTATTCCTTTTCTTTGAATGGTCGGATTGTGTCCAGAAAAGATGTATTCCTCAGGAGGAATACTAGTTTCCTCACATATTTGCATTCACTTGAGGTTGGAGGATACCATTCGGGGAAGAGACAGCTGCTCCAATGTGCATTCTATTGGCTGGCCCTATTTCGGGATTCCATGGACTTTGTAAAGTTGTGCCCAATCTGTTAAAGGATGGGAGGGACTATTGGTTACAAAGATGAGATGCCTAAGTAGCCAGTGATTATATGTGGTTTTTGATGCATGGGATATAGATTTTATGGGTCCCATTCCCATCATCCAAGGACATAGTACGTTCTGCTAGAGGTTTACTACTTGTTTATTTCTGTGCAGTCTATCCCAACCTGAGCCATATATAACAAGATTATATTTAAATTTGTAAAAGACCATATCATTGCTACGTTCGAGGTGCCAAAAGTCTTGATTTCTGATGGGGGTATCCACTTTGAGAACCAATATATCGGATCGTTAGTAAAGGACTATGGAATTGAGATCAGAGTTACTGATCCTTATGAACCACAATCGAACAGAATGGTAGAGGTTTTAAATCGAGATGTGAAGAGCATTCTTTAGAAGTTGGTGTGTCCATATAGGAAGATTCGGTCCCATATCTTGGACCAAGATTTATGGGCCTATAGGACATCCTACAAGACTCCACTCAACAATTCACTTTCTCGATGATATATGGAAAGCCATGATATTCGATCGTGGAGTTAATTCATAATTATAAATGGGAAATCAAACATGTAAACTGGAGTTGTCACCCAGGGAAACTATGCCGAGACTTGAACCTGAACGAGCTCGTGGAAATAAAAACCGAGTGTATGCATGCAATCTAATCTATAAGGAAAAGGTTAATAAGTGGCATGATTTGCACATCAGGTATAAGTACTTTGTCCGTGGATAAATGGTATTGTTGTTCAATGCCAAGTTGAAGATTTTCCGTGGGAAGCTTAAATCTAAATGTGTACGGGTCATTACATTGTTAATGACGTGCACATCCATGGAAATGTAGAGATAGCTGATCTCATAGATGGTGCATGTTCATGTATAGTTAATGGACAAATGTTGAAGCACTTTGTAGATTGTAAAGAGCAGTTAGTCCAAGTCGAGGTCATCAACTTCATGTAGAGCAAGCACAATGAAGATACATTAAACAACATTTCATCAAGATGCCACAAGATTCACTCATTCTTTTCTACTTACACACACTTGATTTTTTCTTTCTTTTAGAGACTAGGTTCCCTCTCAGATATTATTATTCAAACAACTCGAATCGGAGGAGAGAGGCATATGCTCCACGCGAAGCAGGAGCAGGGTCATTGAGGTGACTCCTTCAAGAGACCAAGTGATGAAAAAAACAATCAACCTGCACAATAGATATCAATCAATGAGTAAATAGGTGTAAATCAAAATTTATTATAAACCATACAAATAAATATGTATAGTGACAAGAAAAGTAAGGTGTCGAACATAAGAAACCAAATGATGTAGCACTTCTATATTATCTATAATAAGTAATGAATAAATAATATATATAAATGTATATATGCATGCACACTGTTAAAAAAAGAATGTAGGTTGAAATAATATATTTTTTATTAATATTTTTTAAAATTGACAATATATCTTATAATATATATTCTTTATGGGGTACTAGATATTATAATAAGCACACTATTTTTTGGCAAAAAATAAATAAGATTTTATAATGTTTATGTATTTTATAAGGCAAGCAGGGAATATCTGATACTTTTTTATTTTATAAAATAGGAAAACAACTATAAGCAAGCAGGAACTTAACCCTATTTTTGAGAACTTTTGGTGCGTAGGTGTTATTTTTAATAAATAGAAAACAACACACAAAATCCTTAAACTAGTAGGGGTGTTTTTGCAATTAAAATAAAGATTAAGGGCACAGTGCAAGTAAATCCAAAGTTTGTAACTAATATTTGAACTTAATATATTAAACAACAATCAAAGAACCCATAAGGGTTTACATGCAAATTATATAAAATAAGCATGGAGTTGCATGGACACTGGTAGGGACTATTTTGCAATGTTATTTAAGTTCAAGGGGATGCATGAAAATCCTACTTCTTTGTAAACGTCATGTAATATTTACAGGATTTCTTAGAAATTATAAAAAGGAGGTAGAGGTATCGAGCAAATTACCCACTTAAATGGTTGGAATAGACCGTTTTTCACGTGGCACGTGGCAAATCGGGTGGTTGGGTCGGGCATCGATTGGAACATTACGAAGGGCCATGATTAGACCTGGGCCCTAGTTCTTGATCTAACATCCCTTTCACCACTAGATGAGCTATCTATAACATTGCTGCCTCGATCTTAGAGTTGATCTCTCCCCATCATCCGGCGACGCCTTCTTGCATTGACTGCAGCCAAAGACTACTGGTGGTTCTCCACGTGTGCTGGGGGATTCAGATCGCATAGATGAGGCATGATTTACTCGGGTGGCTCCTGAATACCTATAGTAGATTCAAGTTCTCCATGAGGGGTGAAAGAGTTCCTCGCGCTTGCTTTCCTACACGAAAACGTTAGTGGAACTAAGATGGAGGTCCTCGGCCCAAAAGAGTAGCTAAAGATGCGTCGATGGCGGAGTAAGTGAAGCTCCGATGAGGGGAAGGAAGAGGAGCTCGAATCGCATCGATCTAGGATGAATCAAAGAGGAAAATGGTGATGTTAGATGGAGAACATGATCAGATTTCAAATAGGCATGGAATCAAGGTCGATATCGGTCAAAACACAATGAATAAGACCTAGATCTCGATCTCTTAGTCAAATGTGCGATTTAATTTCTCCTACATCGACACAATAAAATATAAAACTAAGAATATGAATTGAAATTACGCTCAATCGATTACCTACAAATGGTAATAAATGGGCCTTGACTAAGCTGGAATCTCAGGAAGCAGGACCTCTGATGGCTTGATCGGACATGACTGGAGTAACTCTCCTAGAGCTACTCCTCACCGTGGATTGCCTCTCCATTTTCTTGTCACCAATGCCAAGGAGCTTAGGTGGACTTAAGGGGCTAAGCTCCTAGGAAGATCGATCAAAAAGAAAAAGATGGAGTTGTGATTTATTTATAAATAGATTTTTGGTGAGTTTCAAGAATGGATGGCGTGCAACTGTGATGAGTTAATCGAGATTCAGTGATGGGCGTGGAATGTGGGTGATTAGGCTACAAGATAGAGGAAGGCTCGAGGTCAGAGGATGAATATGGAGGCATGGAGATTTATGAGAAATGGTTCTCTCATGAAGCTTCTGAGAAAAATCAAAAGGAGGCCGGACAATTGACCCAAGGGTAACATACCATGCCTCCTAGTTTGTCCACATGAACCAACTAGTAAATTCCAAGGTAGAAATGCCTTGGGAAAAAAGAAATAATAAATGAATTCATTATTTTTAGGTTATAAAATAAAAAATAATCCTAATTTTATTTAAAATTTAATTCTTTTTTTATTAGGTGTATTATCACATTTTACTTTTTACAAGCATACTTGTTGGTCTATTGACCTATATTTTGATTATTTAAATTTGAATTATCATTTTAAAATTTATTATTTTATATACATAAATTATATTTAGAACTTATTTAAATACAGTTAAATGTTTTTTATTGTATTTTTACAATATAATGTGTACACTTAAATAAATATAAGTATATAATATGTAGGTAAAAGAATATATATTTCATCTAAGTATTATTATATGCTAATATATTTTTGCATTTTTTATGGTTGTATTCTATTCTTAATATGTGAATATAATACAAATAATATTTACAAAATTGTAAAAATAAGATTTTGTAAAATAATAAAGAATATAAAATGATTATTATTTATTCAGGTATGTTGTGTAATAGGGGTCCAAAACTAACTTTCACACCTTAACTCCAAATTGAATGAAACCATATTCATTAAATAGATTATTACAATTTATATACAACTAAAAGTTATTTTGAATTTTGAGTTTATATTGAGAAGATATGCATTTGGGAAGTTGTGGTTTTGGTTTTTTATTTGTTTTTTTATCTACATTTTCATATATACAGTTTATTGATTTGTAAAAAAAATAATAAAGAATAAAATACGTCCCAAAAGGTAATTATTGGCTTATTTTTGCAAGGTTTTCCTACAGTATTTACTGTACCATTCATCTCACTATCTCCCCTGCCTTATTCCTTGTCAACTAAGTCGTAATGATGACTGAGTCTCTATGGCTAGAGTCACTCTACACCAATGGTGTCTAATTTCTTTTTCTTTTATTTTCTGTATTCTATTATTTTGGCAATAAATGTGGTATTTATACGTTGTTTATACAACTTATAGAGTATTTATTTAAGCAAAATTAATATTATATACATGCATTTAGCTAGAGTTCGAAGGTCAAAACAAAAGAATAAAGGTGATGAAATGAGGCTCCATCACCCCACTATACATGCCTTTACAAGCCTCTAGCAAACACTTATGCTTATAAGTGGAGAAAAGAAAATAAATAACGAAAATGAAATTACTTGAAATAAATTTCAATTTTTAAACTTGTCTTAATAAAGTCTAAGTTTGGATCTCAGAGAAGTCCTTTGGACTAATGGTGTGTTCGGAACCACAAACAAGTTAGGAAGTGTGACACAACAACCCTTAGGTTCCATAGTCCTATATTCAATCTAATTCACAACCAGATAAATACCATTTTCTCAATCGCATACTCCTGCTACCTCGAAATGATACAACCATGTGTGTGAAATTATTCTGCTCTCCCCAGACAAAGTTATTGAACCACCAAGGCATCTATTCTTCTGGTAACTCATCCTCGTAGAGACACATATTACTTTCTAAGGTCAGGTGCTCACAGTATTTACAACCGAATAGGGTAAGAAGTTAGAATAATGTGAAGAGAAGTGGGAATGGACCAGTGTAGTCTTCATTCCCTTGTAAAGTCGGTCAGTGTGACCGCTTTTTCACCAAGAAGCAAGCTCTTTCTGAATCTCCAATTTTTGTTGAATTTTTGGGTGTAGGCTTCTTTGGATATTTTCTTTGACTTTGTATGACTTCTGCATTCTTGTTTATGGATTGGTGTATATAGAATTTTTCCTTCCACTCATTTTTTTGGGTCTTGGAAAAAGTTACGTGGTAGACCATCCCCCATTCGAAGCATTATTTCAACTCATCCCCAGTCTTAGATATCATTGTTACCAAAAGAAGTGGATTAGAGTATCGATGTCAGCAAACCCCAAGAACGGTTCTGGAGCCACCCTTAATGAAGCAGTTTTGCATTGCACCGACATATACTCCAAGATGTTTCAACAATCCATCTGGGTTGAGCTAAGTGCTATGTGTGAGGCTCCTAGTCAAGTAACCGTCTCAAGAATCTATATGAAGGCTTCTATTTGGGCACATTGAATAGACTCATGATCACAGTCTTATGGAATATAATGAATTAGGCCATGATGACTTGAAATATCTCCACTTCAAGTCCTCAATGGGTTCCCCTGAAATTTTGTATATTAAGGTCTGTTCCGAGCTCCAATCTTCAGACTTTTATTTGGAATTGTTCAACCATTTGAATTATTTTGAAAAATGAGAATGCTATATACCACACAAGAAAATAATTTTATGAAAATTTTTTCTAATTTTAATCATTTTTTGGGTTTTTGAAAAAAATTGCAAATTTTCATGCATTTTTAGAAAAGATTTTAAAGATGTATTTCGAATTTTTAATTTTATAGATTTTTAGGGAATTTTGAAAACAAAAGTTTTTTTGTAAAAATAAATAGGTACAGATATTTACACAGGGTGCTCATCTACAATTTACAAGAGTTCGGGTTTAGGATTTTATAGGAGGTATTTACATGTATTTTTTTTACATGTTAAGGTGTTTTGTTTATAAAAGATTTTGTTACTAGCTTCAATTATGTACATAGTTTCAAAATTATTCGAAAAGATTTTTGAAAAAAAATGGGAAACATTATTCTACAAACTAATATGACTAATAATTTTTGCAAACTTCTTTACAAAATTTGAAATTCCCTTAGCAAATATTTTTCAAACATTGTATATAGATTTCTCAAACTATTTTTACAACTATTTTTCAAACCATTTGAAAATAGATTTTAAGTTATTTTACATCATAAAATAAATTTTTACAAATAAAACTTTTTCACAAAAGTTGAAAACATTTTCCAAAATATTTAAAAAAAAATTCAAAAGATTTTTCAAAAAGATTTTCAAACCAATTTCCATACATTTTGTAAAACTCTTTTACATGATTTATTAATCGGTATATACAAAGAGTTTTGATGAGTTTCGTACCATAAATTTCTTTATGCTTATTTAAACAGTTTTTAGTCAAACATAATAAACTATGAAAGTATGAGTTATGGCTAAAATATATATATTATATATTGATCCCCTTATATTTAGCTTGAGCTATGTCTTCGTAGATAGAAGAGAAAAGGAAGACATGAATCACTAAGTACAGAGAAGTTTATACTACAATGACTTAATAAAGAATAAGAAGTAAACCACCCCCCTATACTTGGGAGGAAGTAACCCTAAGTATAACATATTGTATTCTTCATGCAAGGAGAGTTGAGGGTGGGAACAAATAAACAAATCAACAAATTATTGGCTCAGCACGTTGATGAATATGTGATTCATCACTCTTAAAGTTGAAAATAGAGCCTTTCTCATGAGTAATTAGATATTTCTACTTATATTGCATAATTAGCATTCATGCATGCATAAATAGTATCTGCATTTTAAAATTCATATTTGCATTAAATAAGAAGCCCAATTCACTTGTAAATATTCACATGTATATTCATAATATTTTACCTATTTGTATATATTTTATACTAACTACAAATCCAATAAAATCAAATCCTTAGTGTATATATTACTAACACTAATTAAAGAATATCGTCAAAAAAAATTAACTTTTGAACTTACCCAATAAAACCCCAAACCCAGTTGGAGACCTTAGACCTTAGACATTAGAATGCACATACCTATCTCCTACAACCTCCGATCTAGGTCCACTTACTCTTTAATTAATACATATTCAGAGACCTCGAAAATAAGACCAATTTCATTTGAATTGGAGCTCGTATGCAAAACTCGGGTTTTGGAACCCCATTGTACATTATATGTATGTATATTTGTACCCTTGTATTTTAGTATTTTATTTGACCTCTTATTTGTTTTCGGTCAACATGAAACTTGTAGATCTCATCGAGATCTACAACTTTCATGTTTTTAGTTTTTCCAAATTAGGACATCTTCTATCTTATTCCACATTTTATTTAAGCCATTTAGAGCAGGCCCCGTGGTGCCATCTGGTTGCGCCGCATGACCCGTTCATAACGTGCCACACGCCACTCTTTCTCCGCCCTCTGATCCCTTCCCTTCTCTCTATATATGAGCCATACTCTCTCCCAGTTGATCTCCACCCTCCGATCATCTCCAGATCAGATATACTCCGTCCGCTAGCACCTCGCCCTCAGCGTGCCTCATGTGACTCGCCTAGCTGCACGATTGAGGTCGAAAGGACCCATCTCAGCCGCTCCTTCCCGTCGTGTCCTCTATCATTCGATTTAACCTCCAGATCTCAACCCAATTGTTCTTAGCGTCGCCCTCTCCTTTCACCACATGTCGCTCCCCCTACCCCTTCGATTATACCTCCCCGATATGATCAAATCCACTCCTTAGCCCCTCGATCTGGGCCGTTGGATCACAAGATCTAACGATCTCGAGATGGTCTTCCACCATGGGAAACATCCCTCGCACACGTCGCCCACTTCGCGCGCTCGCTGCCTGATGAATCTACATTTCATCATCTTTATTCTATCATTTTGGCACCAAAAACCCTAGCAAATGCCTGTAAATATCATTAATATCATCATCTTAGCATTCATGCATGTGCATCTAAACAGTGTATAAATTGCTATAATTAAGGCCAAAATTATAGAATAAATAAAAGAAAAGAAAAAGAATAAAATATTGTAAATATTTTATGACCCAAAACCCCGAGACCTAGGTATCTAGATGAATAGGTCGATAAGGGTCAAATACCTATATTATTCTATTCATTCTTTAATCATTTTTGGACCTATTTTTGGTTCCACTTTTTATATATCAAATCAAGAAACTTTGTACATGAAGGTTGTAGATATTTTCATAAAGAAAAATACAAAATTGATTTCACTGAAAAATAATATACATATAAAAAGTTATGGTCTGAATAAAAATCCAGAATCCCAACTTCCCAGACCTGTATCTCACAACTGACAACTCCAAATGCAGCATACTCACCTTTAATTGTATATAGAATAAAATAATCTATCCAATGGTGGTAGTTTCACATTTGGCGGAGCTACGGTTTGAATGTTGAGTTTTGGACCATCATTGTATAATTGTACAGATTAAAATATTTAATTTATTATTTATTCATTATTTTTGTATTTTTATATTTTTATAATTATGTAAATATTACTTATAATATATTTGTGCATTAAAATCAGAATAAAAATGCAAAGAAAACTTAAAATAAAAATAAACATATATAGAATACATAGGTATGCTACCCATATCCATACCTATTCATTATACCCTTATATTTTATTAAATATACCCAACAATTCAGAAAAATAAAATAAAAATACATTTATGTACATAAAATTATCTTATGATTTTAGAAAATACTAAATAAAATTTATAAAAATAAAATACCTAAATAAAAATTAAATACTAAAATACATAGGTAATATACCTATATAGAGCTAAAAAGTGAACTTGTAAAAATATAACTCATAAAAATAATTAAAAATCGAAATAAAATACTAGATAAAATTCTAAACATTTTTTTATTTTATCACCTAATTAAAATAACACCATTTACTATTTTAAAATGATTTATTAATATGTTTTTCCAGGGTTTTTCCTGGTTGGTCCATGTGGACCAACCAGGAGGTCAGAACTGTTGACCAAGGTCAACAGTTTGACCTACCCCCCTGTAGCTCTGCGCGCCTCGTTCTTCCCCCGCTTTTGCGGATTTTTCGAGGACGCGTCTTTCACCCTTTGAGGTTGATTTCTTCTGTGAAGATCTTCCCCTCCTAACCATCTTGCACACCAGTACATCTCCTTGGGATGTGGAGCTCTGAATCGAGCCGTGCACCTCGATCAAGGAACCCCCACGTCAACCCCTTAAAACCCAAACCTGACTTCCTTTTGAAAATTTGAACCGCAAATCATCTAGAACCCTTCACCCTTGGGTGCGCATTGAAGACTCGTTGGTGACAGCAACGGTCCGCCACCATCCAAGCGGAGGAAGAGCGACTGTTATAGGCGCGTTCCACACCTCCGGCAAACCTTGCCGTGGAGGTACTTCCACCTCGGGTCCTACCCCCTTGAGGTACTTATTCACTCCTTTTTCCTTGCTCATTTTACTCCCTAGAGTTAGAGCGTCGTTCAGATCATTCGAAACTCCATCGCTAAGCCATCGATTCGCCCAATCGATCGGTCGCCGGAGACATCTCCAGCCTCCTTCACGTCCATACGCTCCGCCTCGTTGTTACCCTTCCCTCCTCGCTACGAGGTTGGGGCATTTTTGCCCCCGACCTTTTCACTTTTTTTGCAGGTCCTTGGAACGCCAGTGCGCCTGGTGTGGCTTCTGAAGGTTGTCGGACCAACCTGGAGCCCTCCCTCGTCCTCGACGTTGTGGGGTAGCTCCGGGGGGGGGGGGGGGGCGTCGGCCCATTTTGCCGCACCAGTGAGTAGAGGACCCCCACAGGAGATCCAGGAGCCATTTTAGGGCGTAGAAGCCCCCCGGAGGAGGGAGCGGGCTCTATTCCAAGCTCGCCACCGGCGAGTTCATCCTCTGTTCGTCCTCCAATGCTCAGCACCGTCAGATCCGACCTGTTCTTGAACGTCAGCAGTAGCTGTCGGATCGGGGGTGCTCTCGGCCGTTGATCGTACTCCCATCATCTAATCCTGGGCCTTCAAATCGAAGCGCCATTGCGCGTCTGCTGCGCGCCAAGTGGTTAAGTGGGGTTCATCCCACCGTTCATCGCCGCCGAAGCCTGGGTAATTTTGCTCCCATACCCAGGCCATTTTGTATTTAGTATTTTAGTCTAAAACCTTAATTGGCTGTTTAAAACAACTATGACATTTGTGAACTCGGCCCTCGAACATTCAACATTTGCATACAGATCCTGTGCCATGTCACCTCACGTGACCTGTACACGTGAGGTTCGGGCTTTTTGCATTAGGACCAACGGTTTTTGGTGTATTTCGTTTTAATACCAAAACATTTAGGGTAAGAGTTGTATTTTTGGAAAAATTGCAAGTTAGCCCCCAGGATTTTGAAATATTACATTTTGGTCCTAGCTAGGCGCGTGCAAGTCACGCGCCTTGGTTGGAAAATTGCTACGATACCCAGGCGGGTTTTGTAATTGATCTTTGGTCCTGAAAATTAAATATTAAGTGTAAACTTTTGTGGAAAATTGCATGTTTGCCCCTAGATGTTTGAGAAATAGCATGTATACCCCTACCATGCCTGATTAATGTTTGGATGCCTGTTTTAATTATTTAAATTATCATTTGGCCTCCAAAAATTCCACAAAAATAGGGTTAAGTTCCTGTAAACTTTTTTTTTGACTCTAGCATTTTAGTTTTTGATTTTATTTTATTTTTCTATTTATTAAAAATCAAAAACATGCATTTATTTCCCTGTTTGCATTAGAAAATACATAAAAATTATAAAAACGTTTTGAAAAATTTCAAAAAAATTATATTTCCTGTGCTTTATCATCCATTAGTGTCACTCCAAAAATCACTAAAAATCTCAAAAGAAAAACCTTAAAAATTCGAAAATACGTAAAAACTTCAAAAAAATATGTAAAATCAAAGAAAACTCAGAAAAATACAAACTCAGTTCCTTTTTGTTCTATATTTTATTACTTTATTTGAAAATTAGTGTGAAAAATTTTGGTTGTTGTTTGCTAATTTTAATTCCTATTTTACTCACAGCCAGCACATATTTCACTGTTTTTCCTTATTTCGGTATTTAAAATACCAAAAACAGTTTGAAAAATATCCAAAAATCACAAAAACAGTAAAAAATCATAAAAATATCAAAAACATTTTATTTCTGAATTTTTGGTTATTTTTGCACATTTTTATAAATACTTTATCTTGTCTTTAATTACTTGCTTATATTTTCCAATATTGAAAAAGAAACAAAAAAATATAATATATAAAATTATAAAAATCATAAAATTAAAAATCAAAAATCAAAAATAAAAATTAAATAAAAAATACAACATTAAAAACCCACAAAAAATCGTTGCTTGCTTGCTTAGTGTCGACATCACCACACATTCACACACACACTTGTATTTGATCTACCCTGTTTGCTCGCTGTGTTCGAACTCTTTGCATACTTGTCCCTATACACCATTTGTGTAGAGTTAAAAATAAATTTTAACTCCACATTCATTTCTAATTCTTGATCTTTAGTGTGTGTTAATTGTTGATTAATTTCAGGATTTGATCGGTTGACACTTCGACTGTGTTCCCGCCTTTTGTGGAACACAAGACCGATCGATTTATGGGATTATCACTGCACCCTTCCTATTTTCGCCGGCACCACAACCACTCTCTCTACCCATTAACCACCCTATGATGAAGCCCCCACTCCCTTCATCTTCGCCGACCTCCATGTACTCCATGATCCCCTTCCTCCTCGCTTCATCCACCCTACGAACTTCACTCTTCCATCAATGCCACCTCCACCTTCTCTCTATAAAACCCCCACATCCGGACATCGTTATGCCCATCCGCCATTGCAAGAGAGAACCTAGATGTACCCTCTACCTATCAGTTACAGTGATTAGGGCTCATAAGCGAGCGACTATAGAATTCATCTCCGGCGAGATCCACAGCCAACTCCGTCGTGCAACAGCTCCACCGACGAGCTGCACGAGCTCGGGAAGCTACCGGCCCTTGCGCGGATACCAGGAAGCTCCTCCTCGAGCTTCTCACCTCAGGTAGACACCTCCATTTCTTCTCCAATATTCTTCTTGTCTTTCATGGTTTTTTCTACGATTTTATTCCACTACTCCGCTCATCTTCACACTCACCTGACCACCCCCTGAGCTCTGCCTTGGAGCTCCCATCTTCATACACCTCTCCATCCACTCCAATCACCCCTTGCACTCCACCCGATCGAAGCTCTCTCGGTCATGGCAAAACTCCATCTCCAGTCGTCACCAATTCACCCCCTAGGCCTGGCCGCACTCACACACACATCCACTTCACCCCCTAGGCCAGGCCAGCTAACCCTGTAGGTACCCCAATCTTGATTGAACGGAACATCATCGGAGCTCTGCTTGAGCTTCGTCCCCTCCGACGTTCAGACCTCTCCCGCCACTCCTAGCACCTCTGGCATCCTCCTGGCACTTCCTCGACCAGTCCGAGCTATATAGGAGCCGCCGACGTGCTAAACCTAGCACGGGAGGAGGAGGAGGAGCCATGAGCAAGTCGTCGGAGCCTCTCCATGTCCGCCGCAGGAGGCGACGGATCGGAGAGGATAAAGAAAAACCACCGTTGGATCTTCCTGATCTGACTATCCTGATATAAACTCATCGCACAGGGCCAAACATCGTCGGATCTGGAGGATCCCACGGGTACTACTCCACAATGTCGCCCGCTTCATTACGCGCCAACCATCGTCGATCTTGCACAGATCTGAAGGGCCTGATCTCATCACGTCAACTTCACTAGCCCCGTTAGATCATCTCGATCTGATGACTCTAAGGGAGCCACGCTAGCAGCTCCAGCAGCCATAGGATACACACTAATCCAACAATCTACATCGCGCCAAGTAGCCTCCTCCGAGCCTCTTCCCTTACCCTAGGCTTGGAGCAACCGAAGTAGACCCGAGGCTGATCCCTGCCTCCCGAGCCTTCGCCCAAGCCTCGATTGACACTCGAGCCAAGCCCCACACGTTCTTTCCAAGTGAGGACTGGGTATTTTGCACAGAGACCCTCGAAGGTTTTGGAAATTGCAATTTGGTCCCTTCCAGGCGTGTCACACGAGGAGCGCATGACTTTGTGAGAAATTTACATCAACCTCCCTCGCATTATAGGTAATTGCATTTAAGTCCCTGTCAGTATGTTTTGTTTTCAGAGTTTTTATTTTCAGTATTTCAAATTTGGTCCCTGTCTTTGCACGCATCATTAGGTGTCCATTTTGCATCATTTTCAAATTCTAAAAGTTGCATGTTGTACCCAACTTGTCCTTTATCTCATGTTACACGTGTTTAATTTTTGTGACTTATTTGGAATTTAATATTATTAATTTGGTGAAATTTTCTATATTTTTCCCATTGTGTGCCTTTTAATTTGTATTCAATTTCTTGTTTCTCCAAAAATCATCATAAAATAACATTAGACTTAGGATAATTTATTCTACATTGTATCCAAAAATAGTTGTATTTGCACGTATCTCGAGGCTTGAATAAATTAAATAGTGATTTTCTTAATTGATTTTTAATAGGTCCAATTCACATAGAATTTTAGGTCTATTAATTTTCCCATATTCATCATAGTGAGTTCCATCTAGAATAATTTTTGTATCTGAAAACATTGCATTTTGGTATTTATTAAAAATAATTTTGTAAAAATAACCTTGAATTAAAATTTTATTCACAGTAAATTCAATTAGAGTCGAATAATTCCAAAACAACTAGGCACTTAGGTTCATATCATTCTATCTTTTGGCCAAGTTTCATAATTTTTGGACATAATTTTATTATCTTTATGACTTAACTTGTAAAATTGACTTGAAATTGCATTCGTTTTTCCTTTATTGCATAAAAATTTCTAAAAAAAACCAAACATAAACCTCTGAAAATCTGACTTCTAAAATCACTTAAAATTCACCTAAGGAGGCAGCTGCCTCCCTGAATTTGACCTTGGGCTTGCCAAGTAAAATAAATCTGCTGCTCGCATTTAATTGAACATTAACTGAAGTGGTATTTTTGATGATGCATTGATTACCCGACTGCAATGAATCTAACTATTAATTTGACCATTAATTTGATTAAATAAACAAGGGTAGTCTGAGCAATGTCAAAATGGCGCCATAATTTCTAGAGAATTTTGAGTATTTGATTTTCCATCCACAGCTAGTGTGATTCCCAGCTTTCTTGTTAATATTTTCTGTCATTTATTTTTGAGTATTTTATGTCGTCCTTTATCTGGCCTCAATTTGTTTTTGTACGAGGAACACGAGGAGTCGATGGCTCTTAAAGGAGTTTTCTTTGAATATTTTGAGTGATTGTGAGGACTTGTAATTGTGTCATTCTTCATTATTTTTGCAATCTTTCCAGCAGTTCCCGTTTGGGTTCTCACGTATGTAAAAATAGTGGAAATGTTTCCCCATGTGCTGTGTGGATTGCTTTTTAGATTAGGATTGCACTTGCGGCTCTTAGAGCCACTTTAGGACTTGCTTGTGCTCGTAATTTTCTAGGACCACACTTCACACATAAAAGACACACTTAGACCACACGTCTAGTCAAATTTAATCAGTGCTTCACTCGATAATATAACTGCCCGTCAAGGAGCGGCTTTTCTCGCAAGCATTGCATATAGTGTAAAAGATTTTCATATCTATTTTGTATCATCCATAAAAGCGAAGGGACCACTATAAGTCTTCTCAACTCAGTATACCATCATTGTTTTATCATGCATCGGCTTTTCTTGACTCCTTTCTCTTGGTTTTTCAAACTTAGGTAAAAAGGAAATTGGGACTGGACGATAGGCGTGCTTTGTGGTTGGACTAACTCAGTGATAACCTAACTTAAAATCGGGACTGCTAATAAAATTGACCAAAAAATCAATAAAATCGGAAATTTTGCTTGCGGGAGATTAACCCCGACATTATTTTAAGGACGAGTAAGGGTACTTGAGTGAGTGTGCACACCCTAAGGCAGAGCCCAGATCCCCACCTTCCATTTCACGTACCAACTAATCCTAGCAAGTATCACGAGTTGAATTTTCTCAGGTTCACTAACTAGCACCAAGTAGCCTCCGCCTTCTCGCATGTAGATAGGGGTGAACCAGCGATGCTTCACGACAAGTTACTAGTAACCCGTCGGGGTGAAGTTCCAATCTTGTCAGCCTCCGCCTACTTGCAGGTAGATAGGGGCAGGTCTTTAAACCCATCAACTTGGGATTGGAGCAAAGAAAGGAAGGGTGCAAGAATCTTAGGAGACATGTTAAATAGAGAAGACGTATCCGGCTCTAAGCTGACTTCCCTATAAGCCATGTAACCTTTGCTATTTTCATGAAAATCACACTTAAAATCAATCAGATTAATCGGACTTGGTTTCAAATTCTACACTATGTAAGTATGAAAATAAGGGTTTGGATTCACTTGCTTGTCTCAGGTAAGAGTAAAATCCTATCTTAAACTCCCGAATATTCTTCTCTCCAACGAAGATGACTGACTGGGGGGACATCTACTCCCAATTTGCCAATATTTCTTTGAGCCCCCCATGAAACTCATCTTCACCGGCCGAAGTGCAACTTGGGTCAACCAGAGCTCATGACCCTCTTGAGTTCTGAATCCCTCAACCTCGAGGTGGTAACTCTCAAACCAACTCTTTTCTCTCCTCTGATCTCACCGAGGAAGAACAATGCATCAGTAATAATCCCTTTCCTTATTTGTCCTCTAACAAAGACCACTTTTCATTCCCTGGAATAGAGGACACAATGCCACCTAAGCGACCCTTGGATGAAGAGGAACAAAGAGATGACCCGATACAACAAATCCTTGCTCGCCTCACCACAACAGAAAAAAAAAATGCAGATCTTACGACAAGGATGGGACAGATCATTACGACTGGAGCAATTGACCGACCCATGGTAGATGCTTACAACCTAGCAGAAAATGAGTTGCATTGTCGATTGGCACCAGTGGTTCCCCCAGAAGCATTCGAGCTAAAACCCCACATTATGTGCCTGCTACCGAAGTTCAATGGAAATGCAAATGAAGAACCATATGCCTTCCTTAGAGACTTCGAGCTGGTTTGCAACAACCTCATCGTAGGGATGGGCAAGGCTACATTACGCTGAAGACCACCCTTTTTGTCTTAGGAGATAAGGCCACTCACTGGTTGAAAAATCTCGGGGTGAGATGTACGACCTGGATTAATTTGATGGATTTATTCTTTAAGATGTTCTAGGCGCTCAGTAGGACTAATCAAATGAGAACGAAGATCGTGTGTTTTTACCAGGGACCTAATGTACCATTAGATGAAGCGTGGGATAGGTCTAATGACTTAATTCAGAAGTGCCCTTACCATGGCATTTTAAAAGAGATCTTAGTACATACCTTATTCTGTGGCATGACCCCGGAGATGCAGGGGTTAGTAAGTTCCGCCTGTATAGGAAGCTATCTGAACAAAAATGAAAATGCTGTTTGGAAAATATTGGAGCAGATGGTAGAAACAGGCAGGTCGCAGGCCACCAGGTCCTATCAGTTGTCTCCTTCGATCCTATCAAACGAGACAACTAGGAGGACTGTAGCGGATCTGATAGAGGACCTCATCGCTAGCATGGGGATGATAGCTGATAAGTTAACCATGGTCGAGCAAATAACAAGAGGGTCACTGACCTTGAGGCACTCTCGTGATTGCCGAAAAAAGTGGAGGAACTAACTGAGAGGGTAGCCAAGATACATATACTTGCCCCTTCTGCACCACCTATACCTATACATCGAGTTCATCTTGTATAGGAACAGGCACAGGGGCCTTAGAGTAGCTGGGTAGAGGAGCAAATATACACTCAGTAGGAGCAACACGCACCCCCACAAGTGGAGACAGGATACGAGGAGCCTTCGTAGGTGTTCGAGATCAACGGGATGTGGTACACCCGTGAAACCGTCAGAAGACAGTCGGGATGGGGAACGGTCAACCACATTTTCCTTCCCTAGCTTACTGATGAATCCATGATTCATTAATTTTTTTATCTTAAAACCCTTAACAGATGCATGTAAATATTCATTAATTCCCATCTTTTAATAAATCCTCATTCATGTATAAATATTCACTTTTAACCATCAAAATCATGTAAGTAAAAAAAAGATCAAGAAAAAGAACAAAAGGCAGATTGGATATATGTATATATGTACAAGATGACTTCAAATATAAATATAACTGCAAGGTATATTTATAGCCTAACCCCAAAGACCAAGTCAGCATGGATTGGTCGACAAATCAAAAAGTAGGAGGAGATAAGGAAAGAACATCCATAAAAATAAATTAACACACACACCATGTACATTTCACTATTTATAAAATAAATACAAAACATCAAATATTTTTAATTAATTCATATGTATATATTTTTCGCCAAACTCTTTTCCTAATTATTTCAAAAAAAAATATAAGAATATAAAAATAAGTCAAAAATATTACCTTGTATATTTGCCAAGAAATCCTACTTGTAAATTGTCAAAATCTCAACTTCCGAACATCATAACTTCTTCATACGAACTCCAATTTGACTCTATTCACCTTTAAAGTTCATAAAATGATATTCTCTAACTAATAAAGGTGGTTTCATCAAATTCGAAGTCCGTTTGCAAAAAGTCAGTTTTGGGACCAAACGACAACAGGGTTTCTGGGCTATTTATTTTCCATAACACACTTTATTTATAGTTTTCTTAATTTTATAATTTCTAATTAATTTCATGATCTTGTAATTTAACCCTAATTTATTTCATATTTTTTGGTGTATATTTATTATTTTAATAAAATCAAAAACCTTAAATTATAGGCAAAAATGAACTAACTAGATACTACCAATATTTATTAATATTTGTAAATTAATTTACTAAAATCTATATAAATTCACACAAGCTTTATTTATTATTCTAATAATTAAGAAAATATAAAATTAATATTTATTTAAATATTGAATTAAAAATTCAAAACCTATTTATAAATACAGATTTATTAATATAATATTTATATTTTGAATAATATTTATTATTTATAAAAAGTAATTATTTCATAAATTAAATAATTATTTTATTTAAATTTCTTATATTTACACCTACTTTAAATAACGTTATTTATTATTTAATAATGAATTTACAAACATTTTTAGCTTCTGGCCAACCAAGTGCTGACACTTGTCAGCACTTGGCTCATCTTCCTCAAGAAGCAGGTATACTAGACTGCTCTGACCGCCCGACTTCAGCCATTTTTCTCGCGCATCTTTTAACTCCTCCAGATGATCCAAACTGCCAGATCTAATCCTCTAACAACCACCAATCTCGCCTACCATTTGATTCTACTTGGAGCCCATGCATTCTCTGGGGCCAAAGTCCGCCATTCGCAAACAAACTCTCCAACTACATGTAGCTCAAGCTCCAGGTGCCCAACACCCATCTTTCCAAGCCTCGCTCCGCCCAACGTAGAGGTGACAGCTCCGTTCCAGCGAGCTCGCGTGGAGGAGGGATCTTTGGAGGAGGTTCCAAGGTGATTCGCTACCTTGCATCACAGTACATCGCCGCGTTCCGCACCGGCCAAGGTCGCCCTTCGAGCTATTCTTCGAGGTAATATACCTTGACCTTCCCAGACCTATTCCTTCATCCTTTCGAATTTCTTTCTCGATCAACGCGCCTTAATTAGAGACGCCAATCGCGTGATTAGTTAGCTTAATCCATTAGCTTAATCGCTAGGTCGAATCCCACCTTCAAAGCATTTCCAAGACACTTTGAATCACATTTCATTTCATCTACATTCTCACGTATCCCGCAATAATTCGGGAAATTGCATTTTTCATCACTTTTCGAGCTTGCAAACATATAACCGCTAGGCCGATTCTTCGTGAATCGAGCACATAAATCTTGTATCTGCAGGTTCTTCTTCATCAGGGGCCATTTCCACGCCCCTGGAAGCTCTAATCATCAAGGAAATCACCGCTCAAAGACAACCATAACAAACAGTTATCGGAACAAAGTTGTGAGTCCGCCATCTTCCTCGAGTTTCCACCGATGATCGGAGTCGCCTCCGATCACCACCTACCGCGGGCGAGCTCGAGGTGTGGAGGAGCCACCCCTCTGGCCCCGCCGGAGAGCCAAAGTCTCCGTCACCTGATCGGGAAAATTAGTTGAAGAAGCAGCCGTCGACTGCTCTCCAACAACTTCAAGAACATCCCAAGAACAGGGCGTAGTATAGGTGACCGTCACGTGGCACGCGCACAAGCGTCGGATCAACACATCTCCATTTTAATCTGAACCATCTAGCCAAAACAGTGGAGAATTTGCAACATAACTCAAGAGAGCTTTCCAGAATTTAATGTCGCTGCCAAGGTTTTCTGAAGTTACATTTAGATCCCTCCGCAGGGACCTAAATGTAAAACTCTTTATTTCTTTTTACAGAATAGTCCCTTTGAGGTCCTTTTTGCAACAATTTCTAGTTATTTTTCTTGCGCTTTTACCCCTGGGCTGTAGGTGGATTTTTGGATCTCTTTTTGACCATGTTTTTCGTAGACTTTCTTGGTGTAGTTATACAACTACCTACGTGAGTTTTTCATTGATTCTATGCGTATTTTTCTCGTAGTTTTATCATGTCGTGATTCTTCACAAACCATCTACATTTTGATTTGAATTTGGTGTGTTGACCGAGCCCATTGCTCGGCTTCTTACCTATTATACTGTATCACATATATTTTACCTATATTCCACCTATTATATAATAAATAAATCTTATGAAAAATATCACTTTGGAAAATTAAATAAAAATTGGAAAAATTAAAATCAAATAAAAAAATTAAAAATCAAAAATTAAATAAAAAGTGTTTCTTTTTGTAAATCACTCTAAGAAGAGATAAAAATAAATCACAAAAATATTTCCTTAAAAATCAAAGCATTCTATTCTGCCTCCTTGAGTTCGACCAAGGCACACTCACCTAGATAAATAAATAGTGTAGGTTTTTCTCTGAAAACTGAATTTGTTTGATCGACTGAGATATTTTCGTGGTTTTTTCTACACCGACATCTTTATTCTCTAAAAAGCAGCAATCTGATTTTAGCCACATCAAAATGGCACCGTTGCCGGGGAGGCGTTAGAATATTTTAATCTTTTTCGAATTTTTGTGATTTTATTTTTTCACTTCTTTTTGTTTGGTTTTTCGTAGCTTCTCTTCGGTTTGTCATACAATTTTTCGTACGGCTTTTCTCTATTCTTCTCTCGATCGTTTTCGTACGGCTTTTCGTACAGCTATTCAAGTTTGCAGGGCATGCAGGGTCAGCCAACTTCATAGGAAGCCAAAACAATTGAAAGAGCAGAGGTCGGATCCTTCTCTACGAATTGGTTGCAAAGGCAGAATTTGTTAGTTTAATTTTCTAAAAGAGAGAGAAAGGGAGAGAAACTGTAAAAGAGAATAAACAACCCCCCCCCCCATTTTCTTCGGGGTCTGATTCGTCGGATACCGTGTATTCGGGGGATCAGAGCACCCACCGTGGTTTTCTTGCCTTATCGGTTTTTCCGTGGCTTTTTCGATAGATGCATGCTTAGGTGTCTTTATTCTATCTGATTGCGCTTCCATAGCTAGATTTAGGACTTGCAACCTAGGTGCATGATTTTAGGATTCAGAAAATTAAAAAATTATTAGAAGTCTGTTTGAAAATACTCAAAAAATTATAAAACCACATAATAAAACCGGGACTGCTAAACATATCGGACTTAAAAACTGTAATGATTCATCTGATTTGGTAGAGTAATCCCCGCCATTTCTCATAGTGCACGAGCGAGAGCCGACACTTAATCTAAAACCCGATCTCTTTCAACATACTACTTAGTTCATACACTTAATTACTGCTTTTCAGTTGGTACGATCGAGTAGACGAAAACGGTCCGAGTTTACTTAACAGAGGGGGGATTTAGAGGACACCGTGTAAGGCTCTATCCTCATGTAACGGGGGCCAGAATCGGTATGTGTACTTGCCACCATACTGGCCGAGAGCAAGTGGTTCTCTGTAAGGACTCGGGATAGTATCGGGGGAGAAAACTTGGGCACCTATCATCTCGCACAGCGTACGATAACCACAATATTTGTTTGCTAATTACAACCCTAAAACCGACAAGATAAAAGACTGAACTATTATGGTCATCATCGGGTTGAGTTGGTGAAAAATGGGGTTTGCATTGTGTTTGCTTACGGGGTGTGAGTTTCCGCGGCTTTCGCATTTTTCCTCTCTTTTTGAATCGTAAATCATGCTCTCCCGATTAAAACTCTTGATATCGAGGATGACATCTCGACGGCTTTTCTGCTCAGACTCCGTGAGCTTTCGACCTTCCACCATCGACCGTACATCTTTACAAGCTTGGGATGACTCTCTTCCCAAGATGGTCCCATCTGATCTCGAGGAGAGTCAGACCCAGACTCCCTCGCCTCCTGGCCATAAAATTGAGACAGACCCTCATCTCAATAAATCATCTCCAGCCGAATTTTTGCTGAGTTCTTACGAGAGCTTCTCTTTTCCAGACGATTCGAAGCCGATGGCTCGTGGCAAAGGACCATCAGCATAAGAGAGGGCAGCAGCTGAGGAGCAAGATGAAGGAAGAACAGACACCGCAGATGTTACTACAGGGATTCTCGAGATGCTTCAACAGATGAATCTACCGATCCGAGATCAATTTAGAACTCAGAATGAGTTACAGGCTGAAATAGCCATGTTGAGAGTAGGGGCCGGGAACCATTTACCGCCTACGATTCCCATGACTTTATGGGAATAGTATGACCTGGGCGCGAGGCCGCTCCATCATTAGATTCAGCTACCGCCGAATCAAGGGCCATACGAACTAAAGACGTCCTTCATCTCATTGCTTCCCAAGTTCTACGGGAATGCTACAGAGGAGTCGTTTACCTTCCTACAACAATTCGAGATGATCTATGATATGGCTTGCTATCCAAGAGTTATGCAGGAGGCAGTACACCTCAAGGCCTTTCCCTTTGCCTTAGCCGATAAGGCTCTTTATTGGCTGAGTCATTTGGGACGGGAAATATCTACATGGGATGATCTGAAGTCCACATTCCTGCATAAATATTTTCCTCTGGGAAGTACGAACATGATGAGGATCCAGATCTCCAACTTCACACAACTTCCGCAAGAATCTTTCCATGAGGCATGGGATAGATTCAAGGACCTTACAGAGAGATGCCTGCATCATGAGATCCCGATGAAGGTGCTAGTACATAACTACTTTGGAGGACTCCAGCCGGACATCCAGGGGCTCGTGAGTGCCGCATGTGGCGGTAGTTATTTGAATAAGGATGCCGAGTCAGTCTGGGCCATATTCGAAGGGATGGCCGAGAATTCCAGAGTCGTGGACTCTACTCGGGCATTTCAGAAAGCCCCACAGCCACCACATCACCGCGATCACCATAAGGTGGCAAACATTTCAGACTCTGAATCAAACACCAACATGGGATTCATTAGCGAGAAACTAACATTGGTGGACATGATTCACAAGCAAGTTCAGGACGTACAGCCAATGCGAGAGTTGGAGAAACTCTCAGCTCTACCTCGGCAGCTTAGTGATCTTTCGAAGAAGGTGTCTGAGCTCCAATTTTGTATCAGCAGAGCCAGTCTTCTTCGACCGCACAACCAGCACGGAGGATCGCACCCGCTCCACCCACCTGTCAGATCCACTACGTTCAGAGCGAGTCCGAGATTCCGCAGATTGATTGGCATGAGGATCAGTCTCATGCCAATCCTGGACAGATCACCTGTGCCGCAGAGATGGAGGTAGAGGCAGAACCCACTTTTGAGATTAATGGGATTTGGTATACTCTGATTCAACAACCGAGTATACCGAATCAGCAGCAGCAGCCGTACAGTCATCCGCAGCGTGGACATCCGCATTTTCAGCACCGCTAGAGCTTCACGCCGCAACAATATCACCCGAATGTTTATCATCAGAGACCACATTCATATCAGTACCCTGCTAACAATTCACAGACATATCCTTATCAGCAGCAGCAACAGTCTTCCTCCACACCACAACGATGCTCCCAACCGTCCACCTCTCAACAATACACACCAATGCAGGAGAGAGGAGAAAAGCAGGGCCACCACACCGAACCAAAGATGTCTTCACAGGCCCAGGCACTCAACCAGATCATGGACATGCTGAGTACGCTCCAGATTACGCACGAGACTTAGATGGAGCAGGTTAACCGTCGTCTGGATGAGTTAACCGCACCAAAGACAACTCTTCCAGCCCAGCCTCAGATGAATCCGAACAATAAGAGGAGGCATCCAGATCAGGTAGACACTACAGGTAAGATCTTGTTTCCTGATTTTTTATCTAACTTCATTCGTCTCAGGAGCGGTAGATCACCATGAGCACCTGCTGGAGTAGAAGAGCAGAAACAGATCCATGAACCGCATGATTCTAAAGCTTAGGAGGAGAATCAGCAAGATGATGAGGACCACTCTGCAGACTTGAGAGACGGAAGTGATGCCGACACAACAAATATGGACACTGGCGAATCAAACGATTACATCACGCTAGATCAGGCAGAGATTTACGAGAAAAGTATATCTTCCCCTATCTTAGAGAGTTTTGTACATAATTATAAAACTCTTGATGTACAAGCTGATTCCATTGTGAGTAAAAAATCTGATTTTCTGACTTCTGATTTTGTTCCTTTTCCCGATGTTTTGATTGGAAAAGGAAAGAAAAACACCAAAAAGAATGTTGTGACACCAGAGACAGAAAGATTACTTAAAGATCACATCTTTTTGAAGATCCTGCTTCATGATGCCTTAGATCATTTTATTACGCTCAAGAATCAACTGAAAAACCGATGCACCACGTGTAGGAAAAAGAGTTCCTGAACAGAAAACATGTCTTGACTAAGGCTACATCTTGTGCCATAAAGAATAAGTTACCGAAGAAGAACAAAGACTCAGGTGCACATTATGACATATGTGAAATCGCAAAAGCCGTGTTCGACCGCACTCTCTTAGATAACGGTTCCTCGATTAACTTGATACCCTCTTCCTTACTCGATGAGCTCGATTTAGGTCATCTTTACAAATCCTGCGCGATCCTTCAATTTGCTGATAGATACGTAAAGAGACCTAAGGTTATACTTAGGAACGTTATCGTAACCGTGCAGGGCCTAAAATTCCCAGTGGACTTTACGATCCTGGACATGGATTGCCCTACACAATTACACATTACCCCGATCATTCTCGGGAGACCGTTCTTAAAAACCGCAAAGTCCCTCTTCGATTATGATACAGGGAAGGTATTTTTCATACCGAGGGTGAGAATGTACATATAGAGATGGCGAGAGAATCGAATACAACCAGTGATGCATCTTCTAATTTTTTGAGTTCTTTAGCCTCCTGCGATTACAAGGATGAGGTCTATCTTAACGGCCTCGAAAGATATCAGGTAGAGACCCAAGAATGTTTAACAAAGGACGGGTCCGAGACCACAGGAGGTGATTCCTCAGATGGAACTTTATATTTAGTCTAGATGATGAGAAGCAAAGGGATCAGACTTCTGACGAATTTATTGCAGATCTTTCAGATTCAGAAACTTTACACGATTCCTCCATCTCATATGATCTAGAGACAGAGTTTCATTTAGCTGAGTTATTTTCCTCTGATCATTCTGACAAGTCGGATGATGTCTTGAACATCTTATGTATTCTGACTCTAGAGCACATTGATATGGTGGATAATTAGAAAGCCGATAAATCCACAACTGATACAGATCATGTTACTCATACGGAAGATGTATCGATAGATCCAGATTCTACCTTTACCTGAATTAAAGACTTTGCCACCAAACATGAAATATGCTTTCCTTGCGGGTCCACATCAACGGTTTACGATCATTATCAGCTCATCTTTGACCGACGATCAAGAATCTCATTTGATGGAGATTCTAGAAAGAAACCGCAAGGCTATTGGGTGGATTGTATCCGATCTCCGCGAGATTAATCCTACTTTATCTATCTCGATCATGACAGCAAAACCTCCAGAGAGTTTCAGCGTAGTCTGAATCTGGTTTTATGAGAAGTTGCCAAGAATGAGATTACGAAATGGTGCGACGCAGGGTTCATTTATCCTATCTCCAACTCTTAATGGGTTAGCCCATTGCATGTTTTCCCGAAGAAGTCGGGAATTTAGATGGTTAAGAATGAGAGTGGAGAGGAGATTCCAAAGAGATTAACCACGTCGTAGTGAGTATGTGTTGGTTAAAGAAAACTGAAAACCCGACGAAGAAGGACCACTTCCCTTTACCTTTTATAGACCAGGTCATAGAACGGTTGGTAGGGAAGCAATACTTCTGTTTCCCTGACGGTTACTCCGGATACAACCAGGTATCAATTGCTCCTGAAGACCAGGAGAAAACCACTTTCACATGTCCGTTCGGCACGTATGCTTTTAGACGGATGCCCTTTGGATTGTGCAACGCTCCTGCTACATTCCAGAGGTGCATGCTTGCTATTTTTGCGGACATGGTCGGTGATTTTCTAGAGGTTTTTGTGGATGAGTTTTCGGTCTATGGTGAGTCCTTTGACGATTGTTTAGCGCACCTAGACCAGGTTCTACAGAAATGGTGTGAGGTAGATCTCGTTCTGTCCTGGGAAAAGAGCCATTTTATGGTTACTCAGGGGATCGTGTTGGGGCACGTCATCTCCCAGCGAGGCATGGAGGTTGACCCTGCCAAGGTGGATGTCATTAAGAAACTTGAACCACCATCCAACATAAAACAGTTACGATCATTTCTGGGGCATGTCGTTCTTTACCAACGATTTATTCAAGACTTATCCATGATAGCCCAACCGTTAACTGAGTTATTAGGCAAAGACATTGAGTTCATGTTAAATGATAATTGTCTTAATGCCTTCCTCACTATGAAAGAAAAGATTATCAATGCTCCTATCCTATAGCCGTCTGATTGGTCTCTACCCTTTGAGATCATGACAGATGCTTCAGATTTTACGGTCGGGGATGTATTAGGACAGAGGAGGAATGGACTTCCCATTGTCATCCACTATGCCAGCAGAACCTTAGACGATGCTTAGAAAAATTACATAGTGACAGAAAAGGAGATGTTGGCTGTAGTGTTTGCGTTAGATAACTTCCGATCATATCTTCTTGGCTCTAAAATCACAATCTATACTGATCACTCAGCTATCCGATTTCTGATGGAAAAGAAGAATGCTAAGGCATGCCTTCTTAGATGGATTCTATTACTTCAGGAATTTGATTTGGATATCAAAGATAAACCTGGGGTAAAGAATGTGGTAGCTGATCACCTCTCCCGATTACAATCAGATCAGACTTCAGATGAGTACACGCCAGAGATCGTAGAGAGATTTCCTGATGAAAGCATCTTTGCAGTTACCCAACTTCCTGGTATGCAGATATAGTGAACTTTCTAGTCACACAGAAGAGTCCTCAGGGTTGGCCTAAGAACGAGTTGATAAACTAGTTTCTGAGGCACGATACTACCATTGGGAGGATCCGATTCTTTTTCGAGAAGGACCGAATTGTGTTTACAGGCATTGTATTCCTCATGAGGAATATAATAGTGTCCTCACCATATGTCATTCCTCATAATCAGTAGGACATCACTCAGGGAAGAGGACAACGCAGAAGGTACTTCAGAGCGGATTATGGTGGCCGACTCTTACTAGAGATGCCTGCATATTCGTGAAGAGTTGTCCAGATAGTCAGAGAGTTGTAGAAACAATCAGTGACAGAGATGCAATACCGATGCGACCCGTTATCATTTGCGAGATCTTTAACGCATGGGGCATAGATTTTCTGGGACCGTTCCCTTCTAGCAGCGGCTTTGAGTACATTCTTCTCGATGTAGATTATGTTAGTAGATGGGTGGAGGCTGTACCCGCACGAACCGCAGACAGTAAAACCATTTGCAAGTTCCTAAGGGAACACAATATTTCACGATTCGGGATCCCACGTATTCTCATTTCAGATGGGGGTAGCCACTTCATCAATAAGGAGGTCAAAAAGCTAGTGAAGCAATACTATATTGATCACAGAGTAGCTTCTCCTTACCACCCACAGACGAACGGCATGGCTGAAGTTTTAAATAGAGAGGTGAAGTCAATTCTCCAGAAACTAGTACGACCGGATAGGATGAACTGGTCACAGCTTCTAGATCGGGTTCTTTAGGCGTATCGTACTACTTATAAAACTCCCATAGGTACTTCTCCATTCAGACTAGTTTATGGAAAGCCGTGCCATTTGCCCGTAGAGATCATGCACAAATCTGAATGGGCAATTTGAGAAATCTTACTGGATGTACAAAAAGCAGGAGCAAAAAGAAAGATATATTTGAATGAGCTGGTAGAGATTTGAAATCAAGCATATGAGAACACACTCATCTATAAGGACAAAGTGAAGAAGTGGCGTGATAGACATATTCGGCACAAGACCTTTGTCCCAGTGCAGAAAGTCTGGTTGTTCAATGCGAGGTTGAGAATTTTTCCCTGCAAATTAAAAAGCAAGTGGGAAGGACCGTACATAGTCATAACGGTGCACGACAATGGCAGTATAGCGATATCAGATGTGTCACCTGGTGCAGAACCGTTCGTGGTTAACGAGCAGATGTTGAAGCACTTCGTCGAGACTACTAATCATCTAGCCCATACTGAAGTGATCTATTTTGTACAGGAATCATGATCATCCTTTCATTTCATCTCATCCTGTACAAATGCTTTTTAGCCTTTCGATTCTGGAGATCCACAACACTTGTATATTCTTCATAGACCGCAAATGTCCCCATTTTTTGCTTGACTTCTATGCTTAGGATACCAGATCCTAAGTAGAGGGGGGATCGATTGTTCATTGATTCACGTTTTATATTTTGTTCTGATTCTTTTGTATATCCTTTCTTCTCCACAAATCTCTGGTCTCCGATTTTGGCTACACTCTTTCTATACATAGGATGCCTTATCCTAAGTATAGGGGGGACCGAGTGATTCTGATGAGTTTGTATTACTTATACCTTTTAAACTCTCGTTATTTATTCTTTTCACCCAGTCATCCCGTTTTTGCTCTCCTGTTATACTTACGATTACCAGATCGTATGTATAGGGAAAGGGTTGACTGACTTGTCTCGTATATTATTTTCACCCACTTTTACTTAGCACGAGTTATGTCCTCCTTTTTCTCTTTTGACGCTATGAGGACATGGCTCAATCTAAGAATGGGGAGTGCGTATATATTGTATATATAATTTCGTCCATAACTCGTACTTTGATGTATTTTCTATATCTATAAAATCCATAAAAAAGTGGGCAAGGGTTAATTTAAAATCTATTTATATATTTATTTATTATTTATAAAATCCTTGTAAATAAGTGAAATATGTTTAAAACTTGTATTTAAAAGCCGTAACTAAATTATGTATTTAAAATTCGTATAATATTTACTTAAAAACTTATTTATTAAAATATGTGTAAAAATTACTCAATCCTTGTAAAATTTTCTGTAGATAAAAGGCGTAAAATTCATTAGATACTTAACCCAAATAAAAAAATATATATCTTGCAAAACCCGTGAATAAAAAGGACTTGTCTATAAAAAATCCAGAAACTCCATAAAAAATACAAAACCCTAAAAATCATAAAAACCGCAAAAATCGTAAAATCCATAAAAACAAGTAAAATTCATAAAATATAGTTGCATGGTTGCATTTGCGTTCGCATTTTTTAGAATAAGTTTGATTTCTAGAACTAATGACTGAGTTTATCTAAAGGACGGAGCTTGATCAAGGCTTTTAACTTCCATTGTAAGAGGCCTAGTTAGGAACTGGAATTTAGACTCTTCAGGTCTGTGACTTAAATCTTTGGGTTCCATAAGACCATGTTCGGGAAATCAAGTCATCTGTGCTTAAGTAGACCATTTGGTGTCATCCATATAATTCTACACCAGTGAACCAATATTGAACACATGCACTCCACACTTATCTCAACTTGTATAGAGTTGCGAAGAGTTGTACATCTTGGTAGTGCATTTCTATCCATATCTTTGCGGCATTGAAGACTAAAGACGGGAGAGATTGGGGTTGCGATAGTTGCTTCGGATGAGGGAAGGATCTACTGACACAAATTTTCTATGACCTCAAAAAAGGGACGGAACAAAAGATGCTATATCCATCGAGGCATAAAGAGATGAATGCAGTGCAAGCCAATTACAAAGTCAAATAAAAGAAGAAGCCACCAAATACAAAAATGACCACAATGGTCCAAGCTTCCAACAAAAATGCATGCACATCTTAGTGGAGGCTCAGCTACACCGGTTGAGCTTCACAAGGAGATGCATCTACATTGGTCGCACTCCACTATTTTTCTCATTCTTCTACTTTCTCTCTATATTCGATTGTGGACATAGCAGAACTTAACTCGGAAGGGAATACCCCCTCACTGAGGAAAGAGTAGCAGGATGAGGAAGCCATAGAAATGTATAGCCGGGATGGACGGTTTCTTCCGTTCTCTAAGCAGGAAGATCTAAATCAATTCACACACTGTACATGTTGACTTCAAGGATAATAGAGTTTGCGATATGAATAAGTGAGTATGAACTAACCGATGAAGTGATCTTGAATAAGGATTTTTGGAGCTTGAGGACTGTTGAGGATAAAATCCTAATCCTAGTTAAGGTTCTGACAAAATGCTAATTTCAGGCCCGATCGAGCTCTATCCTTTGTCTGTTCTCATGAATTGGTTTAGGAAAAAAAAATCATTCTAACTTTTCTTCTTTTTCACTTACTTTCTCAAAATAAGTCTTTGCTAAGGGACTAGCAAAGTTTAAGTATAGGGAGTTGATGCATCAATGATTCATTAACTTTTCTGTCGCATTTTGTCTTAAAACCCTTAACAAATGCATGTAAATATTCATTAATTCCCATCTTTTAAAAAATCCTCATTCATGTATAAATATCCACTTTTAACCATTAAAATCATGTAAATAAATAAAATATCAAGAAAAAGAACAAATGGCAAATTGGATATATGTATATATGTAAAAGATGACTTAAAATATAAATATAACTGCAAGGTATATTTATAGCCTAACCTCCGAGACCAAGTCAGCATAGATTGGTCAACAAACCAAAAGGTAGGGGGAGATAAGGAAAGAACATCCATAAAAATAAATTAACACACAAACCATGTACATTTCACTATTTGTAAAATAAATACAAAACGTCAAAGATTTTTAATTAATTCATATGTACATATTTTTCACCAAACTCTTTTCCTAATTATTTCTAATAAAATATAAGAATATAAAAATAAGTCAAAAATATTACCCTATATATATGCCAAGAAGTCCTACTTGTAAATTGTCAAAGTCTCAACTTCTGAACATCATAACTTCTTCATAAGAACTCCAATTTCACTCTACTAACCTTTAAAGTTCATAAAACAATATTCTCTAATTAATAAAGGTGGTTTCATCGAATTCGGAGTCTGTTCGCAAAAAGTCGGTTTTGGGACTAAAAGATAACAGGGTTTCTGGGCTATTTATTTTCTATAACATACATTATTTATGGTTTTCTTAATTTTATAATTTATAATTAATTTAATGATCTTGTAATTTAACCCTGATTTATTTCATATATTTTGGAGTTTATTTATTATTTTAATAAAATAAAAAATCTTAAATTATAGGCAAAAATGAACTAACTAGATACTACCCATATTAATTAATATATGTAAATTAATTTATTAAAATCTATAAGAAATTCATACAAGCTTTGTTTATTATTCTAATAATTAAGAAAATATAAAATTAATATTTATTTATTTATTTATTGAATTAAAAATTCAAAACCTATTTATAAATACATATTTATTAATATAATATTTATATTTTGAATAATATTTATTATTTATAAAAAGTAATTTTTCCATAAATTAAATAATTAATTTATTTACATTTCTTGTATTTACACCTACTTAAGATACCGTTATTTATTATTTAATAATGAAGTTACAAACATTTTCAGCTCCTGGCCAACCAGGTGCTGACACTTGTCAACACCTGGGTCATCTTCCTCAAGAAGCAGGTATACCAGACTGTTCTGACCGCCGACTTCAGCCATTTTTCCTACGCATCTTTTAACTCCTCCAGATGATTCAAACCACCAGATCTAATCCTCTAACAACCACCAAGCTCGCTACCATTAGATTCTACTTGGAGCCCACGCATTCTCTCTATAAAAGGGGCCAAAGTCCGCCATTCGCAAACTAACTATCCAACTTCATGTAGCTCAAGCTCCAGCTGCCCGACCCCCATCATTCCAAGGCTCGCTCCGCCGGACATGGTGGTGACAGCTCGGTTCAGCGAGCTCGCGTGGAGGAGGGATCTTTGGAGGAGGTTCCAAGGTGGTTCGCTACCTTCCATCGCCACACATCGTCGTGTTCCGCTTCGGCCAAGGTCGCCGTCGAGCTATTCTTCGAGGGAATGTACCTTGACCTTCCCAGACCTATTCCTTCATCCTTTCAAAATTCTTTCTCGATCAACGTGCCTTATTAGCGACGCCAATCACGTGATTAGTTATCTTAATCCATTAGCTTAATCGCTAGGTCGAATCCCACCTTCAAAGCATTTCAAAGCCACTTCAAATCGCGTTTCATTTTAGCTACATTCTCACGCATCTCGTAATAATTCTGGAAATTACATTTTTCATCACTTTTCGAGCTTGCAAACATATAACCTCTTGGCTGCTTCTTCGTGAATCGAGCACATAAATCTTGTATTTGTCGGTTCTTCTTCATCAGGGGCCATTTCCACGCTTCTGGAAGCTTTAGTCATCAAGGAAATCATCTCACAAAGGCAACCGTAACAAACAGTTATCGGGAGAAAGCTGAGAGTCCGCCATCTTCCTCGAGTTTCCACCAACGATCGGAGTCACCTCCGATCACCACCTACCGCGGCGAGCGCGAGGGGTGGAGGAGTCACCCCTCTGGCCCCGTCGGAGAGCCAAAGTCTCCGTCACCTAATCAGGAAAATTAGTTGAAGAAGCAGCCATCGACAACTCTCCAACAACTTCTAGAACATCGCAAGAACAAGGCGTAGTACAGGTGATCGACACGTGGCACACGCACAAGCGTCGGATCAGCACATCTCCGTTCTAATCTCAACCGTCTATGGCTGAAACGGTGGAGAATTTGCAACATAACTCCAGAGAGCTTTCCAGAATTTAATCCCGCTCCCATGGTTTTCAAAAATTACATTTAGGTCCCTATGCAGGGACTTAAATGTAAAACTCTTTATTTCTTTTTACAGAATAGTCCCTTTGATGACCTTTTTGCAACAATTTCTAGTTATTTTTCTTGCACTTTTACCCCTGGGCTTGTTGGAAATGCGAGCCCACGGCGAGCCATTATGCAATAAATGTTATTGCAATTCACTCCTTAATCTGCAATGAAGAATACATAATTTGCATAATAGGTCCCTTAGTACAATTAGGGTTATGTACCATGGCCATCTTGATGATCATACAGTTGTTGATTCAACTATTGAATCATAGAGGCTGGTGCTTGGATGAATATCTAAAGAGTTAGATTGAGGACTCATCAAGCACCGACAGATGATTGTTAAGAGATGATCTCCAGCATGAGAAGGAGATGGCAATCCTTTTCTCTAAAGGATGATATCTGACCGACCTCTTGATGCAGGTCCTCTGCATAAGAATAGAGATTCGGAGGTGTCAGGTTAGTTAGGTCAAAGAGTTGACATAACGAGATCGAGATAACCAAAGTCCTATATCGTATGCTGTCATGATATAGGCACACATCCTCTGACCGGAGACATATGTGTTACTATATGTCTGAGTATGTACATTTGGCAGACCAATAGGTTGATGACCTAATCAAGGTCTATACACCGGCGCGCTGGTGTGCATATAAGGGCATATGAGTAATACGATCTCTCAAAGGGATCATACAGGTTCAGTTACTGAACCGGAAGACATGAGCTCACTCATGAGATATTGGGAAGAATCAAATTCCGTGCGCATGGTCGTCTCGCTTTGGAAGCTTGACTGAATTTGTAGGTTTGATATATACTTTTGGAAAGTATATGATCAAGACCTAGGCATGATATATGCTTTTGGAAAGTATATGATCGATACCGACACCCAATGATCGAATGAGAAACTTACTGATAAAACCATGAAGTAGACAGTATAAAGTTGATCCAATACTTCGGGTTTAGTCTGAGTCTTCCAGTATGCAGGATGTACAGGTATTGGGAATACCTGAGGGTGATGTGATCATAAACGATTGTATAACCATGACGCTTCCATTCCTAGGGAGTGATGAAACGGGTCTGGATTTTAGTGACTCCTCTCAGTAGATAAGTGATCTGATCTTGGTCCAAGTATTGGACATTGATCTGAATGTGATTCAGATACAATGAGAAGATTAGATTTACGGTCTTGATTTAATCAAGCATCTATGGGAGGCCCGCGATCTGGATTTGAGATACGATCTCAATATCCATGTCACTATACGTGGAACAATACAATCGCCATGTCCTTATCTCCAAGTGTCTGCGGAGAAAGCGCATTATCCTTAAAGGAGTTCATGGATAATTCTATTGTTGATTTATGTATCCGAGCATTGAGAAAAATGGATAATTAAATGTGATTTAATTATCATGAGTAATATGAATTTGATTCATATTATAAAGAGAGTTATCTGAGATAATTAAATGTGATTTGATTATCAAAGATGTGAATAATGTGAATGTGATTCATATTATTTGAGAACAAGAGAATAAAGATCCAAGATGATTAAATGTGATTTAATTATCATGGATATGAATAATGTGGATAGCAATATCCATATTAGTCATATATATTATAAATGTGATTTATAATATATAAGAGAGAGCTATTTGTGATTTACATTTGTTAATTAAATGTGAATGTGAATTGGATTCACATTGGACATTGAATTGAAAATGTAATTTACATTTTGTTTTGGGTTGTGAATATGATTCACAAATTTCCAATGGCATGATTGCAATGTTCACAAAATAAATTGGATTTATTTTTGTGAAATAATTTGCAAAAAATGTTGTTGCAAATATTGGAGAGAATCACGAGATAATGTAATCTCATGTAATAGGAAAAAGGAAGCTCCCTTCCTAATGAGGAGAGGGGACGGCCACAATTCCATAAGGAATGTGGTGGCCGTCCACCCTCCTTATGGAAGGAGGCTTGCCTCCTTTCCTATCTCTCCAATGGAGATTGATTTGATATAAATCAAATTATATTTAATATATATTTGATTTTTATTAAATTAATTGTTTTTGTGTTTTTAGCAACAAATCATGGCCATTGAAAGAAGCACAAATTAATGTGGACCATTGGATTTGTGTTGACACATGGGATTGAGATCCATGGATCCCAAAACCCTATAAAAGGAGAGGCACCCCATTGCTCTTCTTGGCACATAAGTGAGACAACAAGTCTCTCTCTCTCTTTCTTTCTCTTTCTCTCCCTCTCATGGCCGTCCACCATTGATGCCCTAGAGAGGCTCTCCATCGCCGCGGCACCGTCGTTATGCTGCCCGATGTTTTGCTCGTGGAACTCCGTCTACTTCGGCATGCCTTTCTCGTGAAGAAGACGTAGGATCTCGTGTATCGAGATCAGGAGATCCATCTCTTGGATCATCAACATGGATTGCGAGAAGTACGCGGTTCATCCCCGCGCTCGCAAGCGTCTCCTCCGACGGATCGGACTTGAGACAGGAGGTCTCTTCGTTTAGAGACTTGATCGCAACCACGCTTCAAGAGGTAAACCTCATACTTGGTTGTGGTTTAGACGAAACGATCCGAGAAGTGTTCTTGGATCATGTGGTTTCGTCACATGAAAATTTTTAATTTCCGCTGCATAGAACAACTAGTGCGACTAGTCGTTTTTCGTCGTATTCGATACGACGATCACGCTTCCGTGATGCGCTTGAAGATCTAACCATATCCTTCAAGTGGTATCAGAGCCTTAGGTCGGTGGTTTTGGATACGATCCATAAACCGAGGACGACTTGGGTTCATTAGGGTTTGCGAAAGTTTTCTTGCATTTCATTTTCGCATCTCTGTTTTGATATTATTTTAGGAACTGTTTAAATTATTTAAATACGTAAATAATATTTAGATTGTATTTCCCATTAAATAAGGAAACCGTAGGATCTGAGTTTGCGTGATTTCGATTCCGTTTGCTCTAGATATGCTCATTTTAGTGAACATGTATCCACTGTTTCGGGGACTGCGGATCATGACGTAATTAAGATGTTAATTGCTGATTTGAAACGCCTTGAAATGCGTGCAAATCACTTGGGTTCTGTTGTAAATCAAGTTAGCAAACTTTAGAAATTTACTTTGCTTAATTTGGATTTAAATTGATTGAGATATGATATTTTTAGTAAGTGAGGGTCACTGCTGAAAATACTTTCCTAATTAAGAACCTAGTGATTGTCATTTAGTTAATTGGTGAAATTAAATTGTTTAATTTCCTGTAATTATTATGCATAAATATTTGTGAAATATTTAATGATAATTATGTCCTTAAATGACTTTGCCCTAATCAACAAATGATTAGATGTGAACTAGATCAAGATTGGTTACATGATCTACATGATCAACATTCCAACAAACATGGTGCTTGAATAGGACTTGGAATTTGTTTAGCAAATCTCATTATAATGTTAATCAAAATTTTTTTGATTATTACTATATGGTATAATTTTGGTTGAAGAACCGATGATCATCTCAAGTACAAAATGATCTACTTTGCATTATCCTTTCCCGAGGTGGATATGGTGTCTAGTCGGAGAGCATTGGGGTTGCGGGTTGTAACGTATGTGGTCCGTCCCACTCTCGTCGGTACTGGCCATGACAGCGGGTAGGGTTAGTATAATGCTTAAGAAATCATGATGTATTTCTAAATATTAAAATTTGAAATAATATGTATTTGAGATAATACCATAATTCAAGTAACTATTAAAATGTTTGTTGGATATTAATTGGATTATTAATTTAATATGATTAGATTAATTGGAATCCAATTAAAATTAAAACACTTTATTATGAATAGAGATGTTATTTCCCCTTGGAAGAATTAATCATAATGAATATGATTCATTATGATTAATTAGAATTTGAATATGATATGGAGGATCACATAAGTGACATCCATGGTCTCCCGTCAAGGCGAAGGGTTCCGTCGCCAGGGATTGTATGTAGGAGACGCCTGTCCGAAGTGACAGCTCCTGTATGCAAGCGCATCTGGATCGGGCTCTTTGCTTCTCGAAAGAGTAAGGCCGTATATGTAGTGACCCCAATATCGGATCCTCATATTATTGGGGCGATATTGGGTTGCGTATAGCGAGTACTATTCCTGTTGACGGTTGGTTCAATTAACGACGGGTCAACATCGCCTTAGGGGTGGTGGGCCCGGGTGTTAAAGTCCGAATTGGGAATGCAAATTGGACTTGCAAGGCGGAATGTGTTCCCGCTTCTTTTTTTTCCGAGTTGCAGATTCTCATATTATTGGGATGCAACAAAGATAAGGAAGGAGATCCCAGATCTTGTTGAGATATAATGGTAAGTATATCTCTTACATTGAAAGTGATTAAGGGAATGAACTTTCAGTGTTGACAATACAAGACAACTTTGATATAAAAATCCAAAATCAAAGTAAAATATATATATATATTTATATATTTATGCAAATTTCTTATTTCAGATAATCCTTCATTAAAACCCACTCAATGATATACTCAATAATAACCAGTAAAATATCATGGATTGGACTCATGATCCAGATATTGTACATGCAATTGGACACATAATGTATGTGGTTGCAATGTGCAAGTTTCCTCATAATATTGAGGAATGACAATTAAATAGTTAATAGGACTACAACCCTAGGTTTGTGTGTCTCTATAGTCTTGATCTCTCATCGGATGTACATTGGAAGTGATGTGTCGATGATGATCGTAATTGTCAAATAATCCTTATAAATATATTGAAGATATTCTGGCATACATATGTGCTCTTGACATTTAACATGAATGAGATGGTTCAGTGCATCATGCAGAATGGTGGCTCTATAAGAGATGATGTATTCAAATTGTTTGAGTACCTACCTGAACCTATGTATTAAGAGTTTAGATGGATATAGATGATGAGTGTCATCATTCTACTATCTATACTCTGTTCATTCATGAAGCTTCATAATATTCATATTGTATGAATTTAATGAAGCATGTATAAATGTTGAAATGCTCTTACATAAGAGATCCTTAGTCTTAAGCAATGGTTGCTTCTAGATAAAGGGAGCGCAGTGGAAGCATGGGTTGGACCCGAGTAAGAAGTATGGTCAAAGAGTTGACTATACATCTATGACTTCCATATGTCATCCGAAGAGTTGGATGAATGCCAATACTGCAATAAGTTGATGTGTTGATAGTATGACTATCAAGTCTATCTAGAATCCTTAGAGAAGGACTCGGATGGAGCATCAGATTAATCTATATAAATCATTTATAAGATAAAGTCAAATAATTGTATCTCAATCTTCTGATGACATTTGCAATAGGTTGCATATGTTTTAGAAGACTGGAAATTTTGATCTTAAAGGTTTATAGTTATCCACATGGATATTGATGCAATTGTTGCAACAATCTTTGTTGGATTGATAGACTTGTTAATTGAGTGGGAGAGTCCTTAGTCTTAGAGAATGTCTCTATGACCTAGATATAAGAATACACTCATTGTTTGTTTCTAAATGTTGGAAATAAACATGAATTCTGAGGTAGAACTATCATAAATAGTTATGATGGAGATATTTCAGATAGTAATCTAAAATCTAGTGGACTCCACTAAATTAGAAAATTGATGAATGGCTCATTAACATTTCTAAATGTTGAAATTAAAACATAAGATCAATATGAGGATGAAGATCATTTGACAATGATCTGGCATCAAGCCTTTGACATTTGTCTATTGATTTGATCAATAGACTAGTAAGAGATGAAACTTTAGAAAGTCTAAAATTTCAGAACTTACATACTTATGAATATTGTATTCAAAGTAAAATGTCCAATACACCCTTCTTAAAGAAAGGTGTAAGATGCCAAGGTATTCAGGATCTCATGCATATTGATGTATGTAGATCATCTATATCATAGTAAACATTATGGATATGTGATATCTGTTGATGATTATGTATGATATGAGATTTCTTCTCTTCACCCAAGAAACCTTTGAAATGTTCAAAGATTTCATTATTTTTGGTTTAGAACCAAAGTTTGAAGGAAGATAAAATGAATTTGATCTAATCTAGGTAGCAATTACCAATTAGATATATTCAAAGAATACCTTATAGAGATATGAATATCATTTCTATCTCAATCCTCCTAACACACCTTAACTCAATAGAGTTATAAGTAGATACAATTGGATCATGTGTGACATGATCTTATCAATGATGAATTTTAGCATAATTATCCCTTAGTTTCCATGTATATATGTGTAGAAGAGACTACAATATATATGCTTAATATGATTCCATGCATGCAAGCTGGAATCTAGCACTTGAAAGTGCTGCTTCATTAGGAAAATAAAGGATGGTATTGGATACCTACTTTATGACCTTGAGATTCTAAGTATCTCATCTCTGAGAATATGATTCTTAGAGGTTGAGACTCTTGAGAATCAAGATGAAAATGAAGTGTAGGAACTCATTTATCTTGAGAAGGTAATGAGGCTCCTGAAATTGGAAAGTAAGAGGACAATTAAAAATGAAACACTAATACCTCTTCAAATGAGTTTGAGGATGGATTCCATGTGTCAGAGAAATCTGATAATGATTGAACTTCATGTGATGAAGCTTCTGAAGATCATAGCATGGATAGATGGGTGTTAGCAATAAAAGTCTAATGTAGACTTCATATGCAAGTGTTGTATATGGACCCTCGTGGATCCACCTATATGGGTAAAACCTGTAAAGGTGTAAATGGATCTTCAAGAGAAAGGGAACCTGATGAGAAGGTAGAGACCTTAAAAGCATGGTTCGTAGCCATGACATACACCGAAAGAGAAGACATTTCTTGCAATGAGACTTGCTCTTCGGTGACCTTGCTTAAAATCATCAAAATGTTGCTAACCTTAGCTACACAACTTGACTATTGCATCTTCAAGATGTAAGTCAATATTGCATTCCTCTACGAATACCTCTTTGAGGATATGCACATGAAGTAGCCCCAGGGCTTCATGGTTGAGGAAAGCAAGGTGTGCAAACTAAGGAATCCATCTATGGACTCAAATAAGCTTCTTGAAGTTGGACCATAAGATTTGATGGAATTATAATTGTTATGATTTCAGATAGAATCTTGATGAGCCATGTGAAGCTTAGTGGGAGTGCCTTTGTGTTCATCTTGCTGAATGTAGATGATATCCTGATCATTTAAAATGATATAAGGATAATAATAAGTGTTTTATTCTCTGGTTATTCCATATCTTGAAATATGATTTCAAAGATACCTCTTAGATCTTAGTTTTGAAGTTGTTCAGAAGCCAAGAGAAGAGGATAATTGGACTGTCACATTTGTAGTATACCTTGGACATATTCTATTCATAGAAATTCCAAGAAAGGCTTCTAACCCTTAAGATATGGTACTGACCTATCGTAAGGGATAACACCTCAAAGAGTTGAGGAAGTAAATGCTACAACTACTTGCACTTGTGCATCAGTTACGAGAAGCTGAGTGTATGCTAGAGTGTACAAATACCAGATGTCTGTCATGCAGTGGGAGTAGTAAATTGTTACTAATCCTACTGTAGAGATAAAACACTTGATTGCAGTAATAACAAAATCTTCATAGATGAGGAGATTTTTGAGATAGTAATCTCAAAGTCTTATCTTCAAAAGTTTAAGACCATGTAGATAGTGATCTATAAAGGTCTAAACTTTAGATACCTTAGGAGATAGAGATCTCCGGGAATGAAGGTATTCTAATAAGGATTATGGGGATACTGGTTATGATGTCAGGGATACTGTAACCAACTAGATTGAGTATTGGTTGCATGAGATGCAACATTCGCATTAGATGCGAGCACTGTTACTAGGGATATGCAAGTGCCGTAAAAGGACTTGGCGTAGTCTCGCGGGAACAGAGTGACTGATCAGCTTACCTAGCTATTTTCTTAATAGTCTATGATTGTCACATGAGTGTGGGTTTAAATGATTAGCCCATTAATGGCTCTTTGGGCTAGTGGGAGATTGTTGGAAATGCGAGCCCACGGCAAGCCATTATGCAATAAATGTTATTGAAATTCACTCCTTAATCTGAAATGAAGAATACATAATTTGCATAATAGGTCCCTTAGTACAATTAGGGTTATGTACCATGGCCATCTTGATGATCATACAGCTGTTGATTCAACTATTGAATCATAGAGGCTGGTGCTTGGATGAATATCTAAAGAGTTAGATTGAGGACTCATCAAGCACCGACAGATGATTGTTAAGAGATGATCTCCAGCCTGAGAAGGAGATAGCAATCCTTTTCTCTAAAGGCTGATATCTGACCGACCTCTTGATGCAGGTCCTCTGCATAGGAATAGAGATTCGAAGGTGTCAGATTAGTTAGGTCAAAGAGTTGACTTAACGAGATCGAGATAACCGAAGTCCTATATCGTATACTGTCATGATATAGGCACACATCCTCTGACCGGAGATAGATGTGTTACTATATGTCCGAGTATGTACATTTGGTAGACCAATAGGTTGATGACCTAATCAAGGTCTATACACCGGCGCGCTGGTGTGCAAATAAGGGCATATGAGTAATACAATCTCTCAAAGGGATCATACAGGTTCAGTTACTGAACCGGAAGACATGAGCTCACTCATGAGATATTGGGAAGAATCAAATTCCCTGCGCATGGTCGTCTCGCTTTGGAAGCTTGACTGAATTTGTAGGCTTGATATATACTTTTGGAAAGTATATGATCAAGACCTAGGTATGATATATGCTTTTGGAAAGTATATGATGGATACCGACTCCCAATGATCGAATGAGAAACTTACTGATAAAACCATGAAGTAGACAGTATAAAGTTGATCCAATACTTCGGGTTTAGTCTGAGTCTTCCAGTATGCAGGATGTACAGGTATTGGGAATACCTGAGGGTGATGTGATCATAAACGATTGTATAACCATGACGCTTCCATTCCTAGGGAGTGATGAAACGGGTCTGGATTTTAGTGACTCCTCTCAGTAGATAAGTGATCTGATCTTGGTCCAAGTATTGGACATTGATCTGAATGTGATTCAGATACAATGAGAAGATTTGATTTACGGTCTTGATTTCATCAAGCATCTATGGGAGGCCCGCGATCTGGATTTGAGATACGATCACAATATCCATGTTACTATACGTGGAACAATACAATCGCCCTGTCCTTATCTCCAAGTATCTGCGGAGAAAGCACATTATCCTTGAAGGAGTTCATGGATAATTCTATTGTTGATTTATGTATCCGAGCATTGAGAAAAATGGATAATTAAATGTGATTTATTATCATGAGTAATATGAATTTGATTTATATTATAAAGAGAGTTATCCGAGATAATTAAATGTGATTTGATTATCAAAGATGTGAATAATGTGAATGTGATTCATATTATTTGAGAACAAGAGAATAAAGATCCAAGATGATTAAATGTGATTTAATTATCATGGATATGAATAATGTGGATAGCAATATCCATATTAGTCATATATATTATAAATGTGATTTATAATATATAAGAGAGAGCTATTTGTGATTTACATTTGTTAATTAAATGTTAATGTGAATTGGATTCACATTGGACATTGAATTGAAAATGTAATTTACATTTTGTTTTGGGTTGTGAATATGATTCACAAATTTCCAATGGCATGATTGCAATGTTCACAAAATAAATTGGATTTATTTTTGTGAAATAATTTGCAACAAATGTTGTTGCAAATATTGGAGAGAATCATGAGATAATGTAATCTCATGTAATAGGAAAAAGGAAGCTCCCTTCCTAATGAGGAGAGGGGACGGCCACAATTCCATAAGGAATGTGGTGGCCGTCCACCCTCCTTATGGAAGGAGGATTGCCTCCTTTCCTATCTCTCCAATGGAGATTGATTTGATATAAATCAAATTATATTTAATATATATTGGATTTTTATTAAATTAATTGTTGTTGTGTTTTTAGCAACAAATCATGGCCATTGAAAGAAACACAAATAAATGTGGACCGTTGGAATTGTGTTGACACATGGATTGAGATCCATGGATCCCAAAACCCTATAAAAGGAGAGGCACCCCAATGCTCTTCTTGGCACATAAGTGAGACAACAAGTCTCTCTCTCTCTCTTTCTTTCTCTTTCTCTCCCTCTCATGGCCGTCCACCATTGATGCCCTAGAGAGGCTCTCCATCACAGCGGCACCGTCGTTATGCTGCCCGATGATTTGCTCGTGGAACTCCATCTACTTCGGCATGCCTTGCTCGTGAAGAAGACATCGGATCTCGTGTGTCGAGATCAGGAGATCCATCGCGTGGATAATCAACATGGATTGCGAGAAGCACGCGGTTCATCCCCGCGCTCGCAAGCGTCTCCTCCGATGGACCGAACTTGAGACAGGAGGTCTCTTCGTTTAGAGACTTGATCGCAACCACGCTTCAAGAGGTAAACCTAATACTTGGTTGTGGTTTAGACGAAACGATCCGAGAAGTGTTCTTGGATCATGTGGTTTCATCACATGAAAATTTTTAATTTCCGCTGCATAGAACAACTAGTGCGACTAGTCGTTCTTCGTCGTATTCGATACGACGATCACGCTTCCGTGATGCGCTTGAGGATCTAACCATATCCTTCAGGGCTGTAGGGGATTTTTGGACCTCTTCTTGACCTTGTTTTTCGTAGACTTTCTTGGGGTAGTTATACAACTACATACGCGAGTTTTTCATTGATTCTTCGCGTATTTTTCTCGTAGTTTTATTGTATTGTGATTCTTCGCAAACTATCTTCGTTTTGATTTGAATTTCGTGTGTTGACCGAGTCCGTAGCTCGGCTTCTTACCTATTATACTGTATCACATATATTTTACCTATATTGCACCTATTATATAATAAATAAATCTTGTGAAAAATATCCATTTTGAAAATTAAATAAAAATTGGAAAAGATTAAAATTAAATAAAACAAATTAGAAAAAAAATTAAATAAAAAGTTTTCTTTTCGTAAATCACTTTAAGAAGAGATAAAAATAAATCACAAAAATATTTCTTAAAAATCAAAGCATTCTATTTTGCCTCCTTGAGTTCGACCCAGGCACACTCACTTGGATAAATAAATAGTGTAGGTTTTTCTCTGAAAACCAAATTTGTTTGATCGATTGAGATCTTTTTGCGGCTTTTTCTCTAAAAAACCGCGATCTAATTTTAGCCGCATCACTTAACAAGAAACCAACTCCGTCCCCGCACCGCGCTTCGTACAGTCCCCGACCTGGACAAGGGTACCAGCCTTAGCAGAACCAGCAGCAGCACACTTTCCGCTCAGGCCAGCAAGACCCTCTACTACCATCCCATTAGCAACAACAATACCAGCATGTCCAACAGGGCCAATACAGGAACTCATCCGCGAGTCAGTACCAACAAGCCCAAACCACCAGTGAATTGGAGTCCCTCACCTTCGCGATCCAGACCTTGACTGATAGGGTACAACATATTCACAATGACTATCTGGATATGAGAACCGATTTGAAGAATATCTCTCGTACACTGGATTAGCACATAACGCCAAAGACCCCAATCCCAGCTCAGGTTCAAGCCAACCCAAATAGCTCGAATCAAGGACAGAACCGACCAGAGATCGGGTATACTATTCAGATAACTATTTATCTGACCATGAGACCATTTCATATGATAATGTCAATCATATATCCCTCAGGAGCGGAAGGAACGTGATCATACTTGATCGGGCCCAGGCACCGGAGGATAATGCCGCCAAGTCTCTACCTGAGGAGAACTTGGAGGTAGAGGAGCAGCAGCACCACCACCACTGATAGAAGAAGAGGACTCCCAAGTCCTCAAAGAAGAAGGAAACCGGCACTAGTAGTGAGTCCAGCTAGACCGATGAAGAGCTCGCACCTCCATCTGAGGAGGATGTCCCAGCAGTCACAGATGATTCATCACTGGTTTCGCAGCATAAATTTCCTTTTAGTCAAAGTTAGAGTCAGTTGAAGTGTCATATTCATGTACTTAACTCAATCCTTGATTTCAATGAAAATCTTTCCGTTTCGGAAATCTGAGTTAGCACCAATAATTCCTTTCCCCCAAGCTCTTAAGGGTGGAAAGAAGAAAAGTCGAAAATTTGAAAAAAATGACCATGAGATTGTAGAGTTTTGCGATAAATACATCAAGGTCACAATCCCTTTTGACAAGTATGTGGAGATGAGAGCTACATTCCAGAAGTACCTTAAGGTGAGATGCACACCTACTAGGGTTAGTAGGAAGACCAAAAGCCATGTTGAGAAACACATTCTATCAGTAGCCACTACATGCACAATAAAGAATGTGTTTCCAAGGAAACGAAGAGACATGGGTGCACATTATGTGGTGATTCATGTCGATGACACGACATTTGCACGCACTATCCTTGACAGTGGATCCTCAATTAACTTGATGCCTACTGCCCTCTATGAGCGGCTTAATCTCGGACCTCCTAGGAAATTCAGGACTTTACTCTACTTTGTAGATAAATCAACGAAGAGGTCCCAAGAAGAATTGAGGAATGTCATCATCATAGTCGAGGGTCAGGAGTACATGGTGGACTTTACAGTCCTTGATATGGAGACCCCTCGCAATTGGAGAGACTCCCAGATCATATTAGAAAGGCCCTTCCTCAGAATAGCAGGGGCCTTGTTTGATTACAAGATCGAGAAGATCTAGTTCTAAACTCTCTGTGGAGATGATGAATTGGAGATGAAGCAGACCAGATGGCAGTGGCCAGATTCAGAATCCAGTACTGAGTACTCTTTGTCCGAAGCAGATTGTATTCATGTAGACACCGTTGGGACATGGAGACAGAACCCAACTAGCACCAATGATTCCCTCTACTCAGGAGAAGATCTTGTGCATGAGTCAGTTTGTGAGATCCTTAGAAATGAGTACAACACAGAATGTGCATCCCCCTACATCTTTGATGACTCAGAGGCCCGGTTGGGCCTGTCAGTCATTCCCTCTTTAGAACAATTGGAAGATGAGGATGATGAGTCGGATGTGGATTTCGCCAATTAATTGGAAACCTTTGACAATCCGACTCCAGAGCCGAATGAGTTGGTGGCAACAATTTCAAGGACAGATCCAGCCACTAACATCACTGAGCTAGATTCGATTGAGTCAGACTTCCTTGATGATCACACCTTACCAAAAATCAATCATTTACTCACAACGCTTAAGTATTCCTTCCTTGCGGAACAAGATAAGAAGTATCCGGTCATCATCAGCTCGTGATGGTCCGAGGAGCAGGAATCCCGCTTGCTAGAGATCCTGGAGAAAAACTACAAGGCAATAGGGTAGAGCATCTCCGATCTCCATGGGATAAATCCCGCTCTATGTTCGCACAACATCTACTTGGAGAATAAAGCTAAACCCTCTCGTTAATTCCAATGTCAGTTGAATCCAAATTTACAAGAGGTAGTAAAGAAGGAGATAGAGAAATGGAGCGACGTGGGTTTTATTTATCCCATCGCCGTCTCCAAATGGGTGGCTCCAATCCATATTGTCCTGAAAAAGTCAGGAATTCATATGACCACCAATGAAGATGGAGAGGAGATCATCATATTAGTACCCACGTCATGGCATGTCTGTGTGGATTATAGACGCTTGAATGCCGCAACAAAGAAGGCTCATTTTCCACTACCATTCATTGATTAGATATTAGAAATACTAGCAGGGAAAGAATTCTTCTACTTTTTACATAGGTTCTCGTGCTACAATCTAGTGGCCGTAGCTCCTGAGGACCAAGAGAAAACCACGTTTACATGCCCTTTTCGTACATATGCTTTCAGGCGCATATCCTTTGGGTTATGCATTGCTCCTGGTACTTTTCAAAGGTGCATGATTGATTTATTCGCTGAAATAGCAAACGAATTCCTGTAAGTCTTCATGGATGACTACTTGCTCCATGGTGATTTCTTCGATTCCTGTCTTAGGAATCTGTATCGAGTCCTCAAGCGGTGTTGTGGGGTCAATCTGGTGCTCTCTTGAGAGAAAAGTCACTTCGTGGTGATGGAGGGCATTGTGTTGGGGCATGTCATCTCCCAGAGAGGAATGGAGGTTGATCCTGCCAAGGTGGACGTGATCAGATGACTCCATCTACCAACCAATGTGAAACAGTTGCGGTTTTTCCTCGAGCATGTTGGATTTTTATCGAAGATTTATCAAGGATTTCTCTAAAATTGCCCGACCGCTAATTGAGCTTTTAGGAAATGTCACGGAGTTCATTTTTGATCACAAATGTATTGAAGCCTCTAAGCAATTAGAAAGAATGATCATGGATGCCTCGATCCTACAAGCCCCAGATTGGTCTCTGCCTTTTGAGAACATGATGGACGCATCAGATTTTGCTGTTGGGGCTTTGTTAGGACATAGGAGGGATGGTGTCCCGTTCGCCATACACTACGCAAGCAAAGTGCTAGATACTACTCAGCGTAACTATACAATTACGGAAAAGGAGATGCTTGCGGTAGTGTTTGCCTTGGATAAATTCATATCTCATTTAATTGGATCGAAGCTGATTGTGTTCACTGACCACACACACTCCGTTACTTAATGGAAAAGAAGGACGCAAAGGCGCGTCTTCTTAGGTGGATTCTGCTTATCCAAGAGTTTGATTTGGACATTCGTGATAAACCTGGAACGAAGAATGTAGTAGCTAATCACCTCTCTCGTCTCGAAGATCCTAATGCCTCTGTTGATACGCCGATTCGATACTCCTTCCATGACGAGTCAATCTTTGTTGTCGACTCACTTCCATGGTAAGACAATATCGTAAACTATCTTGTCTCCAGAAAGTTTCCGAAAATTGGCCCAAGAACCACATGGACCGATTGAAGTCGGATTCGAGATGTTACCATTGGGAGGCTCCAATCCTTCTTTTTGATGGACCCGGATTGTGTATGGAGATGGTGTATTCCTCAGATGGAATATCAGAGTGTCCTTCTTTATACCACATTCTAGAGGCAGGAGGACACCACTCTGGGAAGAGGACTGCACGGAAGGTACTTCAGTGTGGTTTATATTGGCCGACTCTATTTCGCGATGCAGTCACCTTTTGCAAAATCGTTCCCAGTATGTCAGCAAATGGGAGCAACCATTGGTTCCAATATTGAGATGCCGATGCAGCTTGTCATTATATGTGATGTATTTGATGCATGGGGCATCGACTTCATGGGACCATTCCCCATTAGCTACGGATTCGAATATATCCTTCTGGCGGTAGATCATCTGTCAAGGTGGTGATGGCTATCCCAACGCGAACCACAGATAGTAAAATTGTCTGTAAATTCATTAGAGATCACATCATCTCTTGATTCGGAATCCGAAGGTGTTGATATCAGATGGGGGTAGCCACTTTGTGAACAGAGATGTGAAGAAGCTCTTGAAGACTACGACATGGAACACCGTGTCGCTAGTCCTTACCGCCCACAAACCAATGGCATGGCAGAGGTGTCAATAGGGAGGTGAAAACCATATTGCAGAGCTTGTCTGCCAAGACAGGAAGAACTGGTCTCAGACTTTGGATCAAGTTATATGATCTAATAGGACAACTTACAAGACACCATTAGGAACCTCCCCCTTCAGGATGGTATTCGGGAAGCCGTGCCATTTGCCAACGGAGTTAGTGCACATATTAGAATGGGAAATCAAAAGTTCAATTCGAACACACACCTAGGGCAGAAACAGAAAGAAATGGATCTGAATGAGCTCGTGGAAGTCAGATATGAAAACAATTTAGTGTACAAGGACAATGTAAAGTGTTGACATGATAGATATATTAGACGAAAGAGGTTTGTTCCTGGACAGTAGGTATGGTTGTTTAAAGCAAGGCTGAAGGTTTTCCAAGGCAAGATGAAATATAAGTGGACGGGCACATTCATAGTTTGTGTTGTGCATGATAGTGGATGTGTTGAGATTTCAGATCTCACAGATGATGCACAGACATTCCTAGTCAATGGACAATTGTTGAAGCACTTCCTCGAACGCAATGAACAGTTAATCCATGTTGAGGAGATTGTATTCATGCGCAAGACATATTCAACATATACACATAGAACCGCGTATGAGACCTTGCAGCAATGAACTCTCACCGTCAGCAGCATCTAGAAAGATTCAGATCACGATCCTTGTATATACCCACCATTCCTGTACATTCTTTTCCTCCCCCCCCCCCCACAACTCTAATCACTCACCCCAACTTCATGTATTTCCATCTACGTCTATACTTTGGATGACCAGATCCTAAGTATAGGGGGTGGGTATCGCCTGAATCCATTCTCTGTACATCCTCCATATCACATCGGTCCTCACACACCCTCTCGTCCTTTACTTAGGCTAACCTGAGCCTAACTATTGGGGGGACCGATGCCCATTATGTATATACTCATCCACTTCACCTCTTCACCTCGTCCTCCTCGTTTTTTATCCTCTTCTACACTTAGGCTGCCTGAGCCTATGTATAGGGGGGCAGGACGACTTCTATACATTTTTGTAATTTTAGCTCTCTTACGCTTTTTACGAGCTATGTCTTTTTCCTCTCTTTTCGTGCTTTGAGGACATATCACATGCTAAGTTTAGGGGGGAGTATATATATTACATATATACTTTACCCATATCTCGTACTTTCATGTATTTTTATATATACTATACAATAATTACGGTATGGGTATAAATGGAGAAACTTTCTTGTAAAATACATGTATACTTGTACATTGTATTTTTGTATATATTATACAATAATTACGGGATGGGTAAAAATGGAGAAATTTTTTTGTAAAATACATGTATACTTGTGCATGGTATAACACTTGTATAATACTAATAAAATTCTTGTAAATTTTTGTAACATGGGATGTATACCAATATTTTTAATATATATATATATATATATCAAAATAGAAGGCTTCTTATTTACTCTTGCACATCATCTCTGCATATGAAAAGAAAGAATGAAAAAGAGTCTTGCATTTCATAGCATGTCAAAGCACCTCATCTGCATATGCAAAGTGGAAAGCTAGTGGGTTATGAACCAAGTTGTGAATAGATGTCGAGGAGGGACTTAATTTGATCTTAATCCACCTAATTCAGAGGAACCTCATAGGATCTGGAGTTAAGGTTACTCATGTCAAGTGATTTAATTCTTTGAGTCCTCAAGTCTAAGTTTACATGTCATCTTGATTATTATAAGTATAACATCTCGTGCACACGCATGATTCTTTTAGATAATGACCTAACTAGGACCAGCACATTGCATGTATCTCTTCATTGATGAGGTGGTGAGGAGGTAGAATCCTTTAGATTGGAGTAGCACACGGGTGGAACCATCCGTCCTCCTCTAGGGAGGGAAGTGCATCTCAACCTAGTCCGGTGGTGTTGACGTATGAGGACGGGATGTTGTGGGTTGCAATAATGCATCAAAACAAGGATAGTCTACTGGCCCAAGAGGAAAAAAACTCCTGATGTACATGTTGCACCTTGTATATTATTGAAAAAATGCAAGAACTCCAAAAAAAGGTAGACAGGCCAGATAGAAAAAAATATCGGTCGGAGTACGTATATTAGCAAGAAGTCTGCAGCTGGATGACTTGGCTACACTGGTCAGGCATCACGGGATAGGAAGCTACATGAGCTACCGTCCATTCTTTTCTCCACCCCCTCCTCTTGAGTTGTTCACACTTGAACTTAGAAGGGAATACCCTACTCCTCGAGGGAGAAGTTACTAGACCAGGGAATTAGAGTTACCTTGTTGGAGGAGGCTTCTTCTTAGCCATTTATGATGTGGAGAGTTTTCTTACACTTACACAGTACAAGTAAGAATCATAGTCATCAGAAAATTTACATTGAGGATTTGTTCTGACTTGAATATTGAGGAGTCTTGAATAGAAGACTTGTCTAACTTGAAGTATGTTAGGTCTTAAGTTCAGATCCCAATAAGGTTCCGCTACACAATTAATCCAAAGGTCGAGTTAAGCTGCATTTTCAACTTTTGTTGATGACCTAGGTATGGACAAAATCATTTCACTCTTGCATTTCATTTAGTTGCTCGAGGACGAGCAAGGGTTAAGCATAGGGGGATGATGAATTTGTGATTCATCACTCTTAATGTTGAAAATACATCCTTTCTCCCGAGTAATTAGCTGCATATTTCCACTTATATTGCATAATTAGCATTCATGCACGCATAAATAATATCTGCATTTTAGCATTCATATTTGCATTGAACAAGAAGCTCAATTCACTTGTAAATATTCACATGTATATTATTCACCATATTTTACCTATTTGTATATATTTTATACTAACTCCAAATCCAATAAAATAAACTCCATAGTGTATATATTACTAACACTAATTAAAGAAGATTGTCAAAAAAATACTAACTTGTGAACTTACCTAATAAAACCCCAAACCCAGTTGGAGACCTTAGACATTAGAATGCACATACCTATCTCCTAAAACCTCCGATCTGGGTCTACTTACTCTTAAATTAATACATATTCAGATACCTTCAAAATGAGACCAATTTCATTTAAATCGGAGCTCGTATGCAAAACATGGGGTTCGGGATCTCATTGTACATTATATGTATGTATATTTGTACCCTTGTATTATAGTATTTTATATGACCTCATCTCCATTTTTGGTAAACATGAAACTTGTATATCTCATCGACATCTACAACTTTAATGTTTGGGTTTTTACAAATTGGGACATCTTCTCTCTCTTATTCCACATTTTCTTTCAACCATTCAGATCAGGCCAGGTGGCGCCCTTTGGTTACGCCACACGACCCGTTGATAACGCGCCATGCGTCCCTCTTTCTCCGACATATGATCCCTTCCCTTCTATCCAGATCTGAGCCGTCCACTCTCCCAACTGATCTCAACCCTTCGATCATCTATAGATCAGATCTCCTCCATCCGCTAGCGCGTCACCCTCAGCGTGCCACGTGTGACTCGCCTAGCCGCACAATTAATGTCTAAAGGACCCATCTCAGCTGCTCCTTCTTATCATGTTCTCTATCGTTCGATTCAACCTCCAGACCTCATTCCAGCCATTCTTCAAAACTGCCCTTTCCTTTCGCCATATGTCGCACCCCTACCCCTTCGATCATACCTCCCCGATTTGATCCAAGCCACTCCTTAGAGACTCGATCTGGGGCATTGGATCACAAGATCAAATGGTCTTGAGAGCGTCTTCCACCTCGGACCGCATCCCTCGCACGCGTCCCCCAATTCGGGCACTCGTCACCCCCCTCTTATTTTTTCTGCCACCACGGCCACTCTCTCCACCCATTGACCACCCCACAGTGAAGCCCCCACTCCCTTCATCTCTGACGACCTCCATGTCCTCCATGATCCCCACTCTCCTCGCTTCACGCACCCCACGAACTTCACGCCTCCATCATTGCCACCTCCACCTTCTCTCTATAAAGCCCCCACCTCCAGCCACTGTCACGCCCATCTGCCATTGCAAGAGAGAACCTAGAGCTACCCTCTACCTATCAGTGATAGTGATTAGGGCTCAGAAGCGAGGGACGATAGGATTCATCTCCTACGAGGTCCACGGCCAACACTGCCGTGCAGCTCCACCAACGTGCTGCACAAGCTCGGGAAGCTACCGGTCCTAGTGCAAAGTTCAGGAAGCTGCTCCTCGAGCTTCTGACCGCAGGTAGACACCACCATTTCTTCTCTGATCTTCTTCTTGTTTTTCATGGTTTTTCTCTGATTTTATTCCACCGCTCTACTCATCTTCACGCTCGCTTGAACACCCCCTGAGCTCCTCCTTAGAGCTCCCATCTTCGCGCATCACCCCATCCGCTCCAATCACCCCTCGTACTTCACCCGATCGAAGCTCCGCCGGTCATGACGGAACTCCACCTCCGGTCATCACCACTTCACCCCCTAGGCCTCACCATACTCGTACACACTTCCACGAGAACAGGCTCCATTCTTTTGGGCCCAACAAACCCTGCAGGTACCCCAATCTTGATTGAACGAAACAACGTCAGAACTCAGCTCGAGCTTCGTCGCCTCCGACGTTCAGACCTCCCCCGCCACTCCTATGACCTCCGGCATCATCCTGGCACTTCCACAATCAGTACGAGCTATACAGGACCCACCAGCGAGCTAAACCGAGCACGGGAGGAGGAGGTGGAGCCAGGTGCAGGTCATCAGAGCCCCGCCAAGACCGCCGTAGGAGGCGGCGTACCAGAGAGGATGAAGAACAACCACTGTTGGATCTTCCTGATCCAAAGGTCCTCATCTCAACATGTCGCACACAGCCAACCACTGGTGGATCAAGAGGATCCCACGTCTACTACTCCCCCTCGTAGCCCGCTTCATCGAGCGCCAACAACTGTCGATCTCACACGGATCCGGAGGTCTTGATCTCGCCACGTCGACTTCATTAACACCGTTAGATCATCTTGATTTGACGACTCTAAGGGCACAACACCAGCAACTCATGCAGTCGTTGGATACACACTAATCCAATAATCTCCATCGCGTACGTAGCCTCCTCCGAGCCTCTTCCCCAACCCTAGGCTCGGAGCAACCAAACTAGACCCAAGGCTGATCCAATCCTCTCGAGCCTCCGCCCGAGCCTCGATTGATGCCCGAGCCTAGCCCCGCACGTGCTTTCCACGTGAGGGATGGTATTTTGCACGAAGTCCCTCAAAGGTTTTGGAAATTACAATTTGGTCCTTGCCAGTCGTGTCATGCAAGGAGCGCGTGAGTTTGTGGGAAATTTGCATCCACCTCCAACGCATTATAGGTAATTGCATTTAAGTCCTTGTCAGCACATTTTGTTTTCAGAATTTTTATTTTCTGTATTTAGAATTTGGTCCTTGTCTTTGCACGCATAAATAAGTGTTGATTTTGCATCATTTTTAAATTCTAAAAATTGCATGTTGTTGCCCAACTTGTCCTTTATCTCATGTGACACGTGTTTAATTTTTGTAACTTTTCTAGAATTTATTTATTAATTTAGTGAAAGTTTCTATATTTTGCCCACTTTGTATCTTTTAATTTATATTAAATTCCTTTTTACCCCAAAAATCGTCATAAAATCACATTAGACATAAGATAATTTATTCTAAATTGTGCCCAAAAATCATTGCATTTGATGCATTTCAATGCGTGAATAAATTAAATAGTGATTTTCCTAATTGGTTTTTAGTAGGTCCAATTAACATAGAATTTTAGGACTACTAATTATTCTGGATTCACCATACTTAGATCCATCTAGGATAATTTTTGTAACTGAAAATAACGTGTTTTGGTATTTATAAAAAATACTTTTGTAAAAATCACCTTGCATTAATATTTTATTCACAGTAAATTCATTTAGGGGTGAAAAATTCCAAAGAAGTTGTAGACACTTAGGTTCATAACATTCCATTATCTGGCCAAGTTTCATAATTTTTGTACTTCATTTGATTATATTTCTAATTTAACTTGTAAAATTGGCCTGAAATTGCATTCGTTTTTCCTTTATTGCATAAAAAATGCTAAAAAAGACCAAACATAACCCTCTGAAAATCTGACCTCTAAATTCACTTAAACTTCACCTAAGGAGACAACTGCCTCCCTGAGTTCGACCTTGGGATAGCCCAAGGAAAATAAAATTGTCGATCGCATTTAATTGAATATTAACTGAAGTGGTATTTTTGATGTTGCATTGATTACCCAACTGCAACGAATCTAACTACTAAGTTGACCATTAATTTGATGAAATTAACAAGGGTAGTCTGAGCAACGTCACCTGTCTCACCCTATGCATTGTGTAAAATATCCTTAAGTATAGTAATATTATCAAGAGTTGAGGAGACAGGTGAAGGATTAAAGAATGAGTAAACCAAGGGTGCTCACCTTGCTTATAATATTTATGGAGCATATCTTAAGTATAACATCGACGAATAGGGTGAAAGCAACATGGAAGAAAGAATTTGAAGACTGAAAAATAAAAGAAGAAAAATAAAACAAGAAAAATAATAAAACAATTAACTAATCATCAATGTTTTTGATGGCCTCATTTGGTTGTATTGATGCTGCAGTTGTAAATTCTTCATCATAGACCACTTGCACTGAATCAACCATGGACAGAAACGTATCATGTTCAAGATAATAAATAAGTAACTGACTGTTGATCATAAATGGTTGTGTGTCAGCCTACAAACTAGATATAACAATGCTCCCATTATCATGCACATGCTTCACTATGTACGACCCCGTCCCCTTGCTTTTCAACTTCCTTGGGAATAGTTTGTAATTTGCATCAAACAACCAAATCTTCTGATCCGATGCGAAAGTCGTGCGGTGGATGTGCTTGTTGTGCCACTTCTTGACCTTCTTCATGTACATCAGGCGGTTGCTTATGCATACTCACATAATTTCACAAGTCGATTCAGATGCAACTTTTTGTTCTTCCCAGCCTTCTTGGGATCCAAATTACAAACATTTATTGCCCACGAGGATTTTTGAGTAAGTTATACAGGCAAATAGCATGGCTTGTCGTACACCAGGTGGTAGCGAGACGTTCCTAATGGTGACTTCTATATAGTCCGATAGTCCCAAAGTACTGAATCAAGCAACTGTGACCATTTTTTCTTATCGGGGCACACATGTTTCTATATAATTGTCTTTATCTCCCTATTTGAGCATTCGTCCATGCCACTGGATTGTGGGTGGTACAGAGAGGCGACATGATGTTCTATGAAGAATTCTTGAGTCAGCTTCTTCATCTTTTTGTTGATGAAATGTCCACCCCTATCTGATATGAGAAATACAGGGATCCCAAACTGTGGTATGATGTTTTATCTCACGAACCGGCATATTGAGCGATTGTTTGTGGCTCGGGTTGGGATATCCTCTACCCAATAACTCATATAATCGATAGTAAACATAATATATTCATAACCATGATTGTTAGGGAAGAGGACCATGAAATCAATTCCCCATGCATCAAATATGTATGATATCTGAATGTATTTCGAGGTCATCGTGTCTCTCGTTCCAATAGTGTCGCCCAATCTCTAACAGTGAGTGCAGTGTTTAACAAACTATTCTGCATCACTGAATAGAGTCAGCCACTAAAACTATATTGGAGAACTTTTGTTGCCATTATTCTCCCATAGTGGTGTCCTCCTGATTCTCTAGTATGGCAATACTCGAGGACACTATGGACTTTCTCCTAAGGAATGCACATTCTCCATATGCAGTCTGCCTCCTCACGAATGAGATATGGATCCTTCCACTGGTGGAAGTGAATTTCTGACAAAAACTTGTCTTACTTCATCTTAGGCCAATCTTATGAGGTTTTCTATTATACAAGATAGTTCACAATATCGACAAACCAGGGGATTGAGCTGACTGACCAAAATGCCTCATATGGAAAAGTTTATATAATTGACAATAGGCTCTGCTCATGAATGTCTAGCTCTGGTAATCTTGTAGTGATTGACCACCACATTGTTGACTCTAGGTTTATCACAAATTTCAAGATCAAATTCCTGGAGGTGAAGTATCCATCATATGAGTCATCATTTAGCAACCTTCTTGGATTGTAGATATTTTATAGTTGAATGGTATGTATACACTATTACCTCGGATCCATGTATGTGGGATTTGAATTTCTCCAGGGCGAAGATGACTGCTCGTAGCTCCTTTTGAGTGACAATGTAGTTTCCCTAAGCTTCTCTAGAGTCCTGCTAGCATAGTGAATTGCAAATGGAAGATTGTCTCTTCGATGTCCTTGAACCACTCCAATGGTGTAATCTGATGCATCTGTCATGAGACAAATCTGGCGGTTTAAGGATGTTGGCATGGGTGATGATTTCTTTCAACTGATTGAATGCTTGGAGGACTCTGTCATCCACAATAAAGTTTGCCTCCTTGCCAAGAAGCTCGGTCCGTGTTTGGGCAATTTTACTGAAATCATTGATGAAAAATTGGTACAAAGTGATGTGCCCTAGAAATGATATGACTTGCTACTTATCTGTAGGTGGCCCAAGTTGGAAATGACATCCACCTTCACAAGGTCTACCTCCATGCCACATTTTGATAATGACATGGCCCAACACAATACCTTCGTCACAATGAAATGGCTCTTTTCCCATGAGAACACAATATTCACTTCACACCATCACTTCAAGACTCGTTCTAAATAATACAGACATTTATAAAATCTATCTCCATAGACAGAGAGGTCATCGATAAACACATCAAGAAAACTTCCAACCATATCTGCAAATATGGCCAATGTGCATCGTTAAAATGTCATTGGTGCATTTCACAACCCAAATGGCTTTCTACGGAAGGCGTAAGTCCCAAATGGATAGTTGAAGGTTGTTTTCTATTGATCTTCAGGAGTTATGGCAAATTAATTGTAACAAGAGTAACTATCCATGAAACATATATATTCCTTCACAAACAGTCACACAAAAAGTTGGTCAAAGAAGGGGAACGAGAAATGGTTCTTCTTGGTCGTGAGATTTAGGCATCTGTTATACACATAAACGCGCCAAGATGTTGGTACTCTGGTTGTAACTCATCTCCTTTTTCATTTTTAATCGTGGTGATCCCCAACTTCTTAGTCACAACATGCAAGGGGCTCACTGATTTTCGAGTCAGAGATGGGATATATGAATCTTGCATCACATCGTTTCATGATTTCGTTCATCAAAACCTCTCAGAGATTTGGATTCAGTCTTCGCTCGAACTCTCGGGATGGCTTGTTGTCTTGTCAAGGTATATGTGATGCATGCACAATGAGGGGTTGACCCACGAATATCTAAAATTTTCTAGTCTATGGACTTTTTGTTTCTCTCCAGAACATCGAGCATTCAAGATTCTTGTTCCTCTGTTAGTTGTGAATTGATGATAACGAGGAACATGTTCTGTGCACCTACAAGGAAGATACACTTCATGTTTGCAGGGAGTTGCTTGAGCTCAAGTGGTGTATGATTAAGTTCGGTGGTAACCTCAGCCACTAGGCTTGGAGATGGTGTTATATCTTTCAATTATAGGATGTCCACCATTTACAATTTTGGTCCAGCATGTTGTACAGAATTCTTCTATTACAGAATCTTGTTCACAATAGTCCTCAATGATTGCCTCATGCTCTGCCAATGATCGATGGCCATATATTTGTTCATCAGGCAACTCACCGAAAATCTAGTCGTGAAGGATATCTCGAAACTCAACTATGCTATCTACCAGTTCTTATGTGGATTGGAACTCATAAATTTTTGATGTCATCCTTGAATAGAATTGTATCATGTATTTCAGTAAGAAAGTCACGTTCTTCTAGTCAATGCTCTGTTGGCTCACTCTCGTCTGATGTAGTCTTTGACTGTTTGGGTACGTGAATCGTCTTAATTGGCACCTTAATGATGTTCGATTAAAAGGTGATCTGCCTGGTGCCATAATTCACCACTACTACAGTCGTTCAAAGGAATGACCATCCAAGGATTATCAGTGTATGTAGAAGAGGAATTGAGGTTTCCATGTACAGTACGATAAAGTCTGTAGGGAACTATATTCCCTATATGGTGATGATGACATCCTCTGAAACTCTTTGTGGTCGCTTGATGGATGTATATGCAAACTATATAATCATTCTTGCAGATTTGAGCGGTCCCAACCTAAATTCTTTAAGTAGTGAAGTGGGCATCATGATTTTTGGGAATCCACTATCAAGCAGAGTTTGGTCGAACACCTGATCGAACATCTAACATATGACTAGAGGAGCTCCCGTATTCTTATTTTTTGTCGGGAGAGTGTTTATTGCACATATAGTAGCCGCAGTCAAAATATGTTTCACATTTCATCATTTGGCTTTGTGTTGCTATCCTTTTGAAGTACATTCCTCTTTAAGACCTTTCTTGATGTTAGACATGTATATGATGGATTTAAACAAGGGTATTTTGAGCACAAGAATATGGATAATCTCAACAACATCAGGATTAGACAAGGTTGATTTCAAATTTTTATTATTTTTGGATTTATAATGCGTCAAGAAGTGGAACATTCACAAAATCAAAAGTAGTAGTATGAATAGTGTTCTTAATTACATCAAAATTTGTGCCTACATCAGGTTGGACAACTGGATGACTAAAATGAGCAGGGTCATCCAGAAATGGTGGGCATCCGAAATTTGTAGGCAGAGCTCCATAGGCTAGCACTGGATCAACTACAGGTACGATCTCTTCCAATGCTGAGTGACTCGTGCTCCTGTAGACATTTCTGCTGGTGTTTTCTTTTTGGCATTTTTTATTTTTCTATTTTTTTTATTTTTATTAATGGTGCTTCTCCTTCCCCTTCTTCCTCACACGTCCGGGATACTGGATCGGTTGATGGAGAAGATGATGATTTTCCTGGATATGCTTTACACTTCCCCTTGCATGCGGCTGATGACTATGTTGTACTACCTCTCTTGAGAGTGACAACATTAGATATAAACAAATGAAGCATATCTAACTCTATTAGACAACTGGAACATCATAAACTACCATCTCTTTAATTCTAAATTTATTGGGATTAGCCTCCATCTGTGCTAGAATGGAGGTCTTTGTGGCAGTAAGGTCATCAAGTTTGTAGCTCATCTCTATTAGCCTTTTCACTAGTTGAGCAAGATAGTCCAAGGTGGGGTTTGTCGGAGGGGCAACCACAAATGGTTCATCATGCTATCTGCATTAATTTTAATGGTATTGAGACTACTGGTTGGAATATTGAGAAGGATACTAAGGAGAATGGTGACACTACTGGTGCTGAGAAGGGTACTGCTGATATGGTACAACCAAGTAATGTTGATTATGCTAGTGTGGGCGGTACTACAATTGTTGGTATTGGTTATATCTCTTATTACAACAGTACTATGGAGAGTGTTGATGTTGCTGGTGTTGAGGTCGATTTTTACCAACAAATCTACCTCCTCGTTGTTGAAGAAACTGGGGAGGGTTAGTAGCTTGGCCCTGTTGGGGTCCGTCTGGACGAGTCGGTTGCGCATCATTAGACCACACATCATTCACCTATTAAATGAGAGGTCATGGAGGGGAAAACTGATCTGGAATATACTAGGGCTCATGCTAGTAGACAACCAACTGTTGATGTGACTGATGCGAAGATGATGGTTTTAGGGCTTGCACGTAGTATACATGCTGAACCACTGGTCTTTGTTGAGTCGGCTGAGTAGGTTGTGATGATGGTTGCTCCTTCGTCTCAGTTGCAGATGGGGTCGATGTAGACACGAAATTATAGGAGCTAATAATGCTAAATCGCAGCTCTATCTACTTGGTGATTTGATCTAATTTGTCTAGGTGTTGTGTCCTCTATTTGATCACAAAAGGTTTCTCCAAGTCATGTGACTGTTTCTCGATGATATCCCACTTTGTACAAGTGGCTCCCAATGATTCTCATATTGGAGCTCTCATCCATGTTTGGCTCGTGAGAAGATGCCATATGGACTGGTTTCTGAAGAGTGTGGAGTTGGCATTGATAGGCATGGGATCAAAACAAGGTGACCTCTCCTTCAACCATTTCATCTAAGATATGCCATACGACGTCCTCATCTTCGTTGAACTATGAGCCTCCATCCATAGAATCCACGATCTTTTGACTTTCAACTACGAGTCCCCTAAAGAAATGTTGGACCAGACTGGTCCTAGGAATGTCATGATGGGGACATTTCTCTTGCAACTTAATAACCTCTCTCAAGCCTCATGGATGGATTCGTGTGTGTCTTGGGTGAAGTTGGCAATGCGGGTACACAACTAATTATGTTTCCCAAGAGGATAATATTTATGAAGTAAGGCAGACTTATGTTCTTCCCATGTAGTCATGACTTTCCCCAAGAGGTCGATCCAATGAAGAGCCTTGTCCTAGAGACTAAATGGGAATGTTGTCATCTTAACTACTCATAATGGTATGTCAGGGTACTTTGTTGTACCACAAATGCACCCAAACTGTTGTAGGTGGATGTACAGTTCCTCATTTGCATTTCCATGGAAGCAAGGCAGGAGGATCTAGAGTTACGGCTTCAACTCAAATGCACATGGATCGCTACAATCTGGATCCATTCTGTGACTTAACTTGCTCCAGGATTGTAAGTCACTTTGAGAGTTGGCTTACGCTGCTCTCCTCTGCGCTCATCTTCTGGGTCTCCACAGCCTCTGCCTGCTCTTTCTTCTCCTCCTCCTCCTTGGGTATTTTCTCTTCCTCTCGCCAAGTCATTAATCATGTCCTAGAAGGGAACCTGGGCCAATGCCTGGTTGGTGAGACGCAACTGTATCGCTTGGATGGAGGTGAGAGATTGCTCATTCATGGCATTCTGATATGAATGGCCCTACTCTGGTTGCAACTGTTGCAGGTGTTGTAGTCCATTTACTTTTCCTCCGTGAGCCTTCTGTGTATCTTTTTTTTACTTTGAATCCAAGAGAATTTCTGGGTCAATATCAGGTTCGTGATCTGCACATGAAATAATGCCCTGATCAGTCTATAATGAAGCACCATATATAGAAAATTGTTTTGTTTTATGGTTAACACAACATTTCATTAAGTCTGATGAGGTGTAAGGAGTGAAATCAATGACCATTTTAAATGGGCACATTTCGGGACAAGAGTGATCTCGGAGTATTGGAGAAGATGGGGAGTCTGGTGATCGGTTCGCGGAGTCTGTATCAGGTTCTTAGGAATCACCCCGGATTATTAGAGAAGATGAGTGCATGGAATCGATGTAGGTGTCGGCGGGGTCCTAAAAAATCATCCATGTAATGCCATATCGAAGGTCGAGAGGAGATCGAGAATGGAAGAATGAAACAATGGAAAAACAAGGAATAAAGGGAATGTAAAACACTAAATGCTCCAAATGAGCAGGGGGTCTAACGAGGAATTAAATTATAGAAAGTAAATCATGCACAAAATTGTACAAGACTAGTCTCTGAAACTTAATCTAATTTAAACAAACACAAGACAAGGATGGATTTACCCACTCAACACATGTGAACCCATAAAAGTTCAACTAATCTTATAACAAATTCTTAAGTACACTAAACCTATATAATCATGTGTACTGCTAGGTTAGTGCCCCGTATTTCATCCACTTCCTTCGTAACATGTGATCTGCGCATTGAAAGGTCCTTGTTCTCGTTCCTGGGCGGATACTCAACCAAAGAAATAGTGAGGGGAAGCCTATACGAAAAATCAATACTTTAGACCTTGCTCATAATTGAATTACCGTGAGCATGCAAAGACCTACTCAAATGCAAACCGATGAGACAGACACGCCCATAAGGACATGGCGTAAGCTCAGTACTTCATATCTAGTCGGACGCTCCACACAAGAAGGAACATTGTGCTTGACGAGGCCCTACTTGATCACATACGATGGAAGCGATAATACTTCACTAACCCAAGTGATAATCAAGATGCCAAAGATTGAAACTTGGGCTCTTACCCATTGCGAGTCGCGCCTCACTCTGTCTGGAATGTACCTGAAAATAATATGTGCCATATGAACCCCAATCAATGAATGGTTTGTTATGAATTTTTTATTAAGGTCAAGTTTATATAGCAGCCTCTTTTCTAATTTTTGGATATTCAACTTTTTTTAGTATTTTTCATAGCAATTCGCCTAATGAGTTTTTTTTGCATTTCTCCTTCATGTACAATGTGATATAAAAATAGGGAGAAAAAGCAGAAAAGCCATGCAAGTCGTCACTAAGATGGAAGTCCCACGTAAGTGAACAATGATGCATGCAAAGTTAGAATTACTTAAAGTGCTTCCCAACTCTCTCCATGTGAGATGCAAGAAAGAATTGAATTAATTACATTATATTGAGATATGAAAAAGCAAGAAAATGTCCTAAATAGTAGTTGCTATTATCGGGAAGAACCAAATGCTAATTATTCCTAAATGATATCTAAAATTCCGATCTTGGAAGTGCATCGGAGCCCGTCACAATAGGTTCTGCAAGCGTTGTATAGCTCTTCTCTCGTCACTCGATCTCAGGTCCATATAACAAACAATTAATATTGAATAAGTCCAAGAGTCTGTCACTATAGGTACATACAATGTAATTAGGGCTTTGGGCCTAGATACCGAGTCAAGCAACCTAATGTCTAAGGGCTCACTTACAGAAAACAAATATAAACAAATGTGGAAAGCTCAAAACATGTGAAAAAAAAGTGATAAAACAGGAAAAACCACAGCGAGACCCCTAGGTGAACAAACACCCAAGCTCTGGACCTCGCTAAGTGTAGTAGTGTCCAAAATATTTATAAATTAATTATTGCAAAAATAACTCTCTCCTCACAAAAATAAAAAAAAAAACCAGTGTCAATGTGCTCTTGCTCCCCTCTCCAACTCTCTCCATATCAGCTTAAAAGGTAAGGCCAATATCCGCTAGCCTTGGGTGCGCCCACCTTCTAAGAGATAGCGATCATCGAGCGGACCCTCGAAAGAAATACCAAGAACAAAACATGGATTAGAATAGTCAAATAATTATCAAAATAAAATAAGCAGATAATAAAGAGAACAATGCGCAACTTTATATGCAAAAAATGTGCTACAATACGTTTCTCCTAGGCAATGGCACCATTTGTTCGTACCACTCAAATCACAGGATAGAGTCATGTGCTCCATACAACGCATGACCAGAGTCGCTGAGGTGACTCCTCAAAGAGATCAAAGTGATCAAAAACAATCATCCAACACAATAGATATCAACCAATAAATAAACAAATGTGAATCAAAATTTATAATAAACCACACAAATAAATGTATACAGTGACAAGCAACATAGGGTGTTGAAAAAAGGAAGCAAATGTTTATTTGTACACACTAAATTAATCAAAGAATGTGGGTTGAAATAATATGTATTTTTTAATAATATTTTTTTAATTGACTATGTATCTTATAATATATATTTTTTTAATATAATCATAAAATATTTATCATAATAAATAACCTTATAACCTATATATTAATTTATAAAGATATATAATACTTGATAGGGTAAATATTTTATATATATAAGCAAAAATTAAAATGGTAAAACCAAATATTTTGGGGTTTTAATTATTTTTTTTACTATTTTTGGGATTTTTAAGTAATTTTGCTAATTTGTATGGATTTTAAATTCCAAAATACACAAAATCGGGGACATTTTAATTAGGTTGAATTGTTACAGATTTAAAAATACTAAATAAGTTCAAAAATTGTCAAAATTATTTCTTATATGTTCTAATATATAACTAAACATAAAGAAAAAGAATAAATATTTTTGGATATTTAGAAGAGTTTTTATATTTTTATAGAACTTCGTTGCTTGTTAATTTTTTATCATTTTCTTTTCTATCATTAGAGATTTTTTTGGTTTTGGGGTACTAGATACTATAAAAAAGACACACTATCTTTTTTAGAATTTCTAAACATGATTTTATAATTTTTTATATTTTTAAAGGTAGACAAGGAATATTCGAGCTCTTTTTGATTTTTATAAAAAAAAAGTTCGAAAATGATGTTCTAAATTTATAACATGAAACTACATGTAAGGAGTAACTTAAATCTATTTTTCGATAATTTTTGGAGCACGGGGGCTATTCTTTGTAAACAGAAAACAAGAAATAAAAATCCTTAAACTAACAAGGGTATTTTTGTAATTATAATTAAGATCAGGGGTGCAAGGTGAAAATAAACCCAAATTTTATAAATAATATCCGGACATAATATATCAAACTACAATTCAAAGAACCCATGAGGGTTTACATGTAAATTTTACAAAATAAACGTGCAGTTACATGTGATGCGGGTAGGGACTATTTTACAATATCATAAAGTTCAAGGGGGAGGAATCAAATATCATACTACTTTTTAATCAGCATATAGTATTTATAGGATTTCTTAGCAATTACAAACAGGTGGAGCGGGTATCGAGTAAACTACCCACATAAGTGGTTGGATAGGGCTCGTTCTTCACATGGCACGTAGCAGATCGGGTGGTTATTGTTGGGCAATGGTTTAAATTAAACCAAGGGACGGGATTAGACCTAGCCCCTAGTTCTTAATCTAACGGCCTGAGGCATCTCTAGATGAACTTGCTAGAACACCGTCGCCCGGATCTTCGAGTGGACTTCTCCCCGTCATCTGACGATGCCTTCTTGTATTGACTATAGCACTAACTCTTGGTGGTCCTCTTTATGTGCTAGGGACTTCAGATCACGTTGAGGAGGCTTGATTCACTCAGAAAGCTCTTGACGACCTGTAGGAGCTTCAAGTTCTTTGGGAGGGGAAAAAAGAGGTCCTCGCACTTGCTTTCTTGCACCAAAAAGTTAGGGGGGCTGAGATGATGGTCTTCAGCCCAAAAGAGTAACATGAAGCTCTCTGGAGGGGAGAGTAAGTGAAGCTCCGACAAGGAGAAGGAAAAGGATCTCGAATTGCATCGATATGGAACAAATATAACTGCAAAATGGTGGTGTTAGATGGAGAACATGATCATGATTGAAATAGGCATGGAATCGAGGGTCGATACAAGTCAAATTATGGTGAATCATACGTGGAGCTCGAGCTCCAGGTCAAAAGAGAGATTTGATTTCTCATACAACTACATAGTAAAATTTAAAAGTAAGGATGGGAATCGAAAGTACGCTAAATCAATTACCTACAAATGGCACAAAATGGGCCTTGATTGAGGTGGAACCTCAGGAAGCAAGACCTCGGGAGACTTGATAAGAAATGGTTGGATTAGCTCTCCTAGAGCTCCTCCTCACTGTAAATCAAATCCAGATGTTGTTGTAACCAATATCAATGAGCTTAGGTCGATTCAAGGAGCTAAGAACATAGGAATATTGTTCAAAAAGCAAAATATGTAGTTGGGATTTTATTTATAGATGGATTTTTGGTGAGTTTTAAGGATAGATGGCATGCAACAGTGAGTGAGTGGTGGGTCATTAGATATAATTTGTACTCGTTGTAATGTGAGTACTTAGTGAATCATGCAGAACTGAATCAAATATCTTTGCAAAGAGGACTCTATTTTACTTTATATCCCAGGCAAGTCCAAGGTCGAGCACATGGAGGTAAAGGGACAACTTTGAGTTAAATAAGAATAATTATGTTTAGGTTTCTAAGGCAGACCTTTTTGTATTTTTTTAATGCAAAAATAATGTGAATTCAAGATGACAGTGAATTAAGTTAGTATGAAAACATCCAACTTAGCCAAATTAATTCTAATATCAAATTAGTCCAATTTAGCCAAATCAAATTCGTCCTAAAAACATAATCCAGTGATGAATGCTAAACATTTTTGTTTAGAATTTATGGTTAAAATACAATAAACAAAAATACACGATTTTTATGGGTTTTACGCAATTTTCACACAAATAGAATGCAAAAACTTTGAAAAATTTACTGAAACTAAAACATGATGAAATTAGACTACAATAATTTTTTGGTTTTTTTTGACAAAATATGAAGTTTTTTATGGATTCATTAATGAAAACAAAGTGACAATTAGTAATTCATTCCTAATAAATTCACATCATCAATTCATCAAGAAATCAATTTATACCAAAAACATATATATATATATATATGAGCAATACAAGAGAGTTGGAATTTTGAAAAATAATATGTGTGGATCTAAATAAAAATTATTTACGAACATCACTCTATAATTTATTTAAGGCATAGACAACTAAAACTAAGATTAAATTTGGATAGTAATTAAAACATGTTTCATGGTAGAATTTCTAATTTTTGAGGAATTTTTATAGCAATCATGAAAAAAACCTTATTTTAAGAACTTCAAAAGGTTAAATATACAATTTTCACTAAAATAATTTTAAATTTAGTTAACAGAATTTCGCAAAAATCCAAATAAATATCCAAATGATAGATAATTAGTTGCTCAATATCATGAAAATTTTCATTTAGATAAATGATGTGAAAATAATATCCAAATTAACGTTCAAAGGCAAGGGTATCTGTAGTATAATGAAATAAACTCGAATAGAATAAAACATGTACATGGACTTGTTTGTAATTACAAAAACTTAAAGGGAAAATGCAATTTTTATGAAATTATAAATATAAACAATAAGACCTTTCTTCTTATGGGTGGTAGGGCAGCACGATGGCTGAGCAACGGACGGACCTGGCAGTGCGGCTCGCATCGAGAGGCAGCTAGCCGAAGGGGCGATGGAGGTTGGTGGCATAGGAGGACCGATAGGCGGATGGGGGGCTTCATGTGGCCACACCAAGGAAGAGCAGGCCGACTGAGGAGGGGTGGCTGGGGAGGGCTATCTTTTGCGTACAGATGTGGCGTGGGAAGGAAACAGATGGAACGGCAGGAGGACGTGAAAGCACCTACGACAACTACAAGAGGTCGTGCCTGGAGCGGTTGTTGTGCATGTGCATGGCTAGGTGGGGACATGCACGTTGGTGGCCAACGGTGGGGAGGGTGGCGCGGTAGGGTAGCGGTCAGTAGTGGACCTTGGCTACCTTTTTTTATTTTTTTGTGTTTTTTTAAATTTTCATAAAAGGAATAAATGAAGATGTGAGGAAAATGAAGATGAAACTGAAGGGATTTGATGTGTAGAATGATGATGTGGAGTAAAAAAATCAGGTAAAAATATTAAATAAAATAAAATAACAAAGAAAATGACATGGAATACTTACTTGAATCTTCATCGGAAGATGGCGCAGCTATGTTGAACTCATATCGTGGCCTCAAGCATGTGGCGAAGCAAGCGAGGTGACGTAGAGGTTTGGAAGAAACTGCGATGTGGAGTGGAGCTCCGTGGATCTCGCCTGAAAGGAGGTCGTCGCTTCGTATCATGGTGGAACGCTGTCATCAATCGACCTCAATGAGCTCTCTCCTTTTTCTCTAAGAACAGCGGATGGGGGATGACGATATGAATATAAAGAAGAAGAATGAGAAGTTGGAGAAGATGAAGGTGGAGGAGATGGAGTGGAATGGGAGGTTATTGGAAGATGGCAGAGTTGAATGGAAGTTGGTTATAGAATGAGAGGCTAGAGTAGAGAAAATAAAAATAAAAAGAAACTAAGACTTGGATACTAAAAAATAAGATACAATAAAACGAAAAGAGAATGGATTATTTACAAAATAAGATAAACAATATGTACATGTTTTTTTACTTTTCTAATTTAATTTTTCGTATTTTTATAAAAGATATTTACAACATAAAAAGAAAATAAATTACTAGAAATAAAATAAAATGCAAAAATGATGTTTTTGGATTTTTTAGTAATTCAGAAAAGTAGATAAAAAATGAAGTAAGAATGAATACTTACAATATATACATTGTACAGCTAGGTCCCAAAACCCATATTTTTCAAACGAGATCCAATTTTAATGAAACCACCTTCATTTGATAGATAATTTTCTAACTTAAACTTTAAAAATGAGTTTGGTGAATTTGGAGTTCATATGGAGCACGGATTTGGTGGGGAAGTTGGACTTTTTAGCCTTTTCTCTTTAGAATCTACGAGTATTTATTTGAGATGAAATTTATTTTATATTTTTATATTTTGTTATACATGTTTATAAACAAGTTAGAAAAGAATTAGTCAAAAATAAAATGAATTTGTTAAAATTACATGAAGTTTTGGGCTATTTATAGGTGAAGGAACTCCTTCACTATGCTTTTTTTTATTATTAATTTATTTTTTAGAATATAATATACAATAATTAGTGCATTTCATTTAGAATAGTCATTTTATTAATGTTTTGATTTTATGGATATTTATTTGTGATTTTACTCAAGGATTGTATTTAGATAAATATATTGGGATCATGAATCGTGGATTCATCACCCCCTATACTTAACTATGCTCATCCTCGAGGAAATAAAGAATGAATAAGTTGGATTAACCCATGACTGTGCATGTGAATATTGCTGTACATGTGAGCCCACGGCGAGCCATTATGTAATAAATGTTATTGTCAAAATATCATTCCCTGATATGAAATGAAGAATAAATAATTTGCATAATAGGTCTCTTTGTACATTAGGGTTATGTACCATGGCCATCTTGATGATCATACAACTGTATATTCAATAATTGAATCATAGAGGCCGGTGCTTGGATGAATATCTAAAGGGTTAGATTGAGGACTCGTCAAGCACCGTCAAAAGATTGTTATGATGAGATCTCCAGCCTGGGTAGGAGATGGCAATCCTTTCTCACATAGGCTGATATCTGACCGACCTCTCGATGCAGGTCCTCTACATGGGAATAGTGATTCGGAGGTTTCATATTAGTTAGATCAATGGGTTGACTTAACGAGATAGAGATAACCTAAGTCCTATGTTGAATGCTGTCACAGCATAGGCATGCATCCTTTGACCGGAGACAGATGTTTTGTTATATGTCTGAGTCTGTACATTTTGCAGACCAATAGGTTGATGACCTAACCAAGGTCTATACACCGGCGAGCTGGTGTGCATATTAGGGTATACGAGCAATATGATCTCTCAAAGGGATCATACATGTTCATTTGTGAATCGGAAGACATGAGCTCACTCATGAGGTATTGGGACCGATCAAATTCCATGCATGGTCGTCGTGCTTTGGAAGCATGACATGAATTTGAAGGTATGATATATGCTTTGGGAAAGGATATGATCAATACCAACTCCCAATGACCAAGATTGAGAAAATTAATGATTAAACCCTGAAGAAGACAGTATAAAATTGATCTTGATCTTCGGGTTGATCATGGGTCTTCCAGTATGCAGGATGTACAAGTATTGGGAATACCTGAGTGTGATGTGATCATAAACGATTGTATATCTATGACGCTTCCATTCCGAGGGAGTGATGAATCAGGTTTGGATTTTAGTGACTCCTTTCAATAGAGAAGCAATCCGATCTTAGTCCAAGTGTTGGACATTGGTCTGAATGAGATTCAGATTCAATGAGAAGATTAGATTTGTGGTCTTAATTTAATCAAGCATCTGCGGGAGGTTCGTAAGACCTGGATTTGAGATAAGATCTCAATATCCAAGTCATTATACATAGAATAATACAATCACCCTATCCTTATCTCAAAGTATCTGCGGAGAAAGCACATTATTCTTAGAAGGGTTCAAGAATAATTCATTTGATGAAATGCATATCCAAGCAAGAAGGACTTGATGATTAAATGAGATTTAATATCAAGCATAATATGAATATGATTCATATTCTGAGAATGATTATCCAAGATAATTAAATGGGATTTAATTATCAAGGATTAGAGAATGTTGATAATACTATCCATACCATTTGTGTATTATAAATACGATTTACAATATACATATATTAAAGAGAGAGAAATATCGTAAATATCTTTTGTTAATTATTAAATGTTGATTGGATTCACATTTATTAATTAAGTGAAAATGTAATTTACAAATTAGTTTGGGTTGTGAATTTGATTCACATATTTTCAATGACATGATTGAAATATTCACAAATTAATTTGGAATTAATTTGGTGAATAATTTTGTGATAATTGGAATTACAAAATTAATTAAGAAATAATAAGATAAAATAAAAAAGGAGGCAAAACAACAACCTAATTTATAGGTGGCGTCACCTATGAGTTATTCATAGGTGACTCCCCATAAAATCAAGGGTGGTTGGTTGACTCCCTTTTTTGTTATCACATTATCTCTTAATTAGTTAATTTATGTTAAATTAAATTATTTTGATAACGTTGCAACATATTTTAATTTAAATTAATGGTGCTCGTTTTAACAAACAACAATCATAGCCATTGATTTTACATGGACCAAGCCTGGCCGTTGGATCCATGTCTCCCATGGATTGAGATCCATTGGACCCTAAACTAATATAAAAGTAGGGCTAGGGTAGCCTTCCAAGGTACATCATCTAGAGTTGTAGAAGACTACTACTCTCTCTCTCTCTCATTCTCGTGTGGGCTTTCTCTCTCTCTCTCTCTCAATCTCAAGTGGCCGTCCACTTTACATATTGAGAAGGAGAGCATCTTGCTTCCGCCTTCGATGCTTGGATCTTCATCAAAGATTGCGGGAAGGACGCGACTCATCATGGTGCCCGCAAGTGCATTCTTCGTGGGTCGGACTTGAGACAGGAGGATCTCTTGTTTGGGATCTCGCGATCGCAACCACGCTTCAAGAGATATTCCTTATACTTTGTGTTTTGATGAAACGATCCGAGAAGTGTTCTCGTGATCATGTGGTTTCATCTTTAGTTTTAAAAATTTTAATTTCCGCCGCATCTAGCATCTAGTACGACTAGTTGCTCCGATTGCAAACAATGCAATCAACACGCTTCCGTGATTTGCTTAATTATAATCAATATCCTTCAAGTGGTATCAGAGCCATAGGATGAATAAGGTTTTGGATATGATCCATAGACCTAGGGCGACTTGGGCTTGAAAGAGTTGCGAAGATTTTACTGCACTTCAATTTTCGCACCTCTATATAATTGATTTTTTCGACACTGTTTAAATTGTTTAAACACGAATTTTTCAATTGGATTTTGTTCCCCACTAATTAAGGAAACCATAGATCTGAGTTTGCGAAATTTGGACTTCATTTTCTCAAGATATGGTCTTTTGAATATGCATATATTCACTGTTGCGGGAACTGCGGATTTAAACGTGATTAATGAGATAATTACGGTTTTAATCTGCTTCGAAATGCGTGAATTATTACTTGGGTTCTTTAATAAATTAAATAGGCAATCTATGGAAACTGAGTTTGCATTTTTTGGATTTAAATTGATCAAGATAAGTTAATTTTAGTGATTGGGGTCACTGTTGGAAATTAACATTTTTTATCTTGAACCTTGTGATAAGTCATTCAATTATCATGATGAAAATTAATTGTTAATTTTATGGAATAACTAGTGATAAATATTAGTGAAATATTTAAGGATATAATTATTTCATTGAATGCCATTTTCCTAAACCACAATGATGAGATAATAGATCTTGATCATTGGTTCATTAACAAACATTGATTTCATGAAAAACCATAGTTTATCCTACAATAGTTGTAGGACAACTTTTACATGAAAAACCCTCTTGCTTTAATATGTTTGGGGATTTGTTTAGCAAATCTCCTTATAATATAATCAAAGTTGTTTTGATGTATATTATATAGTATAACTTCGATTGAAAAATCGATGAGCATCTCAAAGTACATGGAGATCTATCTGGTATTATCCTTTCCTAAGGTGGATATGGTGCCTAGTCGGAGAGCATTAGGGTCGCGGGTTGCAACCTATGAGGTACGTCCCACTCTTGTCAGTACTGGCAATAACATCGGGTAGGGACTGGATAATGTCGGAGAAAGTCGATATGTATTTTTCTAATTATTAAAATTTGAATAATATGTACTTTAAGATTATACATACTATTCAAGTAATAATCAAGTTTGTTGATTGATATTTGGATTAATAATTAATTTAATGTGATTAAATTAATCATATCCAATAAACATTCTATTTTGAATAGATGTGTATTTCCCTTGGAAGAATTAATTATGTGAATGTGATTCACGATAATTAATTATAAAATTTGAATATGAGGTGGAGGATCACATAAGTGACAGCCATGGTCTCTCGTCAAGGCGAAGGGTTTCCGTCGCCAGGGATTGTATGTAGGAGACGCTTGTCCGAAGTGACAGCTCCTGTATGAAAGCACATCTGGATCGGGATCTTTGCTTCTCGAAAGAGTAAGGTCGTATGCGTAGTGACCCCAATATCGAGTCCTCATATTATTGGGGTGATATTAGACTGCTCATAACGAGTTCTAATCCTGTTGACGGTTGGTTCAATTAACAACAGGTCAACATCATCTTAGGGGTGTTGGGCCCCGGTGTTAAAGACTGAATTGGGAATGCAAGTTGGACTTGCAAGGCGGAATGAGTTCCCCCTTCTTGTTATCGGAGTCGCAAGTTCTCATATTATTTGGATGTGACAAAGGTAGGAAAGGAGATCCCAGATCTTGCTTGAGATATAGCGGTAAGTATATCTCTTACTTTGAAAGAAAATTAAGGGAATAATCTTTCAAAGTTGACATGGCAAGATAAATTTGATTTAAAATGCCTTAATCAAATATTCTTTAAAATGAATGTATATTTATCTATATATTCTAATATAGTGCATTCTTAATTTCAGAAAATGAAGTCCATGAACCCACTTAGCAGGCTTCTGGAGGTCAACCAGTTGACCATACCAAATTATTCAGATTGGATACAAAATTTGGAACTTGTTCTATCTACGGAGCGCATCTCTTATGTGCCTAGCAAGGACAAGATAGCAAACCCTAAGACTGGAGATGATAAATCATATAATGAGAAATATGATGAAGACCATAATTTGGAAAGGTGTTACATCCTTGGGTCATTGTCCAATGTGCTTCAGAAGCAACATGTGGAAATGTATCTTTATAAAGAGATTATGCTGAATCTGAAGGAGATGTTCAGTGACATAAACTGCACACAGCGTTACAACGTGATGAAATAGCTTATTCGCTGCAAGATGCAGGAAGGGACCTCTGTTAGAGAACTTGTACTCAAAATGTTTGGGTACCTCTCTGAGCTGAAAACCCTGGGAGCCTACTTGGATTCTGACATGCAGGCAGATTTTATTCTCCTGTCGCTCCCTAAGTCTTTCAACAACTTTGTCGTGTCTTATCAGATGAGCAAAGGTGATTTCGCTAATGCTGGGCTATTAGCAGCATTGAAGTCTGCAGAAGACGTCATGAAGAAGGATGACCCCTCTGCTAGTGCAATGGTTGCATAAGTGAGAGGAAAGCTCAGGCGAAAACAAGGTTCTCGGAAGGGCTCGGCCCCGAAGAGAAAGAAGAAAAATCAAGGAGTTGGTTCCTCTTCTAGTGCTTCCACACTGATGACATCGAAAAATTCCGATGTTTATCACCACTGTAAGAAGCCGGGGCACTGGCGGCGTAACTGCCCAGATTACCTGAAGTATGCTGACAAAGGTAAAGCCCCAGCAGGTATGAAAAGTCATCACTGAAACTTGCTTTCTCATTGGACGAGAAGGAAGTTGGGTTGTAGATTCTGGTGCTTCTGTTCATGTATGCAATTTGTTGCATTTGTTTCAGGAATGTAGGAATCTGGAGGAAGGAGAGATAGTTATCCAGACGGGATCTGATGCAAGTGTTGCAGCAATCGCCATCGGGACGTGCAGACTATCGTTATCTAGTGGTCGAGTCCTAGTACTTAAAGAGTGTCTTTATGTACCTGAAGTCAGGAGGAATTTAATATATGTATCTAAGTTAGTTAGAAATGGATATTCCTTCATTTTCTGTAATAAATTAATCATAAACCGTTATGATAAATATATTGCGGATTGTATTTTGACTTCTGGTGAACTCTATGAATTGTGCATTGATGATTGTGTCATGAATGTCACTGCTACTAATAATAAAAACCCTAAGAGATCCAGGGAGGATGGAGATCATTCAAATATGATTTGGCATCAAAGGCTTGGTCATTTATCTGTTGATAGGATCAATAGATTGATAAAGGATGGACCTTTAGATTTTCTACAGGTTCAATCTTTACCTACCTGCGAACACAGTATTCGAGGTAAAATGACTAAAACACCTTTCTGTAACAAGGTTACAAGATGTGAAGGTATTCTTGACCTAATACATACTGATGTATGTGGTCCCTTCAGTACCACGACTAAAAATAGATATCGATATTATTTGACATTTATTGATGACCATTCATGATACGAGTTTATCTTCCTACTACGTTACAAATCTGAAACCTTTGAAAAGTTCAAAGAGTTTAAGGCTTTAATTGAGAACCAAACTGATAGGAAGATCAAACGGATTCGGTCTGACCAGGGTGGTGAGTACTTCTCAGATGAATTCAAGGAATACCTTAAAGAGAATGGAATTGTCTCCAATCTCACAACTCCTGGAACTCCCCAACTTAATGGTGTTGCTGAAAAACGCAACAGGACCAGCATGGACATGGTCCGTTCAACTGAACAAGATTCCTAGCAAGTCTATACCGAAGACTCCTCATGAGCTCTGGTATGGTACCAAGCCTAGTGTTAAACACATGAGGGTTTGGGGATGCTTGGTCCATGTAAAGAACATGGATGCAAGTAGTCTAGAATCTCGCACTCGTGAGTGCTACTTCATTGGGTTTGTTAAAGATGGTATTGGATACCAACTTTATGACCCTGAGAGCCAAAAAGTTTTTTGTCTCTAGTGATGTGAAATTTCTGGAGGATGATTTCCCTAGAGGTCAAGACAGAAATGAAGTAGAGGAACTCATTGAATCCCCTGAGGATTCTGAGATTCCTGAACCAGAAACTGAAGAGAAAAATGAAGATGAAACATCCATACCTCTTTGAAGGAGTTAGAGGGTGGTTCCACCACCTAAAAGGTATGGATTCCATGTGTCGGGTGAGACTGACATTGATCCTTCTTCATTTGATGAAGCTCTCGCGGATCATGACATGGATAGATGGATGCTAGCAATGAAGTCAGAGATTGACTCCATGCATAAGAATGGTGTATGGACCCTATAGGATCCACCTAATGGAGTAAAACCCATTGGATGTAAATGGATCCTCAAGAGAAAGAGGGGACTTGATGGGAAAGTAGAGACTTTCAAGGAACGGCTCGTAGCCAAGGGCTACACACAGAGAGAAGTCATCGACTATGATGAGACATTCTCTCCTGTGGCCATGCTTAATTCCATCAGGACACTGCTAGCTATAGCTACATCTCTTGACTACAACATCTGGCAGATGGACGTCAAGACAACTTTCCTCAATGGATACCTCGAGGAGGACATCTATATGGAGCAGCCCCAGGGCTTCATAGTTGAGGATGGCAAAGCATGCAAGCTGAAGAAATCCATATATGGGCTCAAACAAGCTTCTCTTAGCTGGAACATAAGATTTAACGAAACCATAAAGAGTTATGATATTGCACAGAATCCTGATGAACCTTGTGTGTACAAGAAGCTTAGTGGGAGTGCCATTGTGTTCATCGTGCTTTACGTAGATGATATCCTTATCATTGGGAATGATACAGGAATGATGACTAGTGTGAAGATTTGGCTATCCCATACCTTCGAGATGAAAGATCTTGGAGAAGCCTCTTACATCTTAGGCCTGAAGTTGTTCAAAAATCGAGAAAAGAGAATATTGGGATTATCACAACATGGATACATCAAGAAGATTCTTGAACGTTTCCGTATGTATAGTTCGAAGAAAGGATTCCTCCCCTTAGGACATGGTATCCATCTGTCCAAAAGGATGACTCCTCAAAGTGTTGAGGAAAGGAAGGCCATGGCTGGATGCCCTTACCCATCAGCTGTAGGAAGCTTGATGTATTCCATTATGTGTACAAGGCCAGACATCTACCATGCAGTGGGAGTGGTAAGTCGTTACCAATCCTACTACGGAAAGAAACACTGGAATGCACTAAAGAACATATTCAAATATCTAAGACAGACGTAAGATTACATCTTGGTCTATGGGGATGCTGATCTCCAAGTCTTGGGATATATAGATTCAGACTTCCAGTCAGATATTGATGATCAAAATCAGGGTTTGTAATCCTGTTGAACGGTGGTGCTGTGAGCAGGAGAAGCAAGAAGTAGGACACTACGACGGATTCAACAACAGAAGTCGAATACATTGCCGCATCGGATGCTGCAAAGGAGGCAGTGTGGTTGCGCAAGTTCATCTTGGAGCTTGGCGTAGTTTCCTCTGATACTCCCGTCCTATTACTCAGCGATAACACTGGAGCCATTTCTCAAGCAAAGGAACCCAGGTGCCATCAGAAGAGCAAGCACGTGGAAAGGAAATACCACATCATTTGGGAGATTCAAAAGCATGGTGATATCATCATCACCAAGGTGGCCTCTGCCAACAACATTGCTGATCCTCTTACCAAACCTCTGACACAGAAGGTTTTTGACCAGCATGTAATGAGTATGGGTTTACGGATTGTACCTGAATGGTTCTGAGGGCTAGTGGGAGATTGTTAGACATGTGAGCCTCGGGTGAACCATTCTTACAATAAATGTTATTGTAATATTTATGTTTATCAATAAAAGTTATTGATGTTTCACTCCCTTTCTGAAATTATATGAATGAATGCACTATAATGTCCCTCTGTACAATTAGGGTTATGTACCATGACCATCTCGATGATCATATAGCTGTTGATTCATTAAGTGAATCATAGAGGCTGGTGTTTGGATGAATATCTAAGCAATTAGATAGAGGACTCATCAAGCACCATCAAATGATTATCAAGTGAAGATCTCCAGCCTGAGTAGGAGATGGCAATCCTTTCTCACATAGGCTGATATCTGACTGACCTCTCGATGCAGGTCCTCTGCATGGCAATGGTGATTCGGACGTGTCAGATTAGTTAGGTCAATGGGTTGACTTAACGAGATCGAGATAACCTAAGTCCTATGTTGAATGTTGTCACAGCATAGGCATGCATCCTTTGACAGGAGACTGATGTATTGCTATATGTCTGAGTATGTACATTCGACAGACCAATAGGTTGATGACCTAACCAAGGTCTATACATCGGCGAGCTGGTGTGCATATAAGGGTATATGAGCAATATGATCTCTCAAAGTTATCATACAGGTTCCCTTGTGAACCGGAAGACATGAGCTCACTCATGAGGTATTGGGACCGATCAAATTCCATGCAAGGTCGACGTGCTTTGGAAGCATGACATAAATTTGAAGGTATGATATATGCTTTGGGAAAGCATATGATGGATACCAACTCCCAATGACCAAGATTGAGAAACTTAATAATTAAACCCTGAAAAAGACAGTATAAAATTGATCTTGTTCTTCGGGTTGATCATGGATCTTCCAATATGCAGGATGTACAGGTATTGAGAATACCTGAAGGTGATGTGATCATAAACAATTGTATATCCATGACGCTTCCATTCCGAGGGAGTGATGAAACATGTCTGAATTTAGTGACTCCATTCAATAGATAACTAATCCGATCTTAGTCCAAGTGTTGGACAATGGTCTCAATGAGATTTAGATTCAATGAGAAGATTAGATTTGCGGTCTTGATTTAATCAATCATCTGTGGGAGGTTCGTAAGATCTGGATTTGAGATAAGATCTCAATATCCAAGTAACTATACACGGAATAATACAATCGCCTCGTCCTTATCTCCAAGTATCTGCGGAGAAAGAACATTATTCTTGAAAGGGTTCAAGAATAATTCATTTGATGAAATGCATATCCAAGCAAGAAGGCCTCGATGATTAAATAAGATTTAGTTATCAAGCATAATATGAATATGATTCATATTCTGAGAATGATTATCCAAGATAATTAAATGGGATTTAATTATCAAGGATTAGAGAATGTGGATAATACTATCCATAACATTTGTGTATAATAAATACGAGTTATAATATACATATATTAAAGAGAGGGAAATATCATAAATAGCATTTGTTAATTATTAAATGTGGATTGGATTCACATTTATTAATTAATTGAAAATGCAATTTACAAATTAGTTTTGGTTGTGAATTTGATTCACATATTTTCAATGGCATGATTGAAATATTCACAAATTAATTTGAAATTAATTTGGTGAATAATTTTGTGATAATTGTTATTACAAAATTAATTAATAAATAATAAGATAAAATAAAAAAGGAGGCAAAACAACCACCTAATTTATAGGTAGCGTCACCTTTGAATTATTCATAGGTGACGCCCCCTAAAATCAAGGGTGGTTGGTTGAATCCCTTTTTTGTTATCACATTATCTCTTAATTAGTTAATTTATGTTAAATTAAATTATGTTGATAATGATGCAACATATTTTAATTTAAATTAATGTTGTTGATTTTAACCAACAACAATCATAGCCATTGATTTTACATGGACGAAGCCTGGTCGTTGGATCCATGGGTCCCATGGATTGAGATCCATTGGATCATAAACTAAAATAAATGGAAGGCTAGGGTAGCATTCCAAGGTACATCATCTAGAGTTGTAGAAGACTACGACTCTCTCTCTCTCTCTCTCATTCTCATGTGGGCTCTCTCTCTCAATCTCAAGTGGCCGTCCACTTTACATATTCAGAAGAAGGAGAGCATCTTGCTTTCGTCTTCGATGCTTGGATCTTCATCAAAGATTGTGGGAAGGACGTGACTCGTCATCGTGCCCGCAAGTGCATTCTTCATGGGCCAGACTTGAGACAGGAGAATCTCTCGTTTGGGATCTCGCGATCACCACCACGATCCAAGAGGTATTCCTTACACTTTGTGATTTGATGAAACGATCCGAGAAGTGTTCTCGTGATCATGTTGTTTCAATTTTAGTTTTAAAAATTTTAATTCATATGTGATCAACACGCTTTGTGATTTTAGTACGACTAGTTGCTCCGATTGCATACGATGCGATCAACACGCTTCCGTGATACGCTTAAGGATAATCAATATCCTTCAAATTCATCATATTTAAGTGGTAAATTCATATGTGTATATATAGGATAAATATATGTTCTAAATGTGTGATAGTTAAACTAATCTACAAGTACAACTACATCTAATATCAAAGTTTCTATAAATTTAAAGTCTTGCTTGAAATTTAACAACTACACAAGATAAAAAACCAACAATCATTTTTTTTGCGATCTAAATTTTTTTAAAATCAAACTCTATTTTGATTTCTTTTTCTCCTTCTCCTTCAAACCTAACATACGTGCGTGCCACTTCTTTTGGGTCCTTCTCCTCCTCCTCATCTGATTCCTCATATTGAGATACATGTTCCTGTGACCTAAATTAAGAAAAAAAATAAGATATGCATGTGAAGATAGAGAACTATGAAATTATTACTCCTTCTAAGTAGAATAGCTACATGTATGCCATGAAATCTTCTTGGAGCTTCGTCACCTACTGCACCATCATCACCGTATGGGACTCCATATACGGTGTGGTTGTGATGTTTGTGGTTGTAAATAAGATGAGTGACCATAAGAAGAATACCATTTGACAATGCTCCTCTAAGTAGTATGGAGGGAGACGTCTAAGAATCTACTTCTGATTCGTCATAAAATCCCTTTCCGCCAACACCTATTAAAATTTTCATTGTGTATTATTTAGATATATTCAAAATTGAAATAGAATAAAATAATATTTTCCAACTCATGTTTCCAAATTACATCATCAAATGGTGGTTGTTCCCTATTAGAAGTCCCACCCCATTTTCTATAGATAGTGCCAAATAACGATCCTAAATGGAATTTAAAAAAATGAGAAGAATTAATTGTAAACTTTCAAAATGCTTAAAAATAAAAATACTAACCATCAATTCTCTAGCTTCAGGAGTATACCATTGAGACTCTCCTACTTTCCCACTCATGTGAGTCCTTGACCACCACTCCTGAAACAAGGTTTCCCTTTCCAACCTAGGTGCCTGCAAAAAATAAAGATAAATAAAAATAATATAACTGAAATATAATTTATTAAAAGGAACTATTAGTTTCTCTCTAATTTGATTGCGCCTTTTAAAGCCACTGATCGATCTGATCTTCTATGTTTAGGGGTTTGTCCTTCTTATCATTGACCTCCTTCCAAACACAATATGTAATGAATGCATCACAAAAACCTACCCACCTGTATCAAATATTAAATGAATATAAATTCTTTTGAAAGTTACATTTTAAATTATGATGATAATACAATAGCTTTCCTCCGTGCACCATGTTGGTGGGAACCTCTTCATCTCCTCAAAATTCATTTCATCGCTTCATATGTGAGTTTCTTGTTGTCTTGAAAAATGTATCACTTATCCTCTTCTCGATCAAATGAGTAAAGGATCGACGAGAAGCATCCTTCCCTAGACTAGGAACAAAATGATACCTACATGAAAATAATTAAAAAAATTTAAATAAATGAGTTCTAACAATCATTAATTACTTCGATAAAACATTATTCTTAGAAAGAACACTTCAAATAATCTCTCATGCTCGATAGCAGGAAATGCGACACCATTGAAATTGCGTGCTAGTCAAATTTGTCTTGATAATGTTGGTTATCTCCTTTGCAACCCTGATGCTATTAAAAAAATCCATGTAGAATTTTTTGAAAATTTTTAAAGAGTATTTATTTGAAAGTATGAGAAATTGTTTAAAAAATTATCTATCATTCATCGTAACCTCAAATAAAGGGAATGACTCCGAAGTTTACCCTACTCCACTGGGTAAAGGCACGTGGTGCTCTAACATCTAAAGAAGGAGAATTAGAATCCACTGATGTTTGTGTAGATATCGGGATAGGGAATGAATTGGGAGCCTATGAGGAAGATGGCTCTCCATATTTACCTCAATAAAGGGAGGAGGAGGATAACCCAGAGACTTGTAGTAGAATATGACCCATCGAGTCTTGTCAGGAAGTGAGCCAAAATACAAATACATCGTAGGCTTCCTACTGGAAGAAGATGAGTCCAAGGAAGTCGAACGAGTGGATCGTTGAGATCCGTGAGAGCTCCCACATCCAAAACCTTCCACGTCTGTAATGGCAATATAATTGTTAATTATACAATTATCATTGTATTTGTTTTGATAGTATAATACTTTACCATAACTTACAATTAATCTTTGTCATTTGATTATAAGATCTTTCATTGATTGCAATGTTGCTTGAATCATCATTTGTATCTTATACATCATTTAGTAGGTTAGCAGATATGACCTAATTATTCACCAATCGAATAGATTCAATGATTGGGACTATATCTTCTACATTTATTCGTTCATGAGTAGGAGTGAAATCTTCATCAATAATATGTTGTGTATGGGTGTTTTCTTTAGAAATGTAACGTCGTGATGATTATAAGATGTTTCATTGATTGCAGAGTAATCTAAATTATCATTTGAAACTTATACATCATCTAGTATGTCAGCAGATATGACCTCATTATCCAGCAATTGAATAGATTCGATGATTGACTACATCTGCTACATTTATTCGTTCATGAGTAGGAGTGAAATATTTATCAAGGATATCTTTTGTAGGAGTGTTTCCTTTAAGAAATAAAACGTCATGAATTTATCTTCATGATATTGAAAGATTCAATGTTCTTTCTCTTCTTCGATACTTTTTGAAGATAACAAACTTGATCCACTTGAGAAGCAAGAATGAATGGTTCGAATTTGCCTATAAAATTTGTCTGTATAAATTGATGATGTTATTCCTCCTATTGATCACTACGGATTCATTTGGATCGTACCAGTCACACAAAAAAAGAACTACACTATTTAATGCGGGAATAGTGTATTCTATTTCCAATATTTCCTTTATGATTCCATACTAATCGAAATGATTTTCACGGTAATAATATCCACGAACCATCAATACATAATTTACGGTATGAAATCGATAATCATTACTCCAACAACAACTGCAACATTAGACTTTATAAAGTGTACCATCTAAAAAATATTTTAATATATGTGTATTATAATCATTACTATCTCTTTGTTTGTTTGCTTCTTAAATCACTCAGAAAATTGATTTGTATATGTCCTCACAACTTCATCATTTGTAAATGTATGATGTTTTTCAATAGTTTTCCTTATAAATTCCCTAAAATAAATACATGAACCAATAAAATAAAAGTAGAAAGAAATTTCCATCTGTTTGGAAAAAATAATAAAGATATGTATTCAACATATGGTGTTATTCCCGCACAATTGTCTAGTACGTAGAGCTCAACATATTTCTCTTGTTTCAACATAGATGTTCTCTAGCATTTCCTGTTAGTTGAGCTAACTGAGGAAAGACACTGATATGAGGTTCTTCGTCAGAGCAAACTATCTCATTCCTCAATCTATTGTAAATTGTATCCACATCTTCAGTAAAATACCTCACATAGAATGTTGCTACTTCCTCCTACATATATTGAGAAATGAAATATCCTTCGACTCTACTTTTATTTTGAACATTTATTTTAAAAAACACAAACTAATGTAAAATAAAATGGGTTTTTTAATCATATAGCATTAGAATCAAAGTGAAATTTTAATTTAAAATAACACCTTTCAAATAGATACATCCATGGATATTTTAGGCCCCCTACCCCAACTTTTTCCTCGTATGGAAGATGAATCATCAGATGCTCCATTGAATCAAAAAACTGTTGGAAATATCTTCTCCAAATGATATAAAACCATGGAATATTTTCTCAAGATATTCCATATCCGGCCAGTGTACACATGATGAACATAAAATCTGGAAAAATCTGTTGACATCTGATAGAACATCAAATATTTTTTTCAATAACAGACCCTTGAACACTTATAGTAGCTATCTTTCCATGAACATATGAATGTCATGACACTTCATTCCTTTAAATGAAAACTTCTTTAAATAGATCAAATTTGTTAAATTTGATGCATATCCATATGGAAATTTCAATTTACTTGTCATTTGCAAACACATTCCACTTGATTTCTGTCTAATGTGTGCTTCGCTTTAGGAATTCAACCCTTCTACTTTCAAGATCCCTAACATATAACTCCAGACGATTGCATATGATCCTTAATCACAACAAGAATTTATTGTAACTTTTGTATGACATGATGCATTCAAAACCATATAAAAAATGTTATCGAAGATTTTTTTTTTGATACGTGTAACATCTAAGTTGTGTCATATCAATAATTTACTCCAATATTGTAACTCTCAAAATATACTCTTCTTAATCAAATTACGCCTGTCACCAAAATCAGGTAAAGATTGTGCTTTATCTCTGTTTCGCATGGATTAGTTATCATATTCCTCTAAACTTGATAATATTATATCACTAGTCTTAATTGCTGGGGGATAAGCAAGATCGATGGCATTCCTCTTAAATGCATGTTTTTACCTCCAATAAAGATGATCATTTGAGAGAAAATGCCTATTACAATCAAAAAACAATGTTTCTGACAGTGTTGAAGCTAAAAAAGACTTCATACTCTCTATATAATATGGACAACTTTTATGTCCATGCGTACTCCTCTAGATAACATTCCATTAGCCTAGACGTAAGTTAGTCCAGAGTAAAGCTACTTTCATATGGAATGTTTGAATTTTATTTATGTATACACTCTATCGAACAATAGCATCTTCAACCCATCTATGAGAGGACATAAATACATGTTGATGTAATTTCTCGGATGTATAGGTCATGATACCAACAATGATGAAAACGTGAATTGTCTCATGTAACATAGCCATGGAGGTAGATTGTATGGGGTTGTAATTTCTACTCAATGATGAATATATGATTCATCATTCTAAAATATGAAAGTAGAGCTTTCTTCTCAAGTAATTAGCTACATTTCTCCATTTATTCTACATTTTTACCATTCATGATCTTAGAATTAATTTTTGCATTTTAGCATTAATATTTACATTAAAATAGAGCTTGATGCAGGTTGTAGCATAGTGTGATGCCTGAGGTGGTGGAGTGGAGATGGAGTCGTGGAGCGAACAAGTGGACTGAGATGGTCTGCGAAGGGGTGGAGGCACGAAGTAGTCCGATGGGGATGGAGCTCGAGGCGTGGAGGAGCAATTAAAAGTGGGAAGACAAATGTGTTTCTCAAAGAGTAGTGCAGGTGCTCGAGCTAAATCAAGAGGTTCGGTGAGTGGTGATGATGAGGTGGGATTGGCGGTATGAGAAACAATGGTCGAGGAGGTAAAGAGTGAATCAGAGGTCGACGGTGGAAGTTGAAGGGCGATCTTCGCTAGAAGGTTTATCTAGAGCTCGATGCTCTTGTTTTTCGTCACCTCAATAGACTATGGCGAAGGGATTCGAGAGGCTAAGATACTTTGAAGTAGTTGTTGCAACGTGGATGGGTTACACAGATCTTGCTAAAGGTGAAGAAAAATCATCATCTCTCTTGACAGAACGCTCATCACTGCGACATGGTTAGGAGGTTGGTGAAGCTCCCTTTCTCTCTCTCTCTGTTTTGGAGGATAGAGGATGATGTGGCCGACGATTTCCCTTTTAAGAGCAGTTGGAGCATGGGAGATAAAGGTGGAGGTGGTTTGCATTGTGGAGTGGGAAGGGTTGCATAACAGCATGGAAGAAAAACTTGTGGGAGGTGGATATATGCGGGGGTTGTGGGAATTGATGTAGATCATAGGTATGGGAGCTTGTGTTTGCGGGATGGACAAATGGGTTCTAGGTCACGTGCGGTGGTGCCGCCTCAAGGGGCACAGGTGATTACGGGTCAGAGGGGAAAGTAGGAGGTAAAGATGAAGGAAGATGGAGGGAGACCTATCAGGATTGAGCAAGATTGTCGATGATGTGCAATAGTGGTTGCAACCACCGTAGAAGGTGGGTGCAAGCGGCAGACGAGGGTGCAAGAGGGAAGAAGAGGGTGGCATGTGACGTCCGCAGGGGTGGCCATGTGTTGGGAAAAAATTAAGGTAATAATTAAAATTTAAAATTAAAAAGATTTAAAAAACAATAAATAATTAAAATATTAAGTAAATAAATAAAAAATAAATAAGTACGTAAATAAATAAAATGAAAACAAGAGAAAAGAAAATAAAAGTAAATTAGTAATAATAAATGAATACATGTAATGAACAAATCACATATAAGTAATAAAATACTAAAATAAAAATAAAATAAAATAAACATGGGGGTGACACGTCGCAGCTCCAAGAGTTGCCACGTGCCACTCAAAGAAAAATACAAAATTAAATTCAAAGTAAAATAGAAACAAAATAATAAAAGAGGTCAAATAAAAAAGTTATCAACATGAAAGTTGGTCATCTCGACGAGATCTATAACTTTTGTGAATGACTCAAAATCAAAATAAGTTTTCTGTGCAAAAAGAATTTATAGTGGTATCTTATATATAAAATATCACATTTTGTATTTTGTTTTTTTGGTAATTTCAGAATAAGATAAAAATCAAAATAAAATTAGACAAAATATGAAACAAATATTTACACTTAATCTAATTTATTTGGATTTTTTGTAATTAATAAATTTAAAGAAATAAATTAATGGGGACATATGTTTAAACTATATATACAAACTTACGTTGATTTATTTCCTTTGATTTTTGTCTCAAAATTTATTTAAATTTTTACATATTTTATTAAAACAATACTGAACCTAAGGAGACAACGGCCTCCCTTAGTTCGACCTTTGTCTTGTCCAAGTAAAATATAAATTGATCGCTCGCTTCAATTGAACAAATCAATTTAGTGGTATTTGATTAATTCGAAATGCCTGCACACAACATACATTTTAATCGTTAATTTCGCATAATTTTCGAGGATAATTTCGAGTTTTTCAGCTAACAAGATTAATCTTTACTTCTTCCATGACAACTAAATCCATTAGTACATAATCCAACAAAGCAATTCCTTTTCTCCTCTGAAAATAAAGGAAAGGTTGACATTAATTCTTTCCAACGGTAAGACTCTGATGTATGATCCATGTATTCAGCACGACTTGCTCTTCATGCTATAACATATTTTTTCCTTACAATAATATAATTTCTTCAATTTCATAGTTGTCGAGAAATAACGTAAAACTTTCCTTGATATTTGTTTTCCCTTGTTTCTTGATTCAAAAAATCTTGGCTCATCAATCATATTCAGGACAACGTGTCAAATACTCATGTTCTCCATATATAAAATATGGTGGTTTATTTAATTGTCTATCTTAACCTCTACTACGCTGATCTCCCGCATCATTTTTTGTTTTTGTAATAATTTCGAGTTAATCTGGCATCTTTGGGTAACATTTTCTTTATATTTGTAAGCATGGCATCAAAATTATAATATGACATATTGTACTCCATCTTCGTCGATATAAGTTCTAAAAATGATGAGAGTTTTGAATATGTCTTACCACCCAACCATAATGGCTCTTCTGTCTTTTCTAACAACTTGTAGAAATTTGTTGTCTTACAATGACTCCTCTTCATCTAGACAATCAATGATAAAATCTGGACCTGCAACGTCAAGAACCATATCTACAAATGGGTTAATGGTGTCTGCATCATTTAGCTCGTTAATTTTATCATCGAAGACCTGACCATACCTCCATCAAATTTGATATCCTTCCAGGAAATCATTTTTTATAAAGTTGTAATTGAACTTCATATTTATATCTCTTTTTTTATAGATGACACTTTTAACATTGACACATAATAATACCATTGGAATCCACCATACGAGAACCTTGGACATAAGGAAATTCCAAAAATTCTTGAACACCCTTTTCAAAGGTCTTTATAACACGTCAATCTATTGCATGCTTGTACATCTACTCTATATTAGCCATCAATTTCACCAGAATGTAACAATTCATAAGGTCAGAACTAGAAAACCTAAACAAAAATCCAACGTTGGCCTAAACCTATTTTACTAATCTTAATCGATGAGAAGAGAAGTGTTTTCATTAAGTTACCAAATTAAGAACATCCATAAGGATTCAGAACATACTATAAGGTGATCGTTGTCACACACAATTTATATCTGACGAAAATTCGGCATCATAACCCTACACCCCTCCAGTATACCCCATCAACCAATCACAGTTAACTATAAAAATTGTCATTACAGTGATAATATTAAGAGTAGAATATAATGGTTTGGTATATCGAAGAGGAGGGTGTTATTGAGCCAAATTTTCGTCAGATATAAATTGCATGTGACAATGATCACCTTGTAGTAAGTTTTGAATCATTATGGATCCCCTTAGTATGGGACCTCAAGACTATGGAAAGCCAATATAAATACAATATTTAAATATCACTTCACATCATACATTTGTACATGATACAATGAGACTACAATGTGGTCTTAAAATATTTACTCATTTGCGCTGATTGGGCATTTATGTATATTTGATTGGTTAATGATGTTGATATGGAAAATTGTGATATTAGTGCTTAATTAAGTTTTGAAATGATAGAAATTCTTCCATTTGCACATATCAAAATATGTGACCATTAGACCAAGATATCCCATCCTGAAGTAAGTCTAATAGTATTGTGTAAAATTTAAAAAAATATATAACATAATTAGAGGTGATGAAATCCTCAAATATGTTGCATATACCTCGGTGTGCAGGGCCACACAACACCTGATGTATAGGGACACGCTATGTGTGAATTATTTTATGTAATTTAATAATAAGTTATTGTTTAGCAATATTATCTATTACTAAAAGTTAATGTGATACACTTGGCCACATTCATTAGATATCAATGTGACAATAAAATTATCACAACATAACTACTGGTATTTGTTAAACAATGCACATGACCTGCAATTCTTTGAATAAAAATTTTATGATTTATTGAATTATTTGAGGTACTCTAAACTTTGGAATTAAAAGGAATCTTCATTATTTAAAATTTATTGTTATATAATTACAGCTATAAAATACAAATATATAAGAGTTAGTTATAAAACTATTTCGGGAATATTATATATCTATAACAAACTAATGAATTATATTTCCGTATTGTGTCTATATTAGTTTAGTTTTAAGTTATATTTAAATGTATTTATATCCAATTTCATAAATACCGATATTATATAAGTTTTTAATGGGAGTAAATACTAAATTATTGAATAATTATATTGAATATATTTTTTTCTCATCAGAATTGCATAGGGAATTTATTTTATTTAAATTAAATAGTGAACCCCCCATCTAACCACCACTATCAATGCATATCTACACCCCTCTCCCCATATACATATACATATACATATACACACACAGAGATATATATATATATATATATATCTATGTATGTATGTATGTATGTATGTATATATATTCATCCTACCTTCACATACTATATCCCTCTCTCCTCCTCTCACTCATTAACTACTCTTTATATGAGGATGTTTGTTTGCATATAGATTTAAATAGACTCATGATAAAGAGTGTTCTCCTAAACTAATCCTAATTGTCTAAATAATGTAATCCGAGTCAAGAATAATATAATTCACATTATATATTAGAGCTTTCCAAATTATTTCGTCATACTAATAAGTAATACATCATGTTATCTTTTTATAGTTTTAATAAATCATCAACAAGGTATACTAATAAGCATAAAAGTGAAAATGCTATTCAATATTCAAGTTTATTATACAAATTTTTCATGTTAATGGTTGTGACATTTCATAATACATCGAGCATGCATATGAAATTAAATATATATACTAGACAACCATCATCAAATCTAACAATAATTACATATTAATAAATTTATATCTAGCATAAACAACATTTTCAAGAAATAGGAATATAGAAAACAACGAATAACCTATCAGTAATATGGAAATCATAAACTATCCTAATACATATTATATGTAATGAAATACTATAAAATGAGAGAAAGGATGAAGGATTATGCCTAAATGATGCATGTGTGATTGAATGACCTAAACAGGGGTCGCCAAAGGCAAGGAGGGCAAAGAAAGGATCAAATAGAAGTAGGGATTTGAGTACAATTAGAATGAGGAAGAAGAGTCATGTTGGTGTTTTGTTTACAGACACTGTCAAGCAGACTTACATGCTACGCAGGTGCTCGCCAAGATATTAACACACACTCATCCAAGCCACGCCTAGAATTGCAAGTAGGCGAGCACATGTGTAATCCAAGTGCTTGCCCATATTTTATAATACGCACTCTAGAACCTCGCCTCACTATTCAAATTGGCGAGAAACCCAGGTGAGAACATGTGTAACTCCTGTGCTCGGTCATGTCTTGGCGAGCACATGTGCTCGCCAGGTGCAAGCGAGTGCGTGCACAACAATAGCACCTTTTTGTAATGGAGGGCAACTACAACTCTCTCACTCTTCTAAATCATTTAATACATGTATGTGATCAGGAAAGCCACCTGGAGCACGATCCCAACGTTTAAACAAAGCTCCAAGTAGAAGAATCTCCAAGGCCCCATTGATGGGCCTCTTGAAGGATATGGAAAAATCCTTAAGTGCATCAAAGAAGCATGTAGATCGCATCATATGCGATCAGAGTGACTAGCCGCACTAGTTGCTTGCAGCAGTGGAATTTAAAAAAGATATTAAATAATTGAACCACATACAAGATTATGTATTGACTCTTGATGTGTGGTTGTAATCATTGTCTCTAATGTAAGTGACCACCTTTCTCATGTCCGATTCGACTGGAGAGACGCTTGCGAGCATGAGGATGAACCACATGACTCTCTCAGTCCAAAGTGTTGATCATAGCAGTCGATCTCCTGATCTCATATCATGAGATCCAACGTTTTCTTCACTAGCATGGCACACTGTAGGATATGTAGATCCACAAGTAGTCGAGGCAGGGCACGACGACTTAGCGACGAAAGCGATCTCTCCAGGGTTTCCAAGTAGACAACCACTTAGAGGTAGAGAGAGATGACATGAGAGATGTGAGAGAGAGATATGCTTACAATACTTGTGTGTTTGATGATCAAGGGATGCCTCCTCTTATATATTACTTTGGGAGTTCTTGATCCCAATCCATGAACAACACAAATCGAATGGGTAAAATTTATTTGTGTTTCTTTCAATGGCCATGATTTATTTGTAAAAACAAAACAACAATTAATTATTTTATATTAAAAATATTTATTAATAATAAATATAAATTAATTTTCATTAATAATAGCCTCCTTCCATAAAGAGAGTGGACGACCACCAATTTTCATACGGAATTGTGGTCATCCACCCTCTCCATATTGTAGGGGGTCTTCCTCTTTCATATTTCATGTTATTTTGAATCCCATGAATATATAAAAATTTACAACAATAATTATTGTAAATATTTCACAAAAATGAATCGAATACATGGCAATCATGTCATTGGAAATTTGTGAATCACATTCACAAGCTAAAATAAAATGTAAATTAAATTTCAATTAATTGTACAATTTAAATCCAATTGACATCAACATTTAAATTGTAAATGTTATTTACAAATAACTCTCTCTCATATATTTTTGATGAACCTCAGTTTCATCAGGTAAATTTTCATATACTAACCCTCTAGCTTAAAATGGTGTCATTAAAAACAAGATTAATTATTGTATATATATATACATATCTTGATCTTAAAATAAATTAAAAAAAATGACAAGGTAAATAATTATAGTGTTTTTATATTTTAAAAAATGCTCACAAAAATATTTTCTCCCTTTGTTTGACCTCTTTTACGTTTTTGGTCAACATGAAACTTGTAGATCTCATTGTGATCTATAGCTTTCATGTTTTATGTTTTTCCAGCTTTGGCCTCCATCTATTTATTTTCGATTTTTTTATATTAATTCATTCTTAAAAATCTCATTAGCCACGTGGCTCTTTCTGGTTAGCCATGTGGCCTGCTCTCCTAACATCACGCACCCCCCTCTCTACGTTGTCCTATCACCTTAGGTCACTCCCATCTCAGCCGTTGGTTCCCGCTCCTTCCTCCACGCTCCGATCCTTCTATAGATGTTATATGGAGCATTCTTCTCTGCTTGTTCCTCGACCATTGGATCATTAGATCCAACAGCCCCACGTGCCTCGCCCACAACCCTCGGATGTGGCCTGATCGATTAGATCAAGGCTGCTCCCCGCGCTCTCCTCTCAGTTGTTGGATTGCAAGATCCAACAGTTAAGACCTTGTCTCCTTCTTCTATCCACTCCTTCTCTCCCACATTCTCCACCACGCCATCCCATCGCCCCCTTTTCTAATTTTCCTAACCACAAATTCCACCTTCTCCACTAGCTAACCACGCCATGTCCAAAGCCCATTCCTTCGTGACCCTCGTGGACCTCATAGCTCCTCACATCCCTCTATCCTACGCTCCATATCTCCATTGCTACCCATGCCAACCACCACCTTATGCTTTTACTTCTTCCCTTCAAATAAGCCATCATCATCCAATTCCATGGTTATCCACCTTTATGCAGGCCACGGCCTAGCATCTCTCTGCCTCCCCATGACTGGAGGAGATCGGATTGATGATGTAATGATCGTCATGGCAACGATGTTGACCTATGGCCATGGTAGGCCATGCCTCCACTCTTCAAATGCCAACGAGCTGCTCCGAGGGGTCGTCGAAGTCCAGCGAAGACCAGAGCTCTCCGTGGAGCTTGAGCCCAGGCCACCTCAGCCGCCCTTGACCTCCAGGTAAGTCTCCAATATTTTTCTTCTTATTTCTATTAATTAATTAGGTTCTTCTTCTACTCCGATCTTTTCCTTCTAATTTCTATTAATTAATTGGGTTTTCTTCTAATGTTCCTTCGCAATTGATCAATTGACTAGCTTCACCACACTCCGCTCATCTTCGCCATGCCCTCTAACCACTCTCTCAGTCCTCCATAACCTTCTGCCACCTTGCCTCATTCTCCTCTACCTCGTCGGAGAAGACAATTAGGGTTACCACCCTTCTCTGCCTTTATGGCCCTCTACTTCACCTCACTCTTCTCGCACGTACGACCCAGGCATGCTTCTTCTATATACCCTAACCTTTTTACATGTGTTTTCCTTCAATGGCCGGACATTGGGTGGAGCTTATTTCTCAAGCTCCATCTATAACGTGGGTTCATCAACACACCCCTTTAGGTCAGCCAGCGCCATCGATGTTCTCCAAGCTTGGTCGTCGTCCTTCCATGGATCTTCTGAGATCTACTTCGAGCGTGAAGGATGGCAATGGAGCTCACACAAATCCACCTGAGATCCAAAAGCACTGCCAGCCTTCGACGGAGGAGGAGATTCCAGAGTGTACAAGTGTCGTTAGATGGCACCGTCCTAATGCCTATCCAACGACGCTCGTTCATCCACGTCGACGCATCCGCGGCTTGGACTCTCGGGCTACCCAAGCCATTACCCAAAACTCTAGAACTGTTCAAGTATCCCAATCCTCTATCCGAGCCTATCGAGCTGCACCCTGAGCCAGAGCCTCCATCTGACCCTAGCCTCACGTGCCTCGGTTACATGAGGGCTGGGAAAATTGCAAAGATACCCCCCTAACTTCTCAAATTTCGAATAGGTCCTCTGATCATGTGAACAGCATGTGTGCATGCGACTAATTGCACCTTATTCCCTCCATGTTTTAATAATTGCAATGTAGCCCCCATGTGAGTGAGGAAATTACAAGAAAGGCCTCGTGACTTATTTTAATTGCATTTAGTTTCTTCCATCGACCTCTTTATAATATTTTATCTATTTATTTTGAAGTTTTCTTTACATTTATGCCCTTTGTGAATATGTTTAGCATGTGATCTCATTTGGTTTCGTTTCGAGGCTTGCTTCCTTATCTATTCATTGGCATGATTAATTTCCTGTTTTGGCACTTAAATACGGATGATTAATTTTAATTACAAAGTGTCGTCAATTGAAATGATTTTTAATGACATCGAATAGTTTATCAATTACGTTTGCTTCATCAAATGGCCTAAAATATACCATGCCTTTATTGCTCATTAATTTCATCTAGATGGGGCTTGTGTGTCAATTTCTATACTTGCATCGCATTGCACTATAAAATTCAAATAAAAAGTGTCTGCATATGTCTACCTCATATGTATCATGTTTTTGTGTGCGTTGATCTATTAGTTTTCAATTCATCACTTTATATAGGTATCATGAGTCTAAATATGTACTTAAGAGGCTCTTCTCCCTGATTTCAACCATGGACTTGCTAAAGTAAATAAGTTTGACCACTTCTACTTGGTTAATAAATTAATCTGAGTAGATTTTGATCGACCTGATTTTGCCCGACTGCAATGAGATTTGAGTGTTAATGCGACATAACTAACATGGCAATTTTGCAGGTTTATCAATTATAAATGACATTTATAATATATATTAATAATGTGGATAATACTATATGCATTATTCTTATCCATAATAATTAAATCACATTTAATTATATAGGATCATCATTCTCATGCATCTAAATAATATGACTTAAAATCACATTATTAATGGTAATTAAATCACATTTAATTATCCACTTCTCAAAATTTTATAAAATTCAACAATGGAATTATTGTTGAACTCTTTCAAAAATAATGTAGTTTCTCCGTGGATACTTGGAGATAAGGACAGGGTGATCATAAGTTCTACATATAGTGACTAGGATACTGAGATCATATATCAAATCCAGATTTTAATGACCTCTTATAGATGCTTGATGAAATCAAGGTCATAGATCTAATCTTCTCATTGCTTCTAAATCACATTCAGATCAATGTCTAACATTTATACTAAGATCATATCACTTCTCTAATAAGATGAGTCACTAAAGTGGAAACCCCTTTAATCACTCCCTCGAAATGGAAGCCTCATGGTTATACAACCATTCATGATCACACCACCCTTAGGAATTCCTAGTACTGTACATCCTGCATATTAGAAGACCTATAATAAACCCGAAGATATAGATCAATTTATATGGCCATCTTTAGGATTTTATCATTAAGTTTCTCAATTGGTCATTGGGAGTTGGTATCAATCATATGCTTTTCCAAAGCAAGATGAACATGCATGGAGTGAGATCATTTCCAATACCTCATGAGTAAGCTCATGTCTTTTGATTCATAAGTGAATCTATATGATCCCTTTGAGTGGTTATATTACTTATATGTCCTCATATGCACACCAGCTCGTCCGTGTATAGATCCTTATTAGGCCATCAACTTATCGATGTGCCAAATGTACATACTTAGACATACATCAACACATATATCTACAGTTAGAGGATGTGTGTCTATATCGTGACATTACACAACTCAAAACTTGGTTATCTCAATCTCGTTAAGTCAAATCTTATATCTAGCTAATTTGGTACCTATGAATCTCTATTCCAATGTAGAGGACCCGCATCAAGAAGAGATTGTTATCTCCTTCTCAAACTGAAGATCGTTTCTTAGCAATCATTTGATGGTACTTGATGATTCCTCGTTCTAACTATTTAGATATTCATCTAAGCACTAGCCTTTATGATTCAACATTTGAATCAACAATTTTATGATCATCAAGATGGCCATGGTATATAAGCCTAATTGTACTGAGGGACCTAATAGTGCATTAATTTACTTAATCTCAGATAATGAGTGAAATAAATCAATAACTTTTATTGATAAATCAACATTACAACAACATGTATTATAGGAATGGCTCGCCTCGGGCACACATGGCTAACAATATCTCTCTAGCTCTCAGAACCATTCGGGTACAATCCATAAACCCAAACTCATTACATGTTGTTCGAAAATCTTATATGTCAAAGGTTTGGTAAGAGTATCGGTAACAGGCAGAGGTCACCTTGATGATGATGATGTATCAATGCCATTGTATCTCATGTATGATGTATTCCTTTCCATGTGCTTGCTCATTTGATGCCATCTAGGTTCCTTCACCTGAGTTATGGTTCTTGTGTTATCACAACGTAGAGGGATGGGAGTATCAAAGGAAACTATGCTAATCTCTAGGACGAACTTGCCAACCACACTTACTCCTTTGCAGCATCTGATGCGGCAATGTATTTAGCTTTTGTTGTTGAATCGATCATAGTGTCCTGCTTCTTACTTCTCCAGCTCACAATACCACTATTCAACAAGAACAAGAAAAACCCAAAAAATAACCCTCTTAATAATGTCAAATTAATATTGGAATTTTGTTGTAGGTACGCAGTTTTAGATTGATCAAAACCACTTAATTCATTTTCAATTAAATACAAGAGGTCACGTTTTTTTAAATGGCCAAGCCCAAGGTCAAATTCAGAGACACGGGCACTTACGTAATTAGTCAGACTCTTAATGCTTGGATCAAGTGACTAATGAAGAAATAATTAGGCCATCAAACAAGGAAACATGATGCAAATTATGCAGACAAATGATGTATACACAGAACAAACTAGTTATTTGATTTTTATAATGCAATGTAATACAAGTTTAAAAATATGCACATTTACCATACATAAACAAAAATCAATGAGCAATGAATGTGTAACCAATTTTAGGGTCAATTTATGAAGCAAACTTAATTGATAGATTAACCAATGGCATTAAAGCCATTAAACAAATGCCACTACATAACTAGAATTAATCATCCGAATTTAATGTCAAATCAAGGAATATATCATGACAATGGATAGATAATTAAATAAGCTTCAAAATGAAATTGAAATTATCTTAAACGGAGATTATATGCTCACGATATTTACAAAATATTCCAGAGGTATAAACGTAAAGAAACTGCAAAATAAATAGAAAAAAATACAAACATGTCCCTAAAAGGGCAAAAATGCAATTAAAATTAAATATGAGGCCTTCCCTATAATTTTCCATTCATGTAGGGGGATGTATTGCAATTATTAAAACTCGGAGGGGCTAGAATGTAAACACCCCCATGTGCACATGCTTTACACATGCCTAGAAGGACCTGAATGCAAAATGGGAGAAGATGACAAGGCACCAATGAAAATTTCTTAGCTCCACGTGACCTGAACATGTGAGGGCTATGTTTGGATTGAGGCTATGGTTTGGTGCTTGGCTCAGGAGGCTTGTGTGGAGGCTCGGGCTATGTGGACGGATCTGGAGCTTTGGGCATTGGCTCCGACTACCCGACCCTCCAAGCCTTAGAGGGATCGACATGGATGCTCGTGCGCTGTTGGATGGGCACCAGTGGGGTGCCATTTAACATCACCTATACATTCTGGTGCATCCTCCTCAATTGTTGGCTGGCGGTGCAAATAGGTCTCCGGGAAGGATGTGCAAGCTCAGGTGACATCCTCCATATGTGTTGAAGATCTACGAAGGTTCTTGCAAGACTAGAGGCCAATACTGCAGCAAGGGGAAGATGTTGAACTGCATGGAGGTGGATAGAAACGACCCCACATTGGAGGTTGAGCTTGAGAAGTATACTCCGATGAGGCTCCAACCATTGAAGGAGAACACCTACAATTGTTAGAAGGAATAGCTGAAGCGTGTAGGTGTTGTAAGTGCAAGTAAGATGTGGTGAACGGAGAGCTATATGGGCGATGAAGGCGGTGGCCCTGGATGTCTTACCCAGTTAGGCAAAGAGGAAGTGGACGAGGTGACTAGAGGTTATGAAAGATTGAGAAGGTTGGTGAAGGGTATGGCGAACATGAGTGAGGTAAGGCGGAGCTAGTAGGGTGATAAAATGAAGGTGAAAACACATGCAAGCACCTAGTTAATTCAAATAAACAAGTAGGAAAAGCATAAGAAACTCACCTGGAGATCGAGGCAGAAGAGGGTGGCTTAGGCTGAGCACCTAGAGGTGCTCCGATCTTCGTCGGACTTCCCCAACCATGGAGAGCATCTTGCCGGCGTGATTGAGGCTAGATCATGGCCTACAATGTCCAAGGGTCATCATCAGAGCCGACAGCTGTCTTCACATCATCTATTCCCCCATCCGCTATCGCTGTATGGGGAAATGATATTGGGTCATGGCCCGTATAAAGGTGGACAAGGCAAACGAGGGGAGGAGAAGGTGTATTTGTAGTAGGACTGGTAGTGGTGCAGGTGGTGGACGTCGAGGTTTGCGGTTGAGATATGGAACATGAGAGAGGGGGCGTATAGAACCAGGTGGCCCACAAGGATGACGGAGGCTAGGGCCTAAATCTTGCATGATCAAAAGGGCGAGGGTGATGTTGATAAGGTGGAAAAAATGGGAAGGGGCCAGAGGTTCAAAGTGGAGAACGTAGGAGAGCAGGGGCAACTGTAGGTAGGAGATGGAGGTGAGAGTTGTTGCTGGGATGAGGGTGTGATGGAGTGACATTAATCTCTAATCGATCAAGTCGCATCGATGGGATAGAAGCGAAGTGGATGGGCTGTTGGATCTAGTGATCCAACGATCGAGGAGTGAGCAAGAAAAGGCACTCCAAATAAGCTATGGAGAGTAGATCGAAGAGTGGATGATGAAAAGGGGACGAACGACTGAGATGGAGGTGCCAAAAGGCGATGTGATGGTGTGGAAGGAAGGCACGTGTTGCACAGGGAGGCAGGTCGTGTGGCTCAACCAGAACAAGACACGTGTCCCAATGGGAATTATTCAAACATCAAAAATGAAAGAAAAATTAAAAATATTAGAAGGACGAATTTGGAAAAACTTGAAACATGAAAGTTGTAGATCTTGATGAGATCTACGAGTTTCATGTTGACAAAAACACCTAATAAGTCGAGGAAGAGGAGAAATATTTTTGGGAGCATTTTTAAAGGTATAAAAACACTATAATTTTTTGTATTTTTGTATTTTTTATTTATTTTAAAACTAATCTATATACATTATTTAGTCAGGTTTTTATTGATAAAAATTGAAGCTAGGTGTTTTAATATAAGTAATTTAGCATGACGAAATCGAGGTTAATCATCCCCCTATAGTTGAATTATGCCTGTCATCGAGCATCTCAAGCATGAATAATTTGGACTAACCCCTTATTGTGCAAATGAATACAAGACCTAATCCACTCAAGAACTCCTGGTTTTATAGATCCAATGTTTAGAAGTTGAACCAAGCTCTAATCAAGAGGTATCCAATTTCTCTAATCATCAGACTCTCTTTGTATACATACATAATAAGGATAAGATATTAGGGGTTGATCACAGTCACAAGAGTACAATCACAACGTCACCCAAGGTTCCAGTCCAAGAGAATCTCCTAAGAAGCCAATCATCAACACTAGGGAACAAAACATTTGTTGCATCCAATCCACCATCACTCTAGTTGTCAAACTTGAAAATATAGATGGAAGGTCAGTTGATGAAGGGCGTAGGATTGTGTCCTTTCTTCTCTCCCTCTCATTGGAACAAGGATCCTCTCGAGTGCCTTATTAACTCAACACATATTTTTTTGTTGATCAGTGTCTGACAAGAGAAGTTGGAGTCGTCTGCACTTGTTTTCATTGGAGTACACCAGGGTGCGCCTTTTTTGAGTATATAATTTACCTTCTACACCAAAACTTGTAGCATTTATGATGTAGAGCCCTTTTTTGGTGCTAGCCCGACTCCTGGTATTAATAGGGGTGGTCTAAGTGGATACTTTTAAATGGTTGGGAGCACTCACCTTTGGTGGAAGCTCTTTGATATTTGACTTTGCATGGTGAGAGCTTTTCAACATTTTGTTTTTCTTTTCTTTGATTGTTGGATATCTCCACTACTTTTACCAAGAGTTGGCATACACTGATCAACGCTTTACTAGATTTCATCACACCCTGACACATAGGTAAAACTCAAGAGATAGTATAAAAACCATGTTCCTATAATGGCTAAAGGTGTTGACACTCAGGTTTCATGAAGCCTTCATTGAGTTTATCCCATCCTCGAGCATCACTAAATCGGGTCCAAACTCAAATCCCTTATCCCAATCCCTCAATTGAAATTTCAACTCTTCTCATCATAACTGCAGTCGTGTATGTGAAGTGTTGATCATATTCTTAAAGTTCAGATTAAGCATGCAATACAGCATGCAAATCTTTCGTATTAGGGAAATGTGAATAATTTAAGTCAAAGTCCCTAATGATTAAGGCTGGTTAACTCAAAATCTTAAGATGCCATAAACGAAGTGTTCTTAAACTTCATTAATCTTGTGTGAATGTGGAAGCGTCAGGGATTAAACCAACTCCTTTTTTTAAAAACTCAAATATTTACAAACACAAGTTAGTCTCATTTATACCCTCCTTTTTGAACAAATTTTTGAAAAGATTTTCCAAACTGTGTCACATATATATTTTTTACAAACATTTTTCAAAAGATTTTTCTAAACAAATCTACTTTTCATATCATTTTCAAAATATTCTCTTTAAAATAATGTAACGTAGTATAGAATTTTTTTCAATCTTTCAAAACATTCATCTAACTTAGTTGAAGAAAACATATACCCTAGCCCAAAAAAGTTATAAATTTTTCAAAATTTTCCAAGTAAGATCTATAGCTAAAATATATATACTATATACGGTAACCCCCCCCCAATACTTAACTTGTGCGAGGTCCTCATTGCACCAAGTGATACAAATCCATCACATAAGTTTAGATATTGCAAGATATACCATAACCGGGGAGGACACCCCCTATACTTAGGTTAAAATAACATAAGTGTCGGAGAGAAGGATAAATGAGTCTGGAATTGACAGGGACTCAGGTCCCCCCTATACTTAGGTCGAGAATAGCCTACGAGATGGATAAGTGTAGTAGGGTAGACCTGAGGAGAATAGAGACGTTTGGTTAGATTTACACATGAATGCATCTTTGACGATGAAAGGAGTACCTAGTATTTGTGGGAGGGGTTGGAAAATACACAAAGAAGGCTCAATCCATCAATCAACACCATTGATTCACCAACTCACACATGGAACCGACAACTGTTGGTCATTTATCTTTTCATTTTATTGTCGATTAATACACATTTATTCTCATTTACACAAGGCTTAACATACATCAAATCATAATGTCCTAAGTAAAGAAGGTATTGCTCTCCCAAAAGTATTTTACTCCATTTTATTTGGTCGACTTGCAATAACAATCCTAATTTTAGCTTCAAGATTATCATTTATTTTAATGTGAGCACAAATCAAGCAAACATCATCTTACGGTCATTCTCAATTTCTATTTAAATCCTAGGTGAACAATCCAGGAAGAGAAGTCGAGAAAAAAGCAAATGCATTCGATAAAATCAGGATCTATGGTAAGGAGAAAAACTCTTAGTTCCTTTAGCTTTATTTGTGAAAAACGAGTCTGAATTAAGTCCAATACTAAATGTAAGCAAGTCAATGAAAATCACACCTAGCATGCTTATATTAGTGGGGAAATAATAAATTTATTTTTGGCTATGTGAAGTGATGTCTATGTGTATCTCAATTTAGTGTGTCCTACCTACCATGAAACACATAAGATATAAAACAAAATAGCTTGGAGAGCCACGTTCCTAATCTTAAGTCGACACTCAAGTGAGGCAGACCTCACACAATGACAATGTCCCTTCGTTCATTTACAATCACGAGTCTTCAAATGAAGACTGTTGTAAAGATAATTATTACTTGAATGCATGAAAAATGCGAGAAACATTAATTATCATTAATTTCTCTAGCGGTGCTTCTGCGGCTCATTGCAGCGGGATTTCCTGCTCCATGCCTCCTTGTCTACCAAGTGTCCTTGGTCGCTAAGTGTCCCTGCCACAACAAGAAAGCATTAGATGAATGTCATAGAATTATCAAAACAATGCAAGTGAAAATGAACGAATTGACCTAAAGGTTAGAAATTATCGCTTAATCAAATAGTGAAAATCTAAATAAAACAAAATATAAGTCGTATCCCAGCAATGGTTCCATTAGATAAACCCAAAAATCACCCTCTTAATAATTAAAACCTCATACGTGCATGCCTTGCTCGTTCCAATAAGGACCTGAATGCAAATTGGAGAATCAGGCGGGGCACGAATGCAAATTACCTAGCCCTTCTGTGACCTGAACATGTGAGGTCTAGGCTCGGACGGAGGCTCTAGCTTGCTGCAGGGCTTAGGAGGCTCAAGTGGAGGCTCAGGTGGAGGCTCGGGCTACGTGCACGGATATGGAGATTTAGGCACTGGCTCGGATTACCAGATCCTCCAAGCCCTGGAGGGATCAACGTGGTTGCTTGTGCATCATTGGATGGGCACCGTTGGGGTGCCATCCAATGGCACATGTACCTTCTGGAGCATCCTACTCAACCATTGGCAGCGTAAATAGATCTCTGGCAAGGGTGTAAGAGTCGTGTCAACATCCTCCGCATGTTTGAAGATCCATGAATGTTCCTAGAAGACTGGATGACAAAGTCGTAGCGAGAGGAAGGAGCTAGAATGCCTAGAGGTGGCTAGCGACGACCCCATACTAGAGGCGGAGCTTGAGAATTCAGCTCCGACGAGGTTTAACCATTGAAGGAGAAGACACGCAATTGTTAAAGGGAATAGATGAAGCAAAATGTTTTGTAAGTGCAAGTCAGATGAGGTAAACGGAGGGCTATATGGGCGAATAAGGCCGCAACCCTAGATGTCTTCTTCGGCAAGGCGAAGAGGAAGTGAGCAAGGCTACTATAGGTTGTAGAGGATCGAGTAGGTGGATGAAGGGAATGGATAAGATGACTGAGGTGAGACGGATCTTTTAGGGTGATCAAATAAAGGTGAAAACATGTGCAAGCGCCTAGTTAATTCAAAGAAACAAGAAGGAAAGAAGAGTAGACTCATCTAGAGATCGAGGCGGAGGAGGGTGGCTTGAGTTGAGCACTTGGAGGTGCTTTGATCTTCTTTGGACTCCCCTAGCCATGGAGAGTAGCTCGCTGGCGTGATTAGGGCTGGATCATAGCCTATAATGGCCAAGGGTCATCACCAGAGCTTGTAGGTATCTCACATTGTCGTCTCCCCCATCTGTTGTTACTAGAGGGGGAACCGATACTAGGTCGTGGCCCACGTAAAGGTGTACAAGGAATATGATGGGTGAAGAAATCGTATTTGAAGGAGGACTGGTAATGGTGCAAGTGGTTTGCATCGAGGTTAAGAGTAGAGATATGGAATGGGAGAGAAGGTGCATGCAAAACTAGGTGGCCCGTGAGGATGACGGAGGATAGGTCTTAGTCCTTACATGATCAGAGGGGCTAGGGTAGTGTTGATAAGGTGGAGAAAATGGGAAGGCGATTAGTGATTCGAAGTGGAGAATGTGCGAGAGAGGGTGGCTGGAGGTAGGAGATTGTGGCTTGACTGTTGGATTTTGTGATCCAACGGTTGGGATGAGGTCTCAATGGAGGGGCCCTAATCTAAACGATCATGTCGCATTGATGGGCCAGAAGCAAAGCGGATGGGTCGTTGGATCTAGTGATCCAACGGTTGAGGAGTGAGCAGTAATGGCCACTCCAGATGAGATCTAGAGGGCAGATCGAAGGGTAGAGGATGAAAAGTGGACAAGCGTCCAAGATGGAGGCACCAAAAGGCGATCTGATGGTGCACATGGGAGGTGTGTGGTGCACAGGGAGGCGGGTCGCGTGGCTCAACCAAAAGAAGCCATGTTTCCCAAAGGGAGTTATTCAAATATAAAAAATGAAATAAAAAATAAAAAGGAATAGAAGAAGGATGAATTCAGAAAAACTCAAAACATGAAAGTTGTAGATCTTGATGAGATCTACAAGTTTCATGTTGACTAAAACACCAAATAAGTTAAACAAGAGGAGAAATATTTTTGGGAGCACTTTTAAAGGTATAAAAACACTGTAATTTTTTTTGTAATTTTTTTTATATTTTTAATTTATTTTAAAATATAGATATATATAGTATTTAGTCTAGTTTTTATTGACAAAAATTTAAGCTAGGGGTTTTAATATAAGGAATTTACCATGATGAACCCGACATTCATCAGAACACATATCCTTATGTTAACTGTTGGTCATCAATATCCGACTAAGAGTCTGAATATGTGTATCCTAAGAATTGGAGATCACCATCTCCATAGACCATGATGTAATCTTGCGTGTGTCTCAGATACTTGAAGATGTTCTTCACTATATTCCAGTGTTGTTCTCCATAGAATGATTGGTAACGACTTACCACTACCCATTGTTTGGCAGATATATGGCCTTGTGCACATCATGGCGTACATTAGGCTTCCTATAGTTGATGCATTAGGTCATCCAATTGTGGCTTAGAATTTCTTCAACACATTGAGTATCCATCCCTTTAAACATGTGGATACCATGCCTTAAGGGAAGGAAGCCTTTCATGGAGTTCTCCAAATGGAAACGCTCCAAGATCTTCTTAACGTACCAATGGTGTGATAATTCCAAAATTCTCTTTTCTCGATTTCTGAACAACTTAAGACCCAAGATATAAGAGGCTTCTCCACGATCTTTTATCTCTAAGGAATGGGATAGACAAATCTTAGCACAGTTCATCATCCTCTCCCACTGCTAAGGATACCATCTATGTAAAGCATGATGAACACAATGATGCTCCTACTGAGCTTCATGTACACACACGGTTCATCAGAACTCTACATAAAATCATCACACTTTAAGGTTTTTTTCAAATATGATAATCCATCTATGAGAAGCTTTTTAGATACTAGAGATGGATTTCTTCAGGATGCACACTTTGCCTTCCTCGGTTATGGAGCCCTGAGGATGCTCCATATAGATATCCTCCTCGCGGTATCCATGAGGAAAGCATTCTTGATGTTCGTCTGCTAGATGTTGTAGTCAATATATGCATCTAGATATTTCTAGCAATTCCCTATTAGAATTAAGCATAGCCACAAGAGAAATGTCTCATCATAGGTGATTCCTTCTCTTTGCGTGTAGCCCTTGGCTAAGAGTCGTGCTTTGAAAGTCTCGACTTTCCCATCAGGTCCCCTCTTTCTCTTGAAGATCCATTTACACCCAATGGGTTTTACCACTCTTGGTGGATCCTCTAGGGTCCATAAATCATTATTATGCATGAAGTCAATCGATGATTTCATTGTTAGCATCCATCTATCCATGTCATGGTCTACGAGTGATTCATCAAATGAAGCAGAATCATTGTCGGTTGATGAGCAGCAAATCAACCAAAGTTAAGTATCAAAAGAAATAACGGTCATTGTGACCCTACTTAATAGGCTAGCTTAACGATAAAAATAACCACTAAATAGATCAAGCAATCAACGGTTTGATATTTTTATTTATCTGGTAAAGTTACAAGGTCAAACACAAGCATCACGATTTAGAAAATAAGTAATCAAATTTCAAAAATAAAGCCTTTTTTACTAGGTTTATATTTTGCAAATTTGTAATTTTCAATAAAAAAGCAAACAAGCCTAAAATATACGGCACACACACAACACTCTTTTCAGATTTTTCAAAGTAGCTAAATGCTCAGACAAGTAAAGTAAAAAATCTCTTTGGGTTTTAGGTGTTTTGAAATGTTTTTGGTAATTTTTATATATTTTGCTGATTTTTTCTGATTTTATAAAAATCAAGCAATGCAAAAATAAAAGTGATGCACAGGCGGGACCAATTTGCGAATTAAAAATATCTTAAGCGCAAAGGTCTTGTAGAGTAATTTTACGATAAAATATAGACAAAAATTATTAAACAGAGACTGAAAACACAATTTCTAGATTTTTTTCATTTTAAATGATTTTTTGTAAATTTTTGTTGTTTTGTAATTTATGGTTTTTATAAGAGTTTTTCAAACAATTTTTTTCTTAAATAAAGCACGAAAAAAGACAGCTCCGAAAATTTTTCTGGAACTTTTAAGACATTTCTTGAATTTTTATAATTTTTTAAACTTAGAAAGGACACTTTTTAAGTGTTTTTCAATTTTTATTAACATAAACACAAGCAAATTAATCCACAAAAATCATCAAAAATATTACACACGAGGAGACGCTAAAAGTAAATTTTAGGCAGTTTATAGAATTAATTTAATATTTATTAATTCCAATATAAACCAACGAGTTTAGCGCAGTCCACAGTGACCTAAAAGCAAATAGTTTAACTTTATGGTCCAAAGAGATAACAAATTATATAAACATAGGGTCAAACTTGAAATTAATCCAATCAACACACGCGTCACACATGATCCAGGCTGAGAGGGGTATAAATGCAATTTTCAAAACATAACATTCATAAATTAGCAACATAAAAGCTCAAGACAGAAAGTGAAAATAACCCACAGGGCAAGTGTGGACACATGTTCCTTGGACTTAGAGGGACTAAAATGCAAATATATAAAGAATGAAGTCTAAACTGGAAATGTCTTTAACTACAAATTTTATTTACTGACTAAGGTGAAACCGAGAAATATGCGAGGATAAAAGTGAAATATATCAATTGGGAGGGCACATAGCGCATGCGGGGCAGGCTTTAAGGTACGAACCTGATCGCTGTAGTAAAGGAATCTAACGGTCCAGGGGTTGTCGCGGACATGTGCTCATATATGATCTAACAGTCTGGGCACCCATTTTGTTAGGAGGCTCATATGATTGGCGGATATGCATGAGTGGATGGCGTAGATTTGAATTGTACGCAAAGGAAGCTCGAACGATGGATGGGGTGGCTGGAAGAACACCCCCAGGATGAACTTGAACCAAGCGAAGGAGGAGATCCATCATTCCGATGAAGGCCCTGAGGGGTCCTGCAGTGTCGTGGAAGTTCTCTTCGTCTGATGGAGGGTTCTGATGGGACTATGGATCAGCGGATGAAGCATCCGGTGGTGCTCCGCTTGCAGCTGCTCCTCCTCAGCAATTTGGGCTTCTAATGATATTCCAAGTGCACCCTATACCTACAGAAGGTAGTCGGACATGGGGGTATGCCTTCGGTTGGGTTATTTCTTAGGAAGTAAAGGAAAGCGACGAGAGGGGGATCTTTGGGTCTCCAGTGAAGGTAAGAGATAGAGACCTGACCAAATCATGCTCTGATTAGCGGGATTTAGGGTGGCGGGATGTGTAGGTGTTGGGCAAAGCAAGGAAGCAATTTGTGCAGATAGATGATCGAGATGGGGCTCTTACAGGTTGGCGGAGCACCGAAGCTATGACAGATATGAAAGGGACATATGGATTGAATGCAGAAATAGGGGACATAAAGGCGATACCTGACGGTTCAAGTGAACTCATAAGCTCCACTGGAAGGTGGTCAGCTAGATTATGGCATCGATCGAGGCTTCTCATGGCGGCTCTTTGGCAACGCAACGAGCTATGCTCACTCGGACCCCCAGACGATGCTCCAAGGGCACCTCCAAGAAGCTGTCACTCTTCTGGAAGTAGCTATGCGTATGTTGTGGCATGAGGAACGAGTTGAGGCATTTGAGGAGAGGAATAGGATATTATATAGGATGCTCGAGGGTCCAAAAAGATATCGGAACGTGGAGCAGAACCCTAGGGCGATCCGACTATGCTTAGGGATCTGTAAGGATCGTGGACATCACAGTTGTAATCGAGCGTAAGAATTAAAGCAAGCTGAGGTCGAATCCGATCAGGAGAAAATCGAGAAGGAGCTCCAACGATGCGAGGGAGGACCCAACCCGGCTAGCAGAAGACGTTGACCAAGGTCAACAATTCTACGTGGCCCAATAGATATTAAGGATTTACAAAAACAAAACAAAATTGAACTTAATACTAAATGAATTTAAAATAAAAATTGTATGAAATAAAGAAATATTATTTTATAAACCAGTCTATCATTTTTAATTATTTTTATGAAAAATAAAATAATGTATATATGTATATAATGTTATACACAGGTATAATCTACCTTTATATTATGTACAAATGTTTTATTTTATTATTTTTATTAAAAATATTTATTTTTATTTTATTTGTTTATAAATAAATTAAAAAATTAAAAATAATTTATATTTGATTTTTATAAATTAATCAAGGGTATACAATAAATAGCTGGTGTATTACATACATATGTATTTTGTACAAGGGTTTTATGAATTTAATTTTATTTTTATTTTGTTTTTCTTTTTATATTATTTATAGTGCTATATACAATGGTTAAATAAAATATTTTTATTTTTTAAAAAAATATATAAAGGTTATGGTGATATGTACAATACCTTGTGCACCCCTATCTCCCACTACTAATTTTCTTTTACAATTAGGTCAGGACTTGACCTTCTCTTGAGGTTTAGGTCACTCTATATTTCTTCTAAATATATCATTCTTTTTCTTTTCTCTTTATTCTTTTATTTTACAAAATAAATGTTAAATGTGAGATATTAACAATGACATACAACTTGTTAGGTTATTGTATTACAAGTATTTATAGGTGGTTTTGCTAAAAAGAATATCTAAAATAAAAGAATAAAGAATGAGAATAGTATATTCATCACCCCCTATACTTTACCTTTGCTAGTCCATTATCAAATAGTTATTTGAGACGAAAAGAAAAGAATCAAGAAATAATTATCAAACTTATCTTCATATGGAGCTTAGTCGAAATTTTGGATTATTAGTTTGTCGGAACCTTATTGGGACATTTATCAGCCAAATATCCATATCGACTAAGGTGGAAAATAAAGATGTTGTTATCCCTAGTCAATCAGATTGGTCTCAATAAAGAAAAAAAACACTCAATCAAATCAAACAATCAAGCACAACATAAGGTAGTTTTGCTATTTATTTTACCTAGTAGAGCCACTAGGGTCGAACACAAGGAACACGAGAAAACCTATGAAGTAGTCAATTCTCTAAAATAAACAACATATTTTTAGTGGTTTTTAATTTTACAATTTTTATTTTTTACTAACGAAACGAAATTTAGCAAACACGAAAATAAAGCAACATACAAGTATTTTTGGAATTTTCTTCATGGCTAAAATGCTAAAAAAATTAAGGTAAAAATATTTTTTGGGTTTTAAGGTTTGAAGTCTTTTTTGTAATTTTCTACAGTTTTGCAAATATTTTTATAATTTTATTAAATCAAACTGTGATTAAAACTACAAATAGTGCACAACCAAGATCAAATTGCAAATTAAATATAATAAAGAAGACCTAAAATTCTGGCTAGCAAATTTTATAAACAAAAATAGATGTAAAATGATACAAACGGGACTAAAAATGAGAATTTTTTTTATTTTTCTTGAATTTACATGATTTTTATAAGTTTTTAGGTCTTTTACAATTTTTAGGGTTTTTATAAGGGATTTTCAAACTATTTTTCTATTGTAGATAAAACAAAGAAAAACACACTAACGAGAACTTTGTAGAATTTTTAATACAATTTTGAATTTATGGCTTTCAAAAATAGACAGGAGACTTTTATAGGTTTTTATTTTTCAAAAATAAGAAATGCAAAGAAATTTAATCCACAAAAATCACACTAAATACTACACATCAACAACGGTTGAGGATTATTTTTAGATAATTTATAGGATTAATTTGATTTTTATTAAGTTAACTATGAGACAAGTAGTTTACAGGGACCTACATGTAATTAAAGTAAAGTATGGGGCTAAACAATAACATTGTTAACAAGTATAGGGCCTAGGTTGCAAAAAGTCCCAGCAATAACAAGAAGACACATGATCCAGACTCAAGGTTATAATTGCAAATATCCCAAACATGCCATTGAATTTATAACATCTTGAAATCTTAGGGCATATGGTGTATTTCCACGTGCCACACATAGAGAGGGACTAAAATGGAAATATCCAAAAATATGAGGTCCAAATTATAAAATGTCTGAACTATAATATTTACTAAATGTACTAAGACGAAATAACAAAATAAGTGAGATAAAGAGTGCAATATACCCTGAGGCACATGCTTCACATGTGAGGCTCTGACGACTCTGGTCATTTTATGGAAAGTCGAGCTTGGGACTTGTCGAATATGTGTGTGTCAGATTCTCCAGAGGTCTGAGCCAACAGCCCCAATAATTGCTTTGATGGATGGACGTAATAGAATCTTATAGAGGCGTGATCATCCAATGGTTGCTGGAGGGTCTGGAAGAACAACCCTTGGGTGAACTTCAATCGGCCAATAGAGGTTTTCCACTGCTATGATCAAGTCACCAAATGGTTCTATAGTGTTGCGAGGGTGCTCCACTTCTAGGGGACAACTGATGGAAGCGATGTCAGTCGGATTTGTACGATGGTGAAGCTCCTCTAGAAGTGGCTAAGGTTCAAGATGTGGGTGAGGAACGAGCTGCGGTACTAGGAGGTAGATGAGAGCTTTTATAGACAACTCCGGGAGCATGGGAAGATCGAGCAATAACACATAACCCTCGAAAGATCCGCACCTTCCTATGGATGCACGAGGATCACGGATCCTAGGAGAAGGCTTAGGAGAGAAATCGGGGCACGAGGCAGTTGGAGTCGGGTAGGGAAATGGGGAGAAGAAGGTCCAACGAGAGCAAATCAGGTTTAACCCAACTAGAAGGGATGTCTCATCAGAGTCAACAAAGTTGGAGTGGACCAATCGGAAAGTATGAATATACAAAATAATTATAAATTCAATAAAAAACAGAAAATGAGTTCAAATAAAAGTGTATAAAATAAAAAATGTTTATTATTTTTCATATTATTTTCTGTGATTTTTAATTTTTTTATGAAAAATAAATTAATGTATTGTATTAAATAGAGGTGTGATATACATATGTATTATGTAAAAATATTTATATTTTATTATTTGTATAAAAAATACCTTTATATTTTATTTTATCTATTTACAACATATTTTTAGGAGTATAAATTATTTTTCTTATTTTTATCAATTTATAAGGGTATATAATAATTAAAGGATGTAATATATACAGATGTATTTTATAAATAAAATGGAGGATTTATTTTTATTTTTATTTATTTTTTCTGATTTTTATTATAATTTTTATATTTATAGAAATATGTACATGGGCTACAGAATAATAATTTAATTTTATTTTTCCCAAAAAAATAAATATGTACAAATATAAGTAGTATACACAACACATAGTGAACCCTATCTCTCTCTACTTATTTTATTTTGCGATCAGGTCAAGGCTTGACCTTCTCTTAGGGTTTGGGTCTCTTAGTATACATCATTCTTTTTCTTTTCCTTTATTCTTTTATTTCTATCCAAAATGCATGCTAAATATGCAATATTAACTCAGGTATGCAAATTGCTAAATTATTGTATTTACATGAATTTACGTGATGCTTTGCTAAGAAAATATCTAAAATAAAATAATAAGAGTGAGAATCATGGATTCATCAGGCATAGGTTTAAGACTTAATAACCTTCAAGTTCCACAATTCTACGGTCAAGACTCCTTAATAACCAGGTCAGAACAAGTCCACTTACGCAGACTCTGATGACTATGAATCTTTACTTGTAATGTGTAAGTGATATGTAGCTCCCCACCTCATAAATGACAAAGAGACAACCTCCCTCGACAAGGTAACTCTAATTTTCCAATCGAGCAGCTCTTTCCTCGAGGTGCAGGGTATTTCCTTTTATGTTCAAGTACAAGCAACTCAAGAAGAGGAGAAAAAAGGGAAAGGATTGTGACCAGTGTAGCCACGTATCGTTTGGAGCCTAACCAGTGTAGCTATGTCTCCATCTACAGGCTTCATGAGATGAGAAGGTATAATGCATAAGCTTTGCTTTATTCAACATGTACACTTCAGCATGCATTTTATTTTTTTATCAGATTTGTCCCCTTTTTTGGAGTTTTTATATTTTTGCACTTTTTTTATGTGCATATGTACAACATATCTACATGGTGCAACATATACATCGGGAGTTTTTCTTCTTCAGCCAATAGACTATCACTCCTTTGAAGCATTATTGCAACCCACAGATTCTTGTCTTTAGACCTCAATGCCACCATACAAAGTTGAGGCATGCATCCCTCCCTAAGTGAAGATGAGAGGTTCTGTCTAGCAGTACTACCCTTGTATGCTACCCCAAGAAAAAGAATTCTGCCTTCTCACCACCTCATATGTGTTGAGCTACATGTAAGCTGTGTGTCCAAGTCAAGCCATTGTATCTAGGAGTCATGCTTGCGTTGTTAAGTATTCTACTTAGGCCCATCAAGATGACATGTGAAGATAGTGTAGTGGACTCAAAGAATTAAGTCACTATGGACGTAAAAGTCTTAACCCCAAATCCTATAAGGTTCCAATGAAGTTAAGTGGATTAAGGTCCTAACCAAGCTCCATTTTTCATTTTATTTCCAGACTAGTTTAAATGTCAACTATGGTTCAAAAGAATATAAAAGAAAATATGTACAAAAATCTTTTTATTGTGAAATTTTCAGAATTATGCAAATTTTTATATAAAGTTTTGAATGCAAGATGAAAAAGTTTGTAAAATATTTTTACAAATATTTACAAACATTTACAAACAATTTTTTTCAAATATTTATTTCAAACATTTATAAAAACTTTTGTACTATATACATGATTTTGAAACAAGAAATTTACAAATATTTTACAATCAAAACATTTTTACAAACATTTGTACAAAAATAGTTTTTACAAAAGATTTTTACACACATTTATGTACAAGAAAAAAATTTATTTTTTTGTAATTTTAAATTTTGTGATTTTAGCAATATATTATTAACATGCTCACACAAAGTACGAGTTATGTCTAAAGTATATATACAATCTATATGACACCCCCTATACTTAGCTCGAATGATGTCCTTAAAGTGATCATAGAGCGATGAAGAAACACATAACTCGTGCTGAGTATGGTGAAGTGAAAGGAATGCTATTCTACAACGAGGAATGAATGAATATAATGAATAGAAATCTGTGATCCCCCTATACATAGGATAAAATAATCCTATGTATAGAAGACTGTACACGAGGGAAAAAGTGAAGGATAGGATGTATAGGTGTTACCTCCCATGTACTTAAGGTAAAATATCCCTAAGTATAGGAAACAAAAATAGAGGAAAAAATAAATAAGTAATCACATGCCTAATATCCCCCTTATACTTAGATTAAATCACACCCTAACTATATCATAATAATAAGATGGAGGTCGGGTGTAAGATAAAAAGAATGTATGACATGGGCAATATGGATATATACAGTTACAGAGAAGAAGTAATAATCAGATATGACATCCAAATGATGTGAGACAAAGACCACATCTCATACAAAATGAATAGGGTAAGCATTAATGACCAGCGGGTCATGATCAAGATATTGCTTCAGGCACTGACCATTAACCCGAATGGTTGAATCAGATGACAACTCAGATATATGTATGCTTCCGTTGTCGTGCACATTTCTGATCAGGTATGATCCCTTCCATTTTCTATGTAATTTCCCTAGAAATAATTTTAACCTAGCATCAAATAGCCATACTCTCTTATTAAACTAAAACTACTTATGGTTGATATGAGAATCATGCCATATCTTTACTCTCTCCTTATATTGTAGGCTACTCGAAAATGTTGTATCTCTTAATTCCTCCAGGACTGCCAATTCTGCATTTCTCTGATCTCCTACACTCTTGCGATCCAATAATAATTCTGTAACTGCCCAAAGTCACTTATGCTTGATTTCCACATGTAAATTGCTGGATTACCATAAACGCGATGAAAGGAAGATGTACCTAAAGGTGTCTTGAAGGAGGTCCTATAGGTCCACAAGAGCTGTGACTAATCCTTTTGGCCTGAACAGACAACCTTCTAAAATATCTTCTTGATCTCTCTGTTTGATACTTCAGCTAGACCATTGGTCTGAGGGTGATAAGGAGTGGAACTCGATGGTCAATATTGAACTCATTAGCAAAGGTCCTTACCTTGTCATTGATAAAGTGAGTCCCCCCGACTGATATCAAAACTCTTGGTATCCCAAACTGTGAAAGATATTTTTTCTCAAATATCTACATACGATCTTAGATTATGTAGCTCGAGAGGGGATGTCCTCAACCCAATGACTCACATAATCTAGAACAAATAGAATGTACTCAAATCCCTGACTCTTAGGGAATGGACACATGAAATCGATGCCTACGCGTCAAAACCCACACATAGGTGAATAGGTTGCATCGACATCATATGACATTGGCCAACATGCCCATCCTCTGACAGTCTGTGCACCTCTTCACAAATTCATCAGAATCCTTGAAGAGGAAAGTCCACCAAAGGTTGGATAGGAGAACTTTCATTGTTGTCCGTCTCCTATAGTGACGTCCTCCTGCCTCAAGCTTGTGGTAGTAAGTGAGGACACTGTGGTGCTCCTCTTTTGGAATACACTAACGCCAGACACTATCCTACACTATCCCACCCTTCATGGTAAAGGGTGGGATCCTCCCAATGGTACAACATGGCCTTCGCAAGGAAGGTCTCAAGTCACTGTTGGGCCAAACTTGTGCAACTTTCTTGGTGACAAGATAGTCCACAATGTTAGCATACCATGGAAGCGAGGTGATAGCAAGATTATCCTCATCTGGTAATGTCTCTGTAATAGGTGTGATATGATCAGAATCCTCAAGGTTCTCTAAGCGAGAGAGGTGATCCACCTCCACATTCTTGAAAACAGGTTTATCCTTAATTTCTATGTCAAACTCCTGGATTAGATGGATCCATATGGTCAATCTAGATTAGGAATCCTTCTTTTCCATGAGGTATCAGATGGTGGTGCGATGTACGCATTTTGTCACTCTAGATCCAAGAATGTACAATCTGAACTCATCCAAAGAAAATACTACGGCTAGCATCTCCTTCTTAGCCACAGTATAATTCCGTTGAGCGACATCCAAAGTCTGACTAGCGTAATGAATGTCAAAAGGCAATCCATCCCTCTTCTGTCCTATCGTAACCCCTAAGACAAAATCAGAAAACATTCGTCATGATCTTGAATGGGAGAGACCAATTGGGTGGCTAGAGCACAAGAGCCTCAACAACTAATCCTTTGATAATCTAAAATGATGCATGACACTTGTCATCTACAATGAACTCGATGTCTTTGGTCTGTAAATCAATAAGCGGTCGAGTAATATGACCGAAATCTTGAATGAATCATCGGTAGAAACCGACATGCCCTAGAAAAGACCGCAACTATCATAAATTGGATGGTGGATTGAGTTTCTTGATGATATCCACTTTGGATGGATCGATCTCCATGCCCCAATTGGAGATGATATGACGAAGGACCATCCCCTGAGTCATCATGAAATGACTCTTCTACCAAGATAACATAAGGATGACCTCTATTCAGTGCTGAAGGACAAGGTCTATGCAGTCAAGACAAGCATCAAACCCATCACCATAGACCAAAAAATCATTCATGAAGACCTCTAAACAGTCACCCAACATGTCCGAGAAGATGGAAAGCATGCACCTTTGGAATGTAGTTGGGGCATTACACGAACCAAAAAGCGTTTGTCTAAAAGCATACGTCCCAAAGGACAGGTGGATGTCATTTTCTCCTAGTCTTTAGGCGCTATGGCCACTTGATTGTACCCCAAGTACACGTCAAGGAAACAGTAGTGACTCTTCCTAGCTAGCCTCATGATAATCTGATTAATAAATGGTGGCAGGAAATGATCCGTCTTGGTGGCTTGATTCAATTATTTGTAGTCCACACAGTCCATCCAAGAAGTGGGTACACGATTAGCTATATCCTCTACTGACACGCTCTAAACAGTAGTGATATCCATCTTCTTGGGTACCCCATACAATGGACTAACCCACTTGGAGTCATATATGGGGTATATAAAATCGACATTCTACCACTTCGATATTTCCTTCATGACTACATCTCAAAGATTCGTGTTCAGCCTTCGCTAGAACTCACATGATGGCTTGGCATCCTCTTCGAGATAGATATGGTGGGAGCACATGCCGGACTTATCCCATGTAAATAAGCTACACTCCATCCATTTGCCTTGTGGTTTCTTCCAATAACCTCCATCAAACGAGATTCTTGGTCTATAGTCAAATCTGTTGAGATAATGACTGGGAACATATCTGGCTCACCGGTAGGGAATGTGTACTTCATGCTCTACAGCAAGGTCTTCAATTCTGGACAAGTAGGAGCGGGAAAATCTAGCTTTTGAAATGTCTGAGTGAAGCCTACCAGATATGTGTGTGATAACTCTCGTTGTAGTGGAAAATCTGATGAAGGCAGACATGTTGGTGTATCTTTCATCTAAACTAGCTCGCTCTCTGCCCTGGCTGTCGGTTTTGGAAAAATCAGACATGATAAATAGTCATCAAGTCCTGCCAATCAATGTCCGAATTTTAGGGATCTAAACCTAAAGCACAGGAGATCAAATCTGCCTCATTATCCTTACCACAATCATCATCATCAAATGTATCTTGTGCCATGAGTGTGCTCTCCAAACTCTCATCTTCTACCATCTGTGAATCTGTAGTCTCCATAGGTGTGACAAGAGCTCGTAATATTGGGTCTTCCCAATCTGCTTCATCATCTATGATCACAAAATCACACTCATGGTAGACATCTAACTCTACATCGGTCATCTACTCTCAATCACTCCTCCGCTCTGAGCATGTTGAACACTAGCTTTGGTCTCCTCGATCGTATCTTTTTGTACACTTTCTCCCTCAACGCGAAAGTATATCTTTCTGCTATCATGATCAGATACTACCTTTGTTGTGTCCATGAATGGGCATCCTAGGATGATGGGGGTATCGGTAATAGATTCAGGGATCTCCATGTCCAGTACAACAAAGTCCACGAGAAGTTTGATTCCCTGAATTGTGACGACAATGTCCTTGAGTAACCCGTTCGACCTCTTAACATACCTATAAGAAAACGGAAGGACTGTCCTGCTCTTTCTAAGAGGGTGATGAATCTCCATTTCATCATCTTTATTCTATAATTTTGGCCTTAAAAACCCTAGTAAATGCGTGTAAATAGGCTTAATTTAGGCATTTTAGCATTCATGCATCATTGTGTAAATATAGTGTAAAATATGGCTTTTAAAGACAAAATTATAGAATAAAGAAAAGAAAAGAAAAAGAATAAAATATTACAAATATTTTATGACCCGAAACCCCGAGACCTAGGCATTTCAATGACTCGGTTGACAAGGAATAAAGTAGGGGGAGATAAGGGCCAAAATACAAAAAAATTCCTTCTATTTTAATTCTATTTCCTTAATTTTTTGAACCTATTTTTAGTTCCAATTTGTATACTTCAAATAAAGAAACTTTGAACAAGAAAGTCGTAGATAATTAAATATATAAAAATTCAAATCTGATTTCATACAAAAAAAATATACAATGTACAAATCATACCTAAATAAGATTCCAAAATTACAACTTCCCATACACATATCTCTCAAATAAAAACTCAAAACATATCAACTTTAATTGTATATCACTTTTAATGAGCTATTTAATGATGGTGGTTTCATCTTTTTTGGAGTTAAGGTTTAAAAGTTGAGTTTTGGACCCCTATTGTATACTTATACTGATTTAAATATTCAATTTACTTATTATTCATTATTTTTATAAGTTTATATTTTTATAATTTTGTAAATAATATTTCTAATATATGTATATATTAAAATAAGAATAAAACACTAAAGAAAATATAAAAATAAAATACTAGCATAAAATACATAGGTAAAATATCTATATCTATACGTATAAATAATATACTTCTATTTATTTAACTGTATAAATTACTTCAGAAAAATAGAATAAAAAATATATTTACCTGTATAAAATTAAGTTATTAATATGTAAAATAAAAAAATTTATAATACTAATTATATAAAATAAAAAAATATTAAAATATATAAATGAACATATTAATATATATATATATATATAATAGTAAAATATATACATATATATGGCCCATAAAAGGGAGCTTGTAATTCCAAACCTCGAAAAAATAAATAAATATCATAATAAAATACCCTATAAAATAATAAATATTTTCATTTAATAATCTAAAATTATAATTATCGATTATTATTTTTAATCTGATTAAAAAATCTTTTTTGCACGATTTTTCCTTGTTGGTCCACGAGGACCAACAAGGAGGGCCCGAGAGTTGACCGCGGATCAACTCTCTAACCTTCCTCCTATTGTTTGTCAGACCTCGTTTTTTGTTGATATTTACGGATATTTCATGGTTGAGCCTTTCATCCTTTCATGATTCTTTTTTTTTTGACTTTTCATTCCACTATCAACCTAGCAGGTCATGAGATGGATGACAAACATCGTCGAATCCCACATTGCCATCAATCTCATATACAAAGACACTACAAAGGATATGCGTGAAGAATTGACACAAACCTATTTTCGATAGACTACTAAATCGTGACTTGTAGACATCTACATGTGGATTTGGTCAACTTCTCATGGAGACATTTACATGTGGCTTTGGCCTGCTTATAATAAAGAGTTTACTCTAGCGGAGTATCATAGACATCTCATTGCCTTTTATGAGGAACTTGTCATCTTTCAGCCAGCTTGTTGTATCAACCAGGTGGTAGAGAGATCTAATGGAATGTCTACAAATTCGATCGCTTTTCTAATAAAAAAATTATTTACACAAACCCAAATAATCCCATGTGCCTTAAATTAAAATCCATATGCGCTTTCAATTGATGCTTTTGCTCATTTTCTTTATATTAATTTTTATCCCAATAGTTTTGTTCTTTGTATCTTCAATTCTTTATTATTATAATCAAGATTATCCATCATTCATGCCTATGTATTTTCTTGGGCATTGGAGCCGCGATTCGCCCTATCTTCGTTGTTTTTTGGAGCCGCCATGTCATTGTAAAAAACCCACCTTCCATCTCCCAATTCAAACTCAAAACCCTTTTTGCCAGTTTCTCTCTCTCATTATTGTGTGCTAAGGATCGAGGAGGTTACAACGATCTCACCTCACCGTTACGAGGCGTGGTGGAGTGGCGCGGAGGCGGCTCCACCCCCCATCTCCGGTCAACAATCGTGAGGTCCTTTCTCACCGCTTTACGGATGAGGTTCCCTTTTTGTTTCATTTTCCGCTTAGTTTTAATTTCTAAATTTATTGCCTATCTTTTTTTCAGTTTTGGTGCTTGATTTAGTTGTAACTTCGATCATCAAAGTTCACCGGAGCCTGCTCCGGCGAACCCTCCATCCACACCATTTTTGCATCTAGTCCACCCTCGAGACCCCTGGAAAGCATATCCAGTCGTGTTTGAGTCTTCTTGCATGTCCCGTGAATCAAAGGAGCCCTTGGGGGTCGATTTTTAAGGAAGTGTAGTAGTTGGACCCCATCATATTCTCCGACCTTGTCGCGACACACCGTCACTCGTCAAGCCATTTTGGCTCCATTGGTAATTCGGGAGCCCTTTCATGCATCCTAGAAGACCATCTGCAGCAAAGGAGGTGGCCGGAGCAACGCCATATCGTCAATTGAAGCTCGAGCCCTGCCGTTTTCTTCCTGGTTCTTACAAGGAGGCCCACGACAAGTGGATCGGGCCTTGGATGTAGAATACCCAACCATTGTCCGATGTTCTAAACCAACACCATTGGTCGCCATCCGCAAGATCTGATCACTGCCATCGATTCAGAAGCGTCATCGACCATCCCTGATCGGATACATGTTTAAGTGAAAGCACAACGACCGTTGGATGCCCAGCGCTGGGTATTTTGCACTTTAACCCTCATGCATTTTTGTATTTAATATTCAAGACCTAATCTTTCAAATGTCATTCTAATGTTTGGTAATAATTACTGACAAGCCCCTGTAGTTCTCATTATTGCATTAAGGTCCTCGGCAACGTCGCCTCACGTGCCTACGCGCGTGAGGTCCGTGGCCATTTTGCAGGGGACCCATTGTGGGTCTCGTTATTTTTATTCAGCCCTTGAACTTTTTATTTAAGTAATATAAATTCTGTAAAATTGCACTTTATCCCCCGAGTTTTTGAAAATTATATATAGGTCCCTGCTAGTCATGTATCAGTCATGTGCGATTTTGGAAATTTTACAAGGATACCACTGGGCTTTTGGTTATTTATGATTGGTCCAGAATTATTTTTATTTAGTTTAATATTTTGTATGAAATTTACAACTTGGCCCTCAAACATTTACATATTTACAAAAATACCCTTGTTAGTGTTGTAGTCTATCTTTAATGATTGCATATATTCTTATATCTATAAAACTCGCAAAATCACCCAAAAATAGGCATAAGTCCATGTTGCATTATTCTTTAATGTCAAATTTTTATTTTACATATTTGTTGCTTTTAATATTTATAAAAAATTAAAAATATGCATTTTCGTCATTATTTTCATTAGAAAATACATAACAATTATAAAACCTTTTGAAAAATTCCCAAAAATATATATATTTTTTATTTATTTACGTATTTTACAACTCCAGGCCATGAATCAGTAAACAATATATAAGAAAACTCATAAAAAGTGTAAAACCCCTATAACATTTATAAAATTGTAAAAATTTCATAAAAAAATCCTATAAATACAATTTCTCTTCCTGAATTTTCTTTATTTTAGTATCTTTATTTTAAAATTAATTTGTAGAATTTTTGTCTCTATTTGACATTTTTCACCTCCATTTTAATTTTGATATTTATTTTCTTCCCTATTTTAAGTATTGACATTAAAAAATATTAAAAAATAGTAAAAATACAGTTAATCACAAAAACATTAGAAAGATATAAAAAAGCCAAAAGAGATTTTATTTCATGTATTTTGAACATTTTTATCTACTTTTATCTCTCTCTCTCTCTTACTCATCTTGTATATATACTCTTTATATAGTTTTATCTATTTTAAAAGAAAAAGAAAAATACAAAAATATAAAATATAAAAAGAAATACAAAATAAGAAAATTAAAAATAAAAATAAAAAAATATAAAATAAAAAATCAAGTAAAAATTTTATATAATTAAGAACCCACAAAAAATAACACATATAGACAACTTGATTACAGTCTTTTTTTGTTATCATCTGCCCCGATCCACCTCTTTCTTCCTATGTTTGACACTCTACACTACTTACACTATACACATATTTTATAGAGTTATAATAAATTTTAACTCCATATATTGCTTTTCATTGATTGATTCTGACATGTGGGTTAATTGTTGTTTGAATTGGGTTTTCATGCGGGTCGCCACGGCGACTGCGTCTCCGCCTTGTGTGAAATGTATTTTAGATGCATCAAAAACCGCGTTCAACAAATGACATCATTGTCGAGGAGCAACATCGTTTAAATTAGGATTCATTTTTTCTTGTGATATTATTTGTCTATATTTTTGCTTCATTATTTTCTCCTTTGTTTGATATATCTTGTTGAGCTGTCTAACCTCCTCTCTTTGTTTCCTTTGCGCGAGGTTCCGCGGATTGAGGGAGGCGCTCTACCCTAGGCACCTATGCACCCGCGTGAAGCCAACATCTGCCTGCCAACCTAGCTCAAAGAAGTCTTTGAGAAATTTTGCAGATTTAGTTCCATTCATTTCATTGTATTTATTTGGTGTAATTTGTGTGATTGAGAGACCACTATTATTTGTAATAATACAGCTACTCTAGACTCTATACTTTTGTGCCCAATTTCCAAGTGATTGTTCACATGGGGGCTCACCATAGTTTTGTCGTGTTTTCATCGCATTTTCTACTTTGTTTTCTCGGTTTTAGTTTTCTTTATTTTGTGTGACTGAGCCCTTAGTTTTAGGATTGCTTGCGATAGACTATGAACAAACACCTAATATATTTGCCTGTGCCTATAGTGACTTTGGACTTAGAAAAATTTTCAATTGCATCTCACATAGTCTTGGAACTACCGCAGCGTGAGAGTTCTCTATACAGCGCTTGCAGGACCCATTGTGGTGGGCACCGGGGAGACTCCAAGACCGGACACTTCAGTTCTATTCTAAGTCATTAGCATTGGTTCTTCACGCTAATAGCAATTTTTGAAACTTAGGGCGATTTAATCGGCTTGCATTTACATATTGATAGGTTTCAATTTTGCTGAGCATTCTTGTTTGTAGAGTGCTGGAGGCAAGATGAGCATTTACGCTTTAGCCTGCATCATCGTTTTTACCACTTGCATTGCTTTTCTTACACTTATCACCTAGGTGCTCAGTAAAATTGACTCCTCATTAGGCCCGTGCATTTCTCACTAAAAAACCAAAAAAAATGATAACTAATAAAGTTGGGAATGTTAACATCACTTGACTTTAAAAAAGGCCAAAAAGAAAAATCTTGTATTGGGGAAAGTAATCCCCTCATTTTCTTTGTTTGTACTTGCTCGAGCGCACACTAAGGATTAGTGCCAAAATCCTATTCAACCCCTAAGTGTTTGTGCAACTTTTGTACCTCTCACCTAACTCTAAAACAAACAAGATAAATAGACCGACTTTTCGATCTCTACCGAGTTGATTAGGTGAATTGAGGGTTTGTTTTGTGTGAGTTTGTTTGTGCTTGCATGTGTGTATTCCAGATCGCTTTCAGGCATTTATACCCTTTTCTCACTTCTCTTGAATTGACTGACGTGTTCTCTTGATCATTTTCCTCCTTTTTTGAGATGCTGACTTGAGCGTATTTTATCTGGACTTTGTGGATCCCTCGTTCACTCCAGCTGGTCCACCTCACTTTTTCCAAGAAGACTTTTCTCATGATTTTTGTATGTATCCCCCTAAGCCACAATATTAGACCTCGAACTTTTATCCACATCCACCTTCACATTTCCTTTCACATCCACTTCCATGGAGTCCACCCTTGAGCACTTGATTCAAATGATGGATCATATGGGACAGATGATTGACAATCGCTCTAGCATAAATAAGAGCGACCATGATTCTCCACCATTTGATGATATGGGTTTGATTGAGGATTTCCATGAGAGATTTCAATTGCCTAAAATACAAAAAAATGAGAAAATTTTAAAAATCCAAAAAGACTTTGGGAGAACTTTGATAGATTCAGACTGTGAGGAGAGGGAGCCTTTGCCAGATCATTTGACCACACAGACTTTCACACCCTGTCCCACCTTTGACCCCAAGGATGTTTCTGTACATACTACTCTTGGCATGCCACATTTATATGTTGATTCCTACTTCCTCCCTTGTATGTAGGAGGTCCAAAAATTAAAAAAATTATTGGTTGAACCAGAAGTGGTGTCCACCTTTCATGAGATTATACGTGCCCCACTTCAGCAGGCTATGACTGATTTATATGTTCCTCCTCCCAAGAAGAGAAAGCGGAGGAGCAGATATGAGCACCATATCTTGACCGTGGCCACTGCCCATGCCATCACTCCCCATCTAATTCCTAGGAAGAGGAACACTGCCACACCTTTAATTATAAGCACCATCTCTATCATCACATGTGATCACACTCTCCTCGATGACGGTGCTTTGATTAGCATATTACCCTTCTCGTTGGTGCGGTCTCTTCATTTAGGGACTCTCAAGAAGACCAGGATGGTAGTACAGTTTGCTGATGGATCTATCAAGAAGATGAAGGGTATCCTTGAAAAAGTCGTCATTTGATTCGGGGTACGAGGTACAATGTCGATTTTGTCTATGGAGGCCTCTACAGGGGCGCACTCTCCAATCATATTGGGACGCCATTCCTCGCCTCTATGAGGGTCATTATAGATTATGGATTAGGAGAGATTTGCTTCCGTCCTGTTAACGAGAGCGAAGTGGTGATCACCGCACCCCCTGCTTATCAGAGACATGTACTTGATATGACTACACCTATCTTGGATGACCATGAGGACCATGACCTTAATGAGACTTTCAGAGAATTTTGCTGCTTATTGGATTCCACTGAGACCTAACAATTTTTCCCCATGGAGGAAGACATGGAAAGCATGGACCTCAGAGTTCCTTCTTCGGGGACTTGGCTTTGTGTTGATGACATATGCGGGATTTATACGATCGACATCCTAGAGACGAGGGTAGACTTAGAGACTAGACATGATGGACATGACTTGACTACTTTCACTGATGTATTCGTTCCTGTTCACTCAGATATTTATGAGACCAAGGCTACATTTGATCTTGTTGCTTTTATTCAGTAATTCATGCCTTTTGATGAAAAAGATGATCCAGTTGATATTGTAGAAGATGAACATGATTCGACTACCTCCACTGATGAGTTCGTTCCATTTGGTTTGACCTGGACATGACCTCGTAGGACGACACTAATTACACTTCTTCCGATGATAATGAGGTCGTCCCATTCCACTTCGATATTATCAAGACTTTCATGGCCAAACCTAATTGTACTTCTTTCACTCACTATGTCGACCCTGAACGGTTTGTGTCATTTGAGGACACTTATGTCGACCTACACCATACCATATCTATCCCTCAGCGGACTCGCAAGAAGGTTCGCTTTCAACCTTCTTGTACCTCTGTATATCCATCTCTATTTTATATTCTCATGCGCATTTACCTCTGTCCATCTTCCGTATTGCTCGTTCCACCCATTCTCGTGTGTACCTTGCTTAAGACGTACTTTGTCTGAAGTATAGGGGGTGGAGGAGTCGAGTGTTCATTTATCGTTCCATTTCATTATTCATGTTGTTGACTATACTTAGGGCTTCTTTTACCCTATCTAAAGGGGGAGTGGTGTGTACATTCTTTCTATCTTTCTTCCATCTTCTGATCTCTTTTCTTCTTTTCCTCTTTTCCTCTTCTATCTTCTTTATCTAGCTGAAAGGTGTCGCCCTTTTTTTATCAGTCTTCTATACTTAGGATGTACTTTGTGCTTTGTATAGGGGATGTTCTCCCCGAGATCTTCTACTCTTTGATCCTCTCCACTATCTTCTCTTCTTCCTATACTTGGGGATATCTTACCCTAAGTATAGGGGGAGACAGTATGAGCACGATCTGTCCATTCCCACCCTTGACCCTCCCCTCTTTGTATACAGTCTGTTATACTTAGGGTTATTTGATCCTATGTATAGGGGGTACGGTCGACTTCTCATTGATTTATTTGTTTATTCTTTAGACTTGTCTATACTCAATATGAGCTATGTCTTCATCTTTTCTATACGATCTATGAGGACATAGCTCAAGCTAAGTAAGGGTGTGGTATATACTCCATATATACTTTAGCCATAACTTGTACTTTTGTATTTTTATTAATAACCATGGCTAATAATACTATTAAGATTCATTAAAAATCGTAACAAAATGATGTGATTATTCCTCAAATTCTTTTTGTACATATTGATTAATAAATCAGGTGAAAATGTTTTTTGCAAAATGATTGATAAATAGTTTGTAAACCTTTTTGAAAAATCATTTGAAAACTATTTTGAAAATGTTTTGTTACATATTTTCAACCTTTGCAAAATCATTTTCTTTGTAAAATTTATTTTCTTTGAGTGAAACAAAAATGTTTGATAAATGATTTACAAATGGTTTAAAAAAAGTTGCAAAAATATTTGAAAAATCTATAGATACTGTTTGAAAAACCTTTGCAAAATAATTTTCAAATGTTTGTACATGTTTGTAAAACTGCTTGTAAAAAATTTCGGACTATAGTTTTCAAATTTGTTTGTAAAACATTTTTCACGTAAGTTTGAGAAATGCATACATCTCACTAAAAATCTTTTTATATATCTATAAAATTGACCACTTACCCTTTGTAAATTCTTAAAACATAACTCTTGTAAATATAGAAGCATCTCTATGTAAATATTTGTAACTAGTTTTTAGCCAAAACCTTCTAATTTCAATAACTCCCAAAAACATTTGCAAAATTAAAAATACAAAAACATTTGAAAAATATTTTTGAAATAGCAAAACAAATTGCGTATGCATCATCTTTTTTCAAAAGTCCATAAAAGATCAAAATCTTTGAAAATTGCATCACAAAAATATAATCTGCGTAGCATTTGCATAGCATTCGCATTTTTCGAATTGAGTTTCATAGTTGAACGAGTCTAAGTAAGATCCGAAAATAAAGGCTTGGTTGGCCCTTAAAATCTACCTAATTAATGGAACCTTATAGGAGCTAGAATTGAGGTACTTCAGATCTAGTTGACTTAATTCTTTGAGGACCACGAGACTTGGTTCAATGGATTCTTGACTACCTAAGTAGAGTATTTCAGAGCACACGCTTGACTCTTGTCGATAATGACCTAACTTGGACACCTGCACCTTTCACCTGGCTCAACCTAGTTGGAGTGGTGAGGGGGTTGTATTTGCCAGTATGAGATGCACACAAGTGGAAGCATTTGTCCTCCTCTAGGGAGGGAGGTGCACCCCAACCCGTCCAGTGATGATGAGTTTTGAAGATAAGAGAGTGTGGGTTGCAATAAAGCTTCAAAAGAGGGATAATCTACTGGCACAAGAGGAAAAAATCCTTATGTAAATGCTGCTGTAAATAGTATTTCAAAAAAAAGTAAAGAAAAAAGCAAAAAAGCAAAAACTCCAAAAAAGTGGATAGGCCTGTACAAAAATAAAATGCTTGCTGGAGTGTGTATATTTGTATAGTCAATAAGCAAGCTTGAGTTTCAAAGTCAAATCATGTGAGCCTGCAGCTGGATGACTTGACTACACTAGTCTTGCATCATAGGATAGGTAGCTACAGTGGCTACCGTACATTCTTCTCTTCACCCTCTCCTCTTGAGCTGGTTGTCACTTGAAGTTTGAAGGGGAAACCATGCTCCTTAAGGAATGAGTTATTGGATTGGGGAATCATTGGGTTGTCAAGCTGGAGAAGTCAGTCTCAATGTCAGTTCAGTTGGGGAGAGCCACTATCACTTACATTGTACAAGTCCGATTAGTAGTCATAATGGTTTGCGTATGAGTTGAAGTATTCTAACCTGGCTATTGAGAAGACTTGAGCAGAATTTTGGGAATCTCGAAGGATGTTGGACTTCAAATCCGATTCCAATTAAGGTTCCGCCGGCAATAAAATTCTAAAGGTCCGGCTTTAGCTCCAAACTTTGATTTTGTGAAGACAAGTTTGACAATTAAATTTAATCCATATTTTCTTCTTTTTTTCCTTTGTTTTTCTTTTCTGCACTTATTGCATAAGTGTTTCCTAGGGTCTAGCAAAGGAAAGTATAGGGGGATGATGAGTCTCCGTTTCATCATCTTTATTCTATCATTTCGGCCTTCAAAAACTAGTAAATGCTTGTAAATAGGCTTAATTTAGTTATTTTAGCATTCATGCATCATTGTGTAAATAGTGTCTAATAGGTTTTTTAAAGCCAAAAGTATAGAATAAAGAAAAGAAAAGAAAAAGAATAAAATATTGCAAATTTTTTATGACCTAGAACCATGAGACGTAGGCATCTCGATGACTAGGTCGACAAGGAATAATGTAGGGGGAGATAAGGGCCAAAATACAATAAAAATCCTTTTTATTTTAATTCTTTTTCCTTTATTTTTGGGACATATTTTTAGTTCAACTTTTTATACTTTAAATAAAGAAACTTTGAACATGAAAGTTGTAGATAATTAAATATAGAAAAATATAAAATTAATTTCAAACAAAAATAATATTCAATGTACAAAATATTTCCTAAATAAGATTATAAATTTCCAACTTCCCAGACCCATATATCTCAAATACAAAATTAAAATATATCAAAATAACCTTTAACTATATAACATATTTAATAGGCTATTTAATGAAGGTGGTTTCATATTTTTTGGAGTTACGGTTTGAAAGTTGAGTTTTTGACCCTATTGTATACTTATACTGATTAAAATATTAATTTTATTTATTATTCATTATTTTTATAAGTTTATATTTTTATAATTTTTTAACTATTATTTATAATATATGTGTATATTAAAACAAGAATAAAACACTGAAGAAAATATAAAAAAAATATTGGTATAAATACATAGGTAAAATACATATATCTATACCTATAAAGAATATACTTCTATTTATTTAATTATATAAATTACTTCAAAAAATAAAAAAATATATTTAGGTGTATAAAATTAAGTTATAAATGATAAAATAAAAATTTAAATAATAAAATTAAATATTCAAAATAAAAATAAAATATTAAAATATATAGATGAATATACCTATATATAGCCCATAAAAGGGAGCTCGTAATTCCAAACCTCGTAAAAATAAATAAAAATCATAATAAAATACCTTATAAAAAATTGAATATTTTCCATTTTTTAATCTAAAATTAATAAAATCATTTATTATTTTTAATCTAATTAACAAATCTTTTTTGCAGGATTTTTCCTGGTTGGTCTACATGAACCAACCAGGAGGGCCCGAGAGTTGAAAGTGGGTCAACTCTTTGACCCGCCTCCTGTTGTGTACCAAACCTCATTTTTTCTTAATCGTTGTGGATTTTTCAAAGCTGAACCTTTCATCATTTCATCATACTTTCTTCTTGACTTTTCATTCCCACTTATCCATGATTCACGTCTATGTATTTTCTTGGGCATTGGAGTCGCTATTTGCCTATCTTCATTGATCTTTGGAGCCGCAATGTCATTGTACAAAACCACCTTCCATTTCCCATTTCTAACTTGAACCTCTTTTCGCCCGTTTTTCCCTCTCCTTCTTGCATGCTGAGGATGGAGGAGGTGACAGCGATCTCTCCTCACTGTTAGGCGGCGCGGTGGAGCAGCGTGGAGGTTGCTCCACCCCCATCTCCGACCAATGGTCGTGAGGTCCTATCTTGCTGCTCTGCGGCTGAGGTCCCTTTTTTGTTCCATTTTCCTCTTAGTTTTAATTTCTAAATTGTTTGTCTGTCTTTTCTTTCGATTTTGGTGCATGATTTAGTTGTAACTTCGATCACCGAAGTTCACCGGAGCCCGCTTCGGGAAACCCTCCATCCACACCATTTTCGCACCTACTCCACCCCCGAGACCCTTGGAAGCCATGTCCGGTCGTGTTTGAGTCTTCCTGCATGTCCCAGGAGTCAAAGGACCTCCTTGGATGGTCGATTTTGAAGGAAGCATGGTACCTGGAACCCATCATCTTCTCCAGCACTACCACGACGCACTAAGGCTCATCGAGCCATTTTGGCTCCATCGACGAGTTGGGGGTCCTTCCAGGCATCGTAGGAGACCTTTTGCAGTAAAGGAGTTGGCCGGAGCATCGCCATATCGTCGCTTGAATCTCGAGCCCTGTCGTGTTTTTCCGTGTTCTTACAGGGAGGTCCACAACAGTTGGATCGAGCCTTGGATCGAAAATGTTGAACCACCGTTCGATGTTTTGGACCAACATCGTTGATCACCATCTGCAAGATCTGATCGCTACCATCGATTCTGAAGCGTCATCGGTTGTCCCTGATCTAACATGTGTTTAAGCGAAAGCACGACGGTTATGGGATGGCCAGCGTTGGGTATTTTACACTTTAACCCTTGCGTATTTTTGTATTTAATATTCAAGACCTAATCTTTCAATTATCGTTCTAATTTTTTTGTAATAATTATTGAGAGGCTGATGTAGTTCTCATTATTGCATTAAGATCCTCGGCCACATCACCTCACATGCCTACGCGCGTGAGGTCCGTGGCCATTTTGCTAGGGACCCCTTGTTGTTCTGGTTACTTCGATTCAGCCGTTGAACTTTTTATTAAAGTATTTATAATTTTTGTGAAATTGCACTTCAACCCTCAGGTTTTTGAAAATTATATATAGGTCCCTACTAGTCACGTATCTGTCACATGCGATTTTGGAAATTTTGCAGGGATACCCCTTTGCTTTTGTATATTTCTGATTGGTACATAATTCTTTTTATTTAATGTATTGTTTTCTGTGAAATTCAGAACTTGGCCCCTGGGTTTTACATATTTTGAAAAATACCCCTCCTTTTGTTGTAGTTTCTTTTTGTTGATTGCATTTATTTCAAGCATCTATAAAACTCAAAAAATCACAAAAAATAGGCATAAGTCCCAGCTGAATTTTGCTTTAATGTCATATTTTTGTTTTACATTTTTTTTGCTTTAATATTAATAAAAAATCAAAAACATGCATTTTCGTCCCTATTTGCATTAGAAAACACATAGAAATTATAAAACCTTTTTGAAAAAATCTAAAAAATATATATATTTTATATTTATTTAAGTATATTACAACTCCAGGCCAAAAATCACTAAAAATATAAAAAGAAAACTCATAAAAAGTGTAAAACCCCTATAACATTTATTAAAATATAAAAAAATCATAAAAATATAATTTATATTCCTGAATTGTCTTTATATTGGTATCCGTATTTAAAAATTACTTTGGAGAATTTTTGCCTCTATTTGATATTTTTCATCTCTATTTTAATTGGAACATTTATTTTCTTCCATGTTTTAGGTATTTTCAACTTTAAAAGAAATACAAAAAAATAGCAAAAATACAGTAAAGTCACCAAAAATTAGAAAAACATAAAAAGACCAAAACAGATTTTATTTCCTGTATTTTCAACATTTTTATCTATTTTTATCTCTCTCTTACTTGTCTTATATATATACTCTTTATATAGTTTTATCTATTTTAAAAGAAAAAGAAAGAAAAATATAAAATATAAAAAGAAAATACAAAATCTTGATATTAAAAATAAAAATTTAAAATTCATACTCAAATAAAAAATATATAAAATTAAAAACCCTCAAAAATAGCACACATAGACAACTTGATCACAAACATTTTTTAGCGTCATCTGCCCTGATCTACCTCCTGCTTCCTGTGTTCAACACCCTATACTACTTGCACTATACACATCTTTTGTAGAGTTATAATAAATTTTAACTCAACATATATCTTTTCATTGATTAATATGACTTGTGGGTTAATTGTTGTTTGAGTTGGGATTTCTTACAGGTCGCCACAACGACTGCGTCTCCGCCTTGTGTGAGACGTATTTTAAACCCGTGAAAAATCTCGTTCAATAGAGGGACAAACACAAACTGGTTGAGTAAAGAAGCTGGAAGTAGTTAATTGAAGAGCCATTGTCTAATAGAGTACGATCGAACCGCTTCTCATGGATGTGGCATATGACATATGGAGTTCCTGCATTAGATCTCTTGTCTTCCTATATGTTATGAATAGCAAAGGAAGAGGCACGAGTAAGCACATGGATCCCTGCATTGTGGTTCCTCTTCTTCCTACGGATGGTGGTCTTCTCTCTCAATTTCTTCTGGAAGAGAGGGATGGTCCCTAGTGCCCCCTGTAGAGTCAGTTGTATATGGAATTGATGTATTATCTGCTCGTTGAACTCTACTTGGTGTCTATTTCTAGGATTTTCTTTTTGGGTCCCCTTTCTTAGGTGAAGCGCTTGAGGGAAGCGGATGGATTGACCCTCTCCATGCATATGGGGGTTAGGAGTAGGCTCTTGTCCATGCATTAGGCAAGAATCCATGCAATGATCATCATGCAAAGTATATGGACTCACAGGAGATAGAGAGACCTTTCCTTTATTCATGTTTTTTTATTTATTTTCCATTTTTTGTATTTTTCTAAAATTGACCTCAGGTAAAGAATGAGGCAAAACAAGTGAAGGTAAATTGGTGGCATCAGTACCACCCATAGCATCTGACTTTACAACATCAGCACCGCACTCAGGCCAAGCATCTAGAATCATGGGGGCATCAGCACCACCGTCTGCAACTGGAATCATGATAACCTCAGTACAGTCAACTGGATCAGCGGTATGAGCACTACTTCCTTCCTCATTTGGCATCCTAGAATCAGCATTTGGATTTCTCTCTGACAAGTTGCCACCGGCTGGCTTCCTACCTCTCCTAAGTGTCACAAAATCAGCATCATATACGTAGGAAGAAGTATCACCAAAAACATTACTAGGAGTGGTGGTCTTTGTAAACTGTACATGCTCTTATTCTCGTCATATTGTTCGGATTTGGTTCGATCTGAGTTGTATGATGGCCTCTCCCTTGATTATCTCCCTCATTTCGTGCTAGAACTCGTCCGTCTCTCGTCGGAAGGATGCTTGCTGGTTAGATAGTAAGCGGGCAAGGTCATCAAGGGTTGGATTCTCATAAACATATGCATGAGAATCAAACGGGCTACCTCACTAGAAATGAGGCTGAGTTTGTTGCTGCTACTGGTAGTGAGGAGGAGGATGGGAACGTTGTTAAGGACACTAGTGATGCCTCCACTGATATCATTGATCGTGGGGTCGAGAACCCTGTTGTTGGTGTTGCTGTAAGTGATGGGACTAATTTTTGTTTGTTGCTCTGCTCTACCTGTGCTGCAGGATGTTGCTGGAAAGAGGTGTCTCTAGTGGACCATCGAAAGCTAGGATGGTCATGATGAATCCCAGGCTGAGGTTGGTACTAGGAGTACAAGACCCTGTTAACTTTCATCAACGGCTCCTAGTGCCCAAGGTGTGGTGGGGGAAGGGCTTCCATGTGTTGATCAGACTGGTAGACCAGCATCTAAGTGTCTGGAGATGGTGGAGGCCATCGGAAATGCTAGAGTAGTTGGACCAGCTCTGCTTAGATATGATGGACCTAGTAGTATGAGGTAAATGGTTGGTTGAAGCTGCTCCATGGATAGGCCTGTGACATGAGACGAGGCTGCAAAACCATCTGTGCCTCATAGAGACACATGATATGGGTCTTCAGGTCACTCCAGGTCTGGGCAAGCTCATCAATCTTGTTGAGTTTGTCCATTCATTGGCTCGACTTCTTCTAAATGATCTAGATGTGATCCAACTTATGACTGATGATTCCCATGTCGACAACTGAAGACTCGACAAGTGCTACTGGTGACGAAGAAGTGGAAGGACCGACATCAACGCGTGCGATCCTCTGATATGAGATGGCATGTGAAAGGGGTTTCGCTTGAGTGTAGACTCAGGTCTAGGACATCACAGTATAGTTTTTTTCCATCTCCTCATAGATGACCTAGACATGGTCCTCGTCCTCGGCAAAATAGGACCCTCCGCACGAGGCGTTCACTAGGCCCTACAGCTCCGGTGTCAGCCCACAAAAGAAGCTCTGAACAATGTTGGTCTATGGTATCTCATGATGTGGACACTGATCATTGAGCTCTCTGAATCATTCCTAAGCCTCATGTAACTGCTTATTTTGGATCATGGTGAAGTTGTCGATCAATGCTCCCGTTGCATTTATCTTGTCGAGTGGATAGTACTTGTTCAAGTACTTGGTCCGGAGTTTCCCCCAAATAGTTGCTACCCTCCCCAAGTGCTTCATCCAAGAGGCTTCTCTTCCAACCAATGAGAATGGGAAGGCAATCAACTTGATAGTATCCTCATCTACAAATCTATCATGGACAGTGTTGCAAATCATCTCGAACTCCATCAGATGAAGATTCGACTCCTTGGTGGCTATCCCATGAAACTTGGGCAGTAGTTGAATCGTCAAGGGGAAAAGCTCGAAGTTGCGAAGGATCTATAACAGTTGGATCCATCTATGTGTGAGAGTTGCACTAGGGTTGTGCAACAGCCTCATCGTACGTAGCTGTCTTTTTATCTTGTGCGACTCCTCGGGTCGTCCCTATCTGCCCTCCTGGAACGGTATCTCTCCACTGACTGGTCGCCGTGGCTCATCTCTGTTGTCTCACATCTGCGTGAGATTCCTCTTGACTTCAACCATAAAAACTTCTTAGTCCCTAATCTGACATTGCATGGTCTTCAAGAAAGTGAGCAGTGTTTTATTGATGGTTGTATGGTCTAACAAATAGAAAGAAGTCTGCGGTTTCTCATCGGTACGGTTCTCACTACAGGCCATCTCTCCGATATCTGCAAGGGAAAAATACCGAAGCCATGTGTTATCAAATATATGAATAACTGTGATGTCCTCTGCTCCGGTATCTTAGGAGTGGTAGAAGGGTGGTCAAGAGGGAACAAAGTGGTAGCAAACCCGGGTTCAGAGAGCGAGACTGGACTCTTGGAAGCTGCCCTAGATGAATGGAGAGGGGTGCTTGAAAGTGGTGCTACCAGAGGAAGCCTAAGAGACGTCCTTCCCATCTTCGTGATGTCGGGATTTACGAGGACTGGATCTGGAATGCAAACAAGATGAGAAATCAAACCCCTTTTTCACCTACTCAACGCGATCATATGACCGTGAAAGATCAATCATTAATGTTGTCAAAATTTATTAGGGTGATAGTTCAATATATAAGAGCGATTAAGCGAGCTGTTGGGAATCCAATGCTCCAAGGAGAATATCTTTATCTCTCATCTAGTTTTTTTTCAATATACCAACTCTGCTAAGGATGTCCTGGACCAATTACTTACTACACGATGAAGTCCTCAATAGAGAACAACTAATCACAAGACCAATAGTCTGAAGAGAGTTCCGGTGTGGCTCTATCCTAGTGTCTGGGTCGCTCTCTCTCTCACTCTCTGCAAATAAATCAAACAAGGAGGGGTGACTTTCCCTAAAACAAAGATTTTTAGGTGAAGTGTGTTTTAGGGTTAAATTTGCATTAGCAGCCCTAATTTTATTTATTTATCACTTTTTGGTAATTTTTGAAATTATACAATGCGTAACTAATTTTCTGGTTTCCTTAGTTATTTTGAATCCAATAAAACAGTAGGAGTAAGTCAGAAAAGCCGATGTACGATCAAACACATTGATGCGTGTAGAGATAGAAATGTGTACTTCATTCCAGCACTCTACATGCAGGGTGATCCACACATAAAATAAAGATCGAAAGTAAACTATCTAAATGATTCATGGGGAAAATGTCCTTAGAATGAGAAACATCTATGACGTGAAGCACAATATCTAGCTAATCAAATATAAGACCTGAGTTTGATCTTGGAAGTCACTCTGTACCCGCCACAACGAATCTTGTTAACATTGTATGTGACTCCTGATGGTGTGTTCTCTCATATCTAATCAACCTAACTTTTTCAGATTTATTTTAGCTAAGTCCAATTACGATATATAGGTATAGATAAGAAATTAGGCATTGGGACCTTGGTTAATTACAAGCATAAACAAATAGAAGTCCTAAATCTAAGGTCCAAAACATCAGGAATCAAATAGTAATAAAACACGAGAATAACAGTGAAAAACTATGGTGATGTCCCTTGAGTACACAAGTACTCAGCGAAACAGACCCTGAATAGTCTAAGTATCTAAAGAGTCTCAAAGTCTAAAATTATTACAATAATGGATGTTTCTGCAAAAATAAAACTAATCTATGAGCTATAACTACTCTCTAGCTCCTCTTCTCCTCCTCGGATGCGGGATCCACCAAAATAAAACTGAAGTGTCCCTCGTGCGGTTCCTCATACAAAAAGCGAAAGAGCAAGATCTCAAAAACAATTATAACAAATAGATATAAAAATGAGCTAAAGTGAAATATTACTACTAAGCCAATGTCCCCGACAACGGCATCATTTTAATGAGTGGCTGACCAACCAAGGTTAAGTATGAAAATAAACAAAGGTCGATGTGACCAAATCAATCTGCTAACTCAACGAGAAAAATAACCACTAAATAGATCTAGCAATCAAATGTGAGTGGTTTGCTATTTTTATTTACCTAATATAGATTCCAAGATCGAACAGAAGGAGCGCGATTTAATAACTATGTTGTCAAATATCAAAAATAAGATATTTTTAGTGGTTTTTAATTTTGCAAAATTTTAATTTTCAATAAAAAGCCAACAAGCACAAAATACAAGGGACATACACAACACTCTTTTTGGATTTTTCAAAACATCTAAAAATGCACAAAAACTTAAAGTAAAAATATTTTTGGATTTTAGGAGGTTTTAAATATTTTTGGTAATTTTTCTTGATTTTTCATATGTTTTGTGATTTTATCAAAAAATGCCAAAAACAGAAAACAGTGCACAGTGAGGATAAACTTGAAAATTAAAAATATCTAAATACCAAAGGACCTGGATAGAATATTTATGTTAAAATATAGACAAAAACCTTCAAATAGTGACTGAAAATGCAATTTTTTATTTTTATTTATTTTATATGATTTTAATAATTTTTATTTTTTTGTAATTGTTAGGGTCGTTATAAGGGTTTTTCAAACAGAAATTTTACTGAAGACAAAGCACGAAAAAAGACAACTCCAGAACTTTTTGTGGAATTTTTAGGATATTTTTTGATTTTTTTATTTTTGAAACTTAGACAGGACACTTTTTAGGGGTTTTTCAATTTTTAATAATATAAAACACAAGTAAATTAATCTACAAAAATCACGACAACTATTACACACTGGCTGATGCTAAAAATAATTTTAGGCAATTTTCAAAATTAATTTAATATTTATTAAGTCCATTAAAAACTAAGGAGTTAAACACAATTCACAGGGACCTAGGAGATAACAAACTATAAAAGCATAGGGTCAAACTTGCAATTAATCTAATCAACGCACGCGTCACACGTGATCCAGGCTCGTAGGGGCATAAATGTAATTTCTAAAACATAGCATTCATCCATTAACAACTTAAAAGCTTAAGACAGAAAGTGCAAATAACCAACGGAGCACGTGAGGACACGCGTACGTCAGACTTGGATGGTCTAAAATTCAAATGTAAAAAGTATGAGGTCAAACTGCAAATATCTTTAAATACAAATTTTATTTACTAGACTAAGGAGAAATAGAGAAACATGCAAGGATGAAAGCGAAATATATCCATTGGGGGGCATGGGGCACAAGCAGGGGAAGGCTTTAACATATGGCCTAGATGGTTGCGGTAGAGGAATATGATGGTTCAAGGCTTGTCACGAGCATGCGGTCAAATCTGACAAGTCAGATCTGGTCTAATAGTCTAGGAATCTCTTTTGTCGGGTGGCTTGGATGATGGGGGAATTCTGATCAGGTCGTTGGCGGATAGGCATGAGTAGATGGCCTCAATTAAAACTGGGAGCGAATGAAGATCGGATGATGGACGTGGTGGATGGAATAACTCGACCAAGGCAAACATCAATTGAGCAAAGGAGGAGATCCGTCAGTCCGATGAAGGCCCGGAGGGTTCCAGCAGTGTGGTGGAAGTGCTCCTCATCCGATGGAGGGATCTGATGGGACGACGGATAGGCAGATGAAGCGTACGTGATGAATCCGTGATTCATTAACTTTTCTGTCACATTTTGTCTTAAAAACCTTAACAAATGCATGTAAATAATCATTAATTCCCATATTTTATCCAAATTCCATTCATGAATAAATATTAACTTTTAAGCATAAAAACATGTTAATAAATAAAAGAATAAAAATAAAGAAAAGAAAAGAAGGAAGATAGTGAATATATAAATATGTACAATATGACTTATAAATATAAATATAACTACAAGGTATATCTATATATCCTAAACCCTGAGATCGAGTCAGCATGAATTGGTCGACAAACCAACAAGTAGGGGGAGATAAGGAATGAAAATCCTAAAAATAAATTAAAACCCACTCTATATATTTATCACTAATTATTATATACAAAACTTCAATGAATTTTAATTAACTCATATGTGCATATTTTTCACTAAACTCTTCTCCTAATAATTCCTAAATGTATATAAAAATTTAAAAATAAGATAAAAATACTACCCTGTATATATACCAAGAAATCCTACTTATAAATTGTCAAAACCTCAACTTCCGAACATCATAACTTCTTCACACGAACTGCAATTTCACTCTACTCACCTTTAAAGTTTATAAAATAATATTCTCTAATTAATAATGGTGGTTTCATCAAATTCGGAGTCCGTTTGCAAAAAGTTGGTTTTGGGACCAAAAGACAACGGGGTTTCTGGGCTATTTATTTTATGTAGCACACAGAATTTATGGTTTTATTAATTTTATAATTTCTAATAAATTTCATATCTTTGTAATGTAACCTTGATTTATTTCATAATTTTTGGAGCCTATTTATTATTTTAATAAAATCAAAAATCCTAAATAATAGGTAGAAACGAACAGGTTAAATAGTACTCGTATTTATTAATATACGTAAATTAATTTATTAAAATCCCTAAAAATTCACATAACTTTTATTTATTGTTTTAATAATTAAGAAAATATAAAATTAATTTTTAATTATTTATTTATTAAAATAAAAATCCAAAATCTATTTATTTATACATATTTATTAATATAATATTTATATTTCAAATAATATTTGTTATTTATAAAAATTAATTATTCCATAATTAAGATTATTTAATTATTTGCATTTCTTGTAATTATACCTATTTAAAATAACCTTATTTATTATTTATTATTGAATTAACAAATATTTTACCCATCTGGCCAACCAGGTGCTGACACGTGTCTGCACCTGGTTCATCTTCCTCAAAGAAAGCTCCAACGGAATCTATTCCAACGCCGCTCCTTTACCAAATTTTCCTGTGCACCTCTTAACTCCCTTTGATGATTTCAACCATTGATTCGATGCTCCTAACAACCTTCTCCATCACCTACCACTCGATCAAACTTGCGGAGTAAGCAATTCATCTATAAAAGGCCCTAAATCTCACCATTTTCCAACTAACTTCCCAACTTTCCAACCACCTGAAACACTCCAATTCCAGTGGCCGACCCCCATTCTTCATCCTCGCTTTGCCGGATATGGAGGTGACAGCTCCGCCCAAACAAGCCCGCGTGGAGGAGGGATCATCGGAGGTGGTTCCAAGGCTCTTGATAGCCTTGCATCGCCGCCACAACGCCGTGTTCAGCTCCAACGAAGGTCGACCGTCGAGCAGCCATTCGAGGTAATACACCTCTGAACTCCCAGACCTATTCATCCACCTTTCTCGAATTTCTTCCTCGATTTTTGTGTATCCATTAGCAAGGTTAAGACGTCTTTAGGACGCGTAATCATTCCACTAAAATGCCCAATCTTTAAATCACCTTAAATCACTTGAAAAGCAATCAAAGATCCATTTCAAAATCGTGTTTTCCTTTCATTGTAAATCACGCACATCTCCTTTAGTCTAGAAACGTCACTTTTCAATCTTGCAAAACCTTAATCCATCGGCCGATTCTTCGAATCGAGCACATCAATTCGTTGTTTGCAGATCCATCTTCCATCAGGAGTGAAATCAAGCTATCTGGAGTCTTCATTCATCAAGAAAATCCATCGTTCAAAAGTTGCAACAAGCTACTATATCTTCAGGCTTCAAAGGATCTCCACCTTCGTCGAGTGATTGCCAACGCCTCGAGCCATTTCCGATCACCATCCACCACAGGCGAGCTCAAGTAATGGAGGAGCCTCCCCTCTGGCCCCGCCGGAGGCCCCAGCTCGTCATAGTTTGCCTGAGAAAAGTTGGAGAAGAAGAGTCTCTTGTCAGCCATCCAACCGCCCAAGAACACCTCCAGAACAAGTGCAACACAGAATTTCGACACGTGTCTCGAGCGGACGGCCAGGATCTGCGCGAACATTCTAATCGCAGCCGTTCAATACGAACCGGTATGAAAATTGCATAAAGAATCCAGCCGACTTCCAGAATTTATTCTCGCTCCAGAAGGTCTCCAGATTTGCATTTCGGTCCCTCTACAGGGACCTAAATGTAAAAACTTTTTTTTCATTTACAGAACAATCCCTGTTAAGGACCTGATTGCAACAATTTTAATTACTTTTCTTACGCTCATACCCCTGGGCTGTAGGGGATTTTTGGACCTATTTTGACCTCACTTTTCGTAGATTTCATTGGGTTAGTTACTCAACTACCTCCGCGAGCTTTTCCTTACTTTTTCGTGTATTTTTCTTGTGTTTTTATCATGTTTTTAATTCGTCGCAAATCCTCTCGTTTTGCTTTGTTTTCATGTGCTTGTTCGAGCCCGTTGCTCGTCCCGTTCGCTTATTGTATAGTACCATCTATTTTCACCTATATTCCACTTATTATATCATAAATAAATTTTGTGAAAAATATCACTTTTAAAAAATTAAATAAAAATTGAAAATATAAAATCAAATAAAAATTTAAAATAAAAAATTCCCTAAAAATTGTAGCTTTTCTCTAATCACTTTAAGAAGAGATACAAATAAAATCACGAATATTTTCTCTTAAAAAAATAAAGCACTCTGTTCTGCCTCCTTGAGTTTGACCAAGGCACACTTACCTCGATAAATAAATAGTGCAAGTTTTTATTCTCTAAAAACCGAATTTGTTTGATCGACTGAGATCTATTCGTGACTTTTCTAAACCGACAACTTTTTAACATCAAAAGTCGCGATCGGATTTTAACCGCATCAGTACGGTAGTTCTCTTCCAGCAACTACTCCTTCTAAGAAGTTTTGACATTTAATGGTACTAAAAGTGCACCCTGGTTCCTATAGAAGGTAGCCAGACTCGGCGGCAAGCCACTGGTCAGATTATTACTTAGGAAATAAAGGGAAGTGACTGGAGCTGGATCTTTCGGTCTCTGACGAAGGTGGGAGATAGAGGTTTGACATAATCCTGCTTTGATTTGCAGGATTCAAGGCGGTAGGTTGCGTAGAAAGGTGTGGGTGAAGATAAGAAGCGATCTAGGCGGATAGATGATCGAAATGGGGCTCTTATCGGCTGGCCGGAGCATGGGTGCTTTGGCAGAGATGAAATGAACATATGGATTGAATGTGGAAATAGGGGAGATAATGGTGATACTCTAAGGTTCAGATGAACTCAGATGCTCCAGGCAAAGGTAGTCTGCTAGGTTACAGCCTCGATCAAGTTGTGGCAGGCTGAGAGTCTTCTTGTGATGGCTTTCCGACGATGCGACGAGATATGCTCACTCGAACCTCCAAACGATGCTCCAAGGGCACCTCCGAGAAGTTTTCACTCTCCTGGAAATAGATAGGGGTCTTTGGTGATGCGAGGAATGAGATGAGGTGCTAGAGGAGAGAAAGATCGTTATGCATAGGATGTTCGAGGGTCCAAAAAGATCAGAACGTGGAGCGAAACCCTAGGGCGATCCGACTACGCCTAGGGATCCACGAGGATCGTGGACAATAGGGATATAATCGAGCATAAAAATCGATGCAATCAGAGGTCGGATCCGATCATGAGAAAATCGAGAAGGAGCTCTAATGACGCAAGGGAGGACATGACCTGGATAGCAAGAGATCTTGACCAAGGTTAACAATCCTACGTGGCCTAATAGAAATTCAGTATTTACAAAAACAAAACAAAATTTAAATAAATAGTAATGGAATTTCAAAGAAAAATTGTATAAAATAAAAAATTTATTATTTTATAAACTAGTTTGCTATGAGTTTTAATTGTTTTTATATGAAAAATACAATAATGTATATAATGTATATAGTGTTATATACATGTATAATCTACCAATTTATTATGTACACATATTTTTAATTAATTATATTCATTATAAATCTTTTTAATTTATATTTTATTTATTCACAAAATAAATTGAGGAATAACAAATTTTAATTTAAATTTTATAAATTAATTAAGGGTATAAAATAAATAGGTGATGTATTATATACAAATGTATTTTGTATAAGGGTTTGGTGATTTTAATTTTATTCTTATTTTTTTCTTATTTTGTTTTATTTTTATATTATTCTAGGGCTATATAGAAGGTTGTAAATAAAATATTTTTATTTTTTTTAAAAATAAATAGATGTTATGTACAAGTATATGTGATATATACAATACCTACTGCACCCCAATCTCTCCTACTTATTTTCTTTTACGATCAGGTCAAGACTTGACCTTGTCTTGGGGTTCAAGTCACTCTGTATTTATTCTAAATAGATCATTATTTTTCTTTTACCTTTATTCTTTTATTTTTGCAAAATAAATGTGAGATACTAACAATGCCATGCAACATGTTAAGTTATTGTATTTACAAGTATTTATAAGTGGTTTAGCTAAAAAGAATAGATCAACTAAAATATTAAAGAATAAGAATCTTAGATTCATCATCGGTTTCACCTGACACATGGAACCAGTACCTTTCAGGTGGTGCAAGCACCCTTTTATTCCATCGAAGAGGTACTGATGTTACATCTTCATTTACTTCTTCAATTCTACTTCAGGAACTCGAAATCCTCAGGGGCTTTAATGAGTTACTTTACTTCATTTTTCTCTAACATAAGAAAGTCATCCTCTAGAAATTTTAAGTCTTTAGAGATGAATACCTTCTGAGTCCCAGGTTCATAAAGTCGGTATCCAATACCGTCCTTAACATACCCAATGAAGTAGAACTCATAAGTGCGAGATTCTAACTTACTTCTGTCCACAATCTTCTCATGGATCAAGCAACCCCAAACTCTCAAGAACTTAACACCAGGTTTGGTTCCATAACAAAGCTCATGAGTAGTATTAGGTGCATTCATACTAGGAATCTTATTTAGGATATATATTGTAGTATCTATTGTATATCCCCATAAACTAAGTGGTAAATGTTCTTTACAAATCATTGAACGGAACATGTCCATAATGGTCTTATTGCATCTTTCAGCAACACAATTAAGATGGGAAGTTTCCATTGGAGTGAGATTGGAAACAATTCCTCTCTCTTCAAGACATTCCTTGAATTTATCTGAGAGGTACTCTCCACCTCAATCAGATTGAATTCGTTTAATCTTCCTATCGGTTTGGTTCTCAACCAAGCCATGAACTCTTCTGAATTTTCAAAGGTTTCAAATTTACGACGTAATAGGAATATAAACATGTATCACGAATGGTCATCAATAAACATCAAATAGTATCGATATCAATTTCATATCGTGTACTGAAGCGAACACATACATCAGTATGTATTAGGTCAAGAACAATTTTGCATCTTGTAACCTTGTTACTGAAAAGCGTCCTAGTAATTTTACCTCGAATACAATGTTTACAGATAGGCAAATATTGAACCTGTAGAAAATCTAAAGGTCCATCCTTTGTCAATTTACCAAACATATCAACAGATAGATGACCAATCCTTTGATGCCAAATCATTTTTAATGATTTCCATCCTCTCTAGTTCTTTTAGTATTATTATTAGTGGTAGTAACATTCTTAACATTTTCATTAATGTACAAATCAGAGAGTCCACTAGATGTTAGAACACCATCCACAATATATTTATCATAATGATTTATGACAAGTTTATTACAGAATAGAAATGAATATGCACTTCTAACTAACTTAGATACATATATAAAGTTCCTTCTGACATCTGGAACATAATGTATTCCTTAAGTACTAGGACTCTTCCACTAGATAATGAGAGTCTGCAGGTCCAGAGGGCGACTGCTGCAACATTTGCGTCAGATTCATTATGGATGAATATCTCCCCTTCATGAAGATTCCTAGTTTCTTGAAATAGATGCAACAAATTGCATACATGAATAGAAGAACTAGAATTGATGACCCAACTACCTTCTCATCCTACAAGAAAATTTGCTTCAATGTTGAAAGTAAAATTCATACCTGTCGTGGCTTTACCTTTGCCAGCAGACATCAGGTAATGTGGGCACTTACGCTTCCAGTGCCCCAGGTTCTTGCAATGATGGCACACATTAGTCCTTTTTATGTTACCAGTGTGGATGCTTTAAAAGACAATCCGACACCTTAACTCTTATCCTTTCTCTTCTAGGCCAGGCCCTTCCGAGATCCTTGCTTATGATTGTTCTTCCCTTTGACATGTGCAAACCATTGAACTACTAGAGGGGCTATCTTTCTTAATTACGTCTTCTATAGACTTTAATGAAGGTACTAACTCAACGTTAGACCAATCATCTTGTTCTTGTGGAATGACACCAAAAATTTATTGTAAGACTTGGGGAGTGACAATAGAATGAAGTCAGACTGCATATCTTCATCCATATCAGCCCTGAGAGTTTCCAGTTCTGAGAGGTACCTAAACATTTTGAGTATGTGTTCTATCACTGAAGCCCTTCTTGCATTTTGCAGTGAATAAGTTCAATCATAACATTGCAATTTTGAGTTCGTATGACATCACTGAACATCTCCTTGAGATTCAGTATTATATCTCGACAAGTCTCCATCTCCACAAGCTTCTTCTGAATCACAATGGATAGAGAGCCCATAATATAACATTTGGCCAATGTATGATCTTCATCATATTTTTCCTTGTATTTGATATCTCTTAGAGTCTTAGGATTTCCTATCTTGTCCTTATATATCACATAAGAGATGTGATCCATAGAGAGAACAAGATCCAAATTATATTTCCAATCTAAGTAATTTTGTCCAATCAACTTATTGACCTCCAAGAGCCTACTAAGTGGGTTCTTGGACTTCATTATCTGAAATCAAGAATGCATTATATTAGAACTTCTAAATAATTTCATATTCAATATTAAAATCTTTAATTATTGAATTTTTAATAAAATTAGTCTTTCCTTTTCAACTCTGAAAGTTCATTCCCTTAGCGACATTCAATGAAAGATATATACTTACCGTTATACCTATAGCATGAAGTGTGATCTCCTTTTCTACCTCTGTCACATCCCAATAATATGAGAAATTGTTACTCGAATAAAAAGACAGGGAAACACATTCCACCTTGCAAGTCCAACTTGCATTACCCAATCCGATTGTTAACACCCAGGCCCATCACCCCTAAGGAATTTTTGACATTTCATTAATTGAGTCAACTGTCAAAAGGATTAGAACTCGCTCTATGCAATCCAATATCACCCCAATAATATGAGGACTCAATATTGGGGTCACTATGTATAATACCTTACTCTTTCGAGAAGTAAAGAACTAAATCCAGATGCACATGTATACGGGAGCTGTCACTTCAGGCAGATATTCCCCACATATAATCCCTAGAGACGAAATCCTTCGCCTTGACGGGAGACCATGGATGTCACTTATCTGATCCTCCAGGTCATATTCAAATTCTAATTAATTACTATAAATCATGTTCACATAATCAGTTTATCCAAAGGAAATAAAACTCTATTCATAATAGCGTATTTTCATATGATACTATTAATTTAATCGTATAGAAATTAACAGACCAATCTAATCAACCAACAAATAAATTTTATTGTTTCTTAAAATGATGGTATAATATCGAAATACGTATTATTCAAAATTTAATAATTACGAAAACACCCCATGATCTCTTCCAGCATTATCCTTTCCTTACCCATCGTCAGGCATGTACACATAGGATGTGGGACAAAGCACTCGCAGAGCAACCTCCAACCCCAACTATCCCTGAATAGACACCATATCCTCCTCATGTCAGAATAATTTGATTTGATTATATTGTATTTGAGATGGTATTCAGTATCCTAACCGATGTTTTACCATATAATATTTATCAAAGTCATTTTATTTAATATCTTAAGGAGATTTTCAAAACAAATCCCCAATACTATTGAGTAATTATGTTTTGAATGTAGAGATTGTCGTACAACTATTGTAGGATAAACTAGTGTTTTCATGAAAGATTCATTCAATGGATTATGATGATTAATTAAATATTTTCATAATTATTTAACAAAATATCTAAACAAGGTAAATTCACAATTTCCATGATTTTCATTGAATTAAAAACTCATTAAATAAAGGGGTTTGATGATCTAATCATATTCGGACCCATCTCCACTGAATGTGGAATATCTAGGGAAATGGAGTCAAAATCACCCGTAATAAATTTGAGTTGTTTGCTAGTTTGGTTCTCTAATTAGTCAAATAATTTATTTCACATTTCATGATGGTAAAAAAGCAAGTGAAAAAAATTCTTATAGATCCGTGAATACATGCAATATAATTTTCCATAGTGGGAATTATTCGAATCATTTTCATGCACTTTTAATACCGTTTAAAGGTTATTGTTTTTGGGATATATTTAGACATTATAAATACAATGTAGTAACCATAAAGTACGTCCAACCAGTGAACAAACAATAGGTTTTTTATTTATTTAAGAACCGATTTGAATCTTGCATTCAATGCAAAAACAATGTTTCTCGCGCATTTAAAACATGAACCATGACCATCTCGGATTTAGGATCATTTCCAAGACCTCGGCAAAAGCTCTGATACCACTTGAAGGATATAGAAAGATCCTTAAGTGTATCATGGAAGCATGTAGATCGCATCATATACGATCCGAACGACTAGTCACACTAATTGCTCGGTGCAGCGGAATTTAAAATAATTTAAATGATGAAACCACATGATCCAAAAATAGTTCTTGAATCATTTCATCGAACCAGTACAACATTAAAGATTACCTCGTGAAGTGTGGTTGTGATCGTAGTATTTAACCTAAGAGATATCCTGTCTCAAGTCAGATCCGACTGGAAAGACGCTTGAGAGCGCGGGGATGAACCGCATGCTTCTTATAGTCCAAACTGTTGATCCAGGTGGTGTATATCCTATTCTCATCTCATGAGATATAGTTTCTTCATCAAGAGAAAAATGTACCGAAATGGAGATCCACGAGCAACAGAGGTGGGGCACTACGGCAGGACGTCGATGATGGTCCCTCTAGGGTTTCCAAGTAGAAAGCCACTTAGATGGAGAGAGAGAGAGAGACTTTGGATGAGTGACGAGAGAGAGTTATGCTTACAATGCTTGTGTGTTTGAATAGCAAGCGATGCCTATTGCTATATAGTACTTTGGGAGTCCATGGATCAAAATCCATGGACAACACAAATCTTATTATTTATATTGATTTGTGTTTCTTTCAATGGCCATAATTTTGTTGTAAAATAAAACAATAAATAATTTAATTAAATTAAATATATTGAATAATAATAGATATAAATTAGTTTTCATTAAATCAGTCTTCCTTGGAGAAATAGGAAGGAGGCTAGCATCCTTCCATATAGAGAATGGGCGACCACCAATTTCCATGGAAACTTGTGGTCGTCCTCCCTTTCCATATGGAATGGTGGCTTCCTCTTTCCTATTTCATAGTAGTTTGAATCCCATGAATATCACCAAATTTTACCAAAACATCTTTTATAAATAATTTCACAAAAAAATCCAATTTATTATGTGAACATTTCAATAATGTCATTGGAAATTTACGAATCACATTCAAAACCCAAAATAAACTGTAAATTACATTTTCAATTAATTGTCCAATGTAAATCCAATTCTTATCAATATTTAATCAATAAATGTTATTTACAAATATCTCTCTCTTATATATTATAAATCACATTTACAATATATATGGATAATATGGATAATGCTTTCCACATTATTCTTATCCATAATAATTAAATCACATTTAATTATATTGAATCATCATTCTCATGCATCTAAATATTATGAATCAAATTCACATTATTCATGGTAAAAAATCGCATTTAATTATCCACTTCTCAAACTTGGATATAATTAAACAATGGAATTATTCTTCAACTCTTTCAAGAATAATGTGCTTTCTCCATGGATACTTAGAGATAAGGAAAAAAGGAGATGAGGGTCCAATAGAATTCCTATTGTCAATATTATAGGACAAAAGATATCGATGCAGACATGAGCCAAGATAGATATTATCAAAGAAGGTTAGGTGATGTGGTGAGACCAAAAATGAAAGATGGGGACCAAACAGAAATGTTTGCACACATATGCGTTTAAAAAGGAGTCTCTCTTTGAACAACTCGAATTAATTGGATCACTCAGATATGGAGTACCTTGAGCTTGGACTCTGAACCAATCCGCAGAGTCTGAAACTAAATCGTAGACTTTGAAAATTTAGTTGGTTTGGAGAATATAAATCAAGCTTATAACTCTATACAATGCTCCCCTTTCTCACATACCTGTCGGGAAACAATGACATCGACAAAGTTGGGAGAAGACAGTAGACAGGGGAAAATAAAAACAGATAAAATACTTGTTAAATTGCTTATACTTGGAGAAAAATGAGGAGTATGCCTTAACCGCCTCGAGGCTATTCCTTGCAACGATTCCAACCACCTTGTTTTACCATTGTTTCTCAAAAAAATATGTTTATGCGGTTCGAGATGGTTAGGTTGAATACTCTACATGGGAGAAGGTCTAAAAGCATCCTACAAGCTTGAATTATCACAACCAACTAAAACCAAGCTTATTGTTACCCATGGTAAGTGAACATGGCTATTAACAATCCTCCAGTTAGAGATCTAAAATGCAAAGAATCATAATTGGGTACTGAAGGATATGGTTAGATTCTCAAGCGCATCACGGAAGCGTGAGCATGGTATCAAATACGACGAAGAACGACTAGTCGGACTGGTTGTTCTATGAAGCGGAAATTAAAAAATTTTTATGCGACGAAACCACATGATCCAAGAACACTTCTCGGATCATTTCGTCTAAACCTCAAACAAGTAATAGTATTACCTCTTCAAGCGTGGTTGTGATCGAGTCTCTGAATAAAGAGACCTCCTGACTCAAGTCCGATCCGACGGAGAAGACGCTTGCGAGCGTGGGGATGAACCGTGTGCTTCTCGCAATCCATGTTGACGATCGAAGCGGTGAATCTCGTGATCACGACACACTTGATCCGACGTCTTCTTCACGAGCGAGGCGCACCGAAGGAGATGCAGATCCACGAGCAACCCATCGGTCAACATAATGACGACGTTGCGGCAATGGAGACTCTCTCCAGGGCATCCATGATGGACGACCATGAGAGAGGAAGAGAGAGGGCAGACGTGTAGAGAGATAGAGAGATAGAGAGTCTTATGTTCTCTTGTGTGTAAATAAGAGCAATGGGGTGCCTCTCCTTTTATAATATTTTGGGATCCATGGATCTCAATCCATGGGCAAAACAAATCCAATGGCTCTCATTGATTTGTGTTTCTTTTAATGTCTAAGATTTGTGTTGGTAAAAACCAACAACAATTAATTTAATTTAGATTAAATGTATATTGATAAATCAACATAAATCAATCCAAATTAAATCAATCAAGCATGGAGATTATGGAATGAAGATTGCCTCCTTCCATAATATTGGATTTGGTGGCAATCTCATGCAATCTCATGAGATCTCATGAGATTACATTATTCCAAGGAAATATCCAAGATTTACAACAACACTTGTTGTAAATTATTTTTAAAAAAATAAGTGATAATTATTCTGTGAATATTGCAATCTTGTCATTGGAAAATTGTGAATCATATTCACAACCGAAAATAAAGTGTGAATTACATTTTCAATTAATTGTCCAATGTGAATCCAATTCAATCAATATTTAATTAACAAATGAAATTAAAAACAGCTCTCTCTAATATATTATAAATCACACTTATAATATATATGACTAATATGGATATTTCTATCCACATTATTCATATCCATGATACTTAAATCACATTTAATCATCTTGGATCTCTATTCTCGTGTGCCCAAATAATATGACTCGCATTCACATTATTCACATCTTTAATAATCAAATCTCGTTTAATTATCTAAGATAACACTCTTTATAATATGAATCAAATTCATATTACTCATGATAATTAAATCACATTTAATTATCTATTTTCTTAATGCTCGGATACTAATATCAACAATAAAATTATCATGAACTCTTTCAAGGATAATGCGCTTTCTCCGCGAATACTTGGAGAAAAGGACAGGGCGATTGTATTGTTCCACGTATAGTGACTTGGATATTGAGATCATATCTCAAATCTAGATCGCGGGCCTCCCAAAGATTCTTGATTAAATCAAGACCGCAAATCTAATCTTCTCATTGCATCTGAATCACATTCAGATCAATGTCCAACATTTGGACCAAGATCAGATTACTTCTCTACTGAGAGGAGTCACTAAAATCCAGGCCCGTTTCATCACTCCCTAGGAATGGAAGCGTCATGGTTATACAATCGTTTATGATCACATCACCCTCAGGTATTCCTAATACATGTACATCCTGCATACTGGAAGACTCAGAATAAACCGAAAGTATTAGATCAACTTTATATTATTTACTTCAGGGTTCTATCAGTAAGTTTCTCATTCAATCATTGGGAGTCAGTATTGATCATATACTTTCCAAAGGCATATATCATACTTAGGCCTTGATTATATACTTCTTAAAAGAATATATCAAGCCTACAAATTCAGTCAAGCTTCCAAAGCAAGATGACCGTGCACACGGAATTTGATTCTTCCCAATATCTCAAGAGTGAGCTCATGCCTTCCGGTTCAATAAATCAACCTTTTATGATCCCTTTGAGAGATCGTATTACTCATAAGCCCATATCTGCACACCAGTGTGCCGGTGTATAGACCTTGGTTAGGTCATCAACCTATTGGTCTAACACATCTATCTCCGATCAGAGGATCCGTGCATGTATCATGACAGCATACGATATAGGACTTTGGTTATCTCGATCTTGTTAAGTTAACTCTTTGACCTAACTAATCTAACACCTCTGAATCTCTATTCCTATGCAGAGGACCTGCATCAAGAGGTCGGTCAGATATCGGCCTAATTGAGAAAGGATTGCCATCTCCTACTCAAGCTGGAGATCATCTCTTAACAATCATTTGATGGTGCTTGTTGAGTCCTCAATCTAACTCTTTAGATATTCATCCAAGCACCAGCCTCTATGATTCAATTATTGAATCAACAACTGTATGATCATGAACATGGCCATGGTACATAACCCTAATTGTACTAAGGGACCTATTATGCAAATTATTCATTCTTCATTTCAGATCAGGGAATGATATTCGCAATAACATTTATTGCATAATGGATCGCTGTGGGCTCGCATGTCCAACAATCTCCCACTAGCCCAAATAGCCATTAATGGTCTAATCATTTTAACCCACACTCATGTGACAATCATAGGCTATTAAGAAAATAGCTAGTTAAGTTGATCAGTCATTCTGTTCCCACGAGACTACGCCAAGTCCTTTTACAGCACTTACATATCCCCAGTAACATTACTCACAACTAATGCTAATGTTGCATCTTATGCAACCAATACTTAATCTTGTTGGTTATAGTGTCCTTGACACTGTAGCCTAATAATTATCATAACCAGTATTTACACAATCCTTATCAGAATACCCTTATTCCTGGAGATCTCTATCTCATAAGGTATCAACAGTTAAGACCTTTTAGATCTCTATCCATAAAGTCTTAAGTTTTTGAAGATAAGACTTTGAGATCACTATCTCAAAAATCTTGTCCTCTATGAAGATATTGTTATTAATGCAATCAAGTGTTTTCTCTCCATATTAGGATTAGTAACAATTTACTACTCCCACTACATGGCAGATATCTAGCTTTTGTACACATCTAGCATACACTCAGCTTCTCGTAACTGATGCACAAGTGCAAGCAGTTCTAGCATTCACTTCCTCAACTCTTTGAGATGTTATCCTTTTTAAATAGGTCAGTACTATATCTTAAGGGATGGAAGCTTTTCTTAGATTTTTATAGAAAATGGAATATGTCCAAGGTGTATAATTAATGTGATAGTCCCCATACCCTCTTCTCTATGCTTTTGAACACCTTGAGATCTAAGATCCAAGAGGTATCCTTGATATCATATCTCAAGTTATGGAACAACTAGATTAGAAAACACTTATAATTATCCTTACATCATTTTAAATGATTAGGATATCATCTACATTTAGCATGATGAACACAAAGGCACTCCGACTAAGCTTCACATGGCTCATCCAGATTCTCTAAAATCATAACATTTATAATTTCATCAAATCTTATGGTCCAACTTTAAGAAGCTTATTTGAGTCCACATATGGATTCCTTAGCTTGCACACCTTGCTTTCCTCAACCATGAAGCCCTGGGGCTTCTTTATGTGAATATCCTCAGTGAGGTATTCATAAAGGAATGCAATCTTGACTTCTTTCTCTTGAAAATCCATTTACTACTTTATGGGTCTTACCCATATAGGTGGATTATTGAGGGTCCATATACAACGCTTGTAAATGAAGTCTACTTTAGACTTTATTGCTAACATCCACCATTCCATGTCATTATCTTCAGAAGCTTCATCACATGAAGTCCGATCATTGTCAGATCTAACTTGCACATGGAATACATCCTCAAACTCATTTAAAGAGGTATTAGTGTTTCATCTTTAATTGTCCTTTTGTTTCCAATTTCAGGAGCCTCATTATCTTCTCAAGATTAAATGAGTTCCTACACTTCATTTTCATCTTAATTCTCAAGAGTCTCAACCTCTAAGAATCACATTCTCAGAGATGAGATATTTTAAGACTCTCAAGGTCATAAAGTAGGTATCCAATACTATCCTTTATTTTCCTAATGAAGTAGCACTCTATAGTGCTAGATTCCGTCTTATATGCATGAAACCTTATTAATGATATACATTTTAGTCTCTACTAAACATATATACCTGGAAACTAAGGGATAATTATGCTAAAACTAATCATTGATAAGATCATGTCACACATGATCCAATTGTATCTCCCTATAACTCTATTGAGTTAAGGTGTATTAGGAGGATTGAGATAGAAATGATATTCATATCTCCATAAGGTATTCTTTGAATTTGTCTAGCAGGTACTTTCTACCTAGATTAGATCAAATTCATTTTATCTTCCTTCAAACTTTGATTCTAGACCAAAAATATTGAAATCTTTGAACATTTCAAAGGTTTCTTAGATAAAGAGAAGAAATCTCATATTATACATAATCATCAACCGATATCACAGATCCATAATGTTTAATATGATATAGATGACCTGCATACATCAATATATATGAGATCCTCAATAACTTGACATCTTACACCTTTCCCAAGGAAGGGTGTATTGGAAATTTTTACTTTTGAATACAATATTCACAAGTATGTAAGATTTGAACCTTTAGACAATTTAAAGTTGCATCTCTCACTAGTCCACTTATCTCATCAACAGACATATGTCCAAAACTTGATGCCAAATCATTGTCAAATGATCTTAATCCTCAAATTGATCTTATAAAGTTTTTAATTTTCAGTATTAGATATCTTAATGAACCATTCATTAATTTTCTAATTTTGTGGAGTCCACTAGATGTTAGATTACTATCTAAAATATATCCATCATAACTCTTTATTATAGTTCTATCTCAGAATTCATGTTTATTTCCAACATTTAGAAACAAACAATGAGTGTAGTCTTATATCTAGGTCATAGAGTCATTCTCGAAGACGAAGGGCTCTCCCATTGAAATTAACAAGTCTATCAATCCAACAGATATTGTTGCAACAATTGCATCAATATCCATGTGCATAACTATAAACCTTAAGATCAAGTTTTCCTGTCTTCTAAAACATATGAAACCTATTGCAAGTGTTGTTAGAAGAGTGAGATACAATTATTAGACTTTATCTTATCAAATAAGTCAATGTCAATGATTATATGTAGATTATTCTGATGCTCTATCTGAGTCCTTCACTAAGGATCTTAGATAATCCAGATAGTCATACTGTCAATACATCGACTCATTGCAGTATTGGCATTCATCCAACTATCTGGATGCCATATGGAAGTCACAGAAGTAGGTCAACTCTTTGACTTTCCTTCTTACTCGGGTCTAACCAATGCTTCCATTGCGCTCCTTTCATCTATAAACAACCATTGCTTAAGACTAGGGATCTCTTACGTTAAATTCAAAAGAATTCAATGTAAGAGCATTTCAACATTTATACATGCTTCATTAAATTCATACAATATGAATATTATGAAGCTTTATGAATGAGTAGAGTATAGACAGTAGAATGATGACACTCATCGTATCTACATCCATCTAAACTCTTGAAACATTGGTTCAGTTAGGTATTCAAACATTTTGATCATATCATCTCTTGTAGAGCTACCATTCGACATGATGCAGTGAACCATGTCATACATGATAAATGTCTAGAGCACATATGTATGCCAGAATATCTTCTTAGATTTTTATAAGGACTAATTGACAATTGCAATCATCATCGACATGTCACTTTCTAAGTACATTCGATGAGAGATCAAGACTATAGAGACATACAAACCCTAGGGTTATAGTCCAATTGTCTATTTAATTGTCATTCCTCATTACTATGAGGAGACTTGCATATTGCAACCACATACATTATGCGTCCAACTGCAAGTAAAATTTCTGGATCATGAGTCCAATCCATGATATTCTACTGGTTATCATTGAGTATAACATTGAGTGGGTTTAATGAAGGATTATCTGAAATAATAAATTTGCATAAATATATATAAATATATATATACATTTTTTTTTACTTTGATTTAGGAATTTTTATATCAAAGTTGTCTTGTCTTGTCAACATTGAAAGTTCATTCCCTTAATCACTTTCAATGTAAGAGATATACTTACCACTATATCTCAAGCAATATCTGGGATCTCCTTCCTTATCTTTGTTACATCCCAATAATATGAGAACCTGTAACTCGGATAAAAAGAAGCAGGAACACATTTCGCCTTGCATGTCCAACTTGCATCTCAATTCGGTCTTTAACACCCGGGCCCACCACCCCTAAGGCGATGTTGACCCGTCATTAATTGAACCAACTGTCAACAGGAATACAACTCGCTGTGCGCAATCCAATATCACCCCAATAATATGAGGACCCGATATTGGGGTCACTACGCATACGTCCTTACTCTTTCGAGAAGCGAAGAGCCCGATCCAGATGCGCTTGCATACAGGAGCTGTCACTTCGGACAGGCGTCTCCTACATACAATCCCTGGCGACGGAACCCTTCGCCTTGACGGGAGACCATGGATGTCACTTATGTGATCCTCCATATCATATTCAAATTCTAATTAATCATTATGAATCATATTCATTGTGATTAATTCCTCAAAGGGAAATAACATCTCTATTCATAATAGAGCGTCTTAATTTTAATTGGATTCCAATTAGTCTAATCATATTAAATTAATGATCCAATTAATATCCAACAAACATTCTTTATTGTTACTTGAACGATGGTATTATCTCAAATACGTATTATTTCGAATTTTAATAATTAGAAATACATCATGATTTCTTAAGCATTATACTAACATGATAACCCCTCACACTACCCTTATTAATTCGAGCAAATTAATGTTCAAATTAATTAAGATCGTTCGTTGCAGTCGGATAATGAGAGCAGATCAAAAACCACTTTTAATTAATAAGTCAATTTCGAGTGCAAATTTTTTTACTTGGTGAAGTCCAAGGTCGAACTCAGGGAGGCATTTGTCTCCTTAGTTGAATTTCTAGCAAAGTCCAAGTGTGTGATTTTTAGGGAATAAATTTTTTTGGCCTTTTTCGAATTTCTATGCAAGACACATGCAAAAATCAAGCCAATTTAGATGATAAATCAGAAATATGTTCAAATGAAGTCCAAAAATGATGAAAATTGGCCAAATGATGAAATATGGTAAAATTAAGCTACACTAATATTTTTAGAATTTTCTGACACTGAATGAATTTACTGCAAAATAAACAAGAATGCAGGGTGATTTTAACTAATTTAATTTTAATAAATATCAAATCACAAAATTTTGGGGAACTAAAATTATCCTAGATCGATCTAATGATGAGGAATCCAGGAAAATTGTCAGACCATAATTTTAATGTGAAATGAACCTATTAAAATGAATTGAGGAAATCACCAATTAATTTATTTAGGCCTCGAAATGTGTGCAAATGAGATGAAATTTTTATGCCATGTTAAGTTAACTATCCTAGAGCTACTATGATTTTTTGGATATTTTTAGAGTTACAGAGAATTAACTATTGATTAAAAGGTCCAATTGGGCAAAATATCACAGAAATAAACCAATTAATTAATTAAAAATTCCACTGCTATCACAAAATATTGACAAGTGTCACAACAGATAAAGGACACGTTACACTACAACATGCAATTTTTGGAATTCAAAAATAATGCAGTATGGACACCTAGGTATGCGTGCAAAGATAGGGGTATAATTGCAATACAGAAAATTAAAAATTACATAAAAATAAATATGCTGACAGGGACTTATATGCAATTACCTAGAATGTTGGGGGATGGAATGCAATTTCTCCACAGCTACACGTGCTCCTCACGTGGGGGTGTTTCACAGGGACTGATTTGCAATACCTAAAAGTTCCAGGGGCTTCTGTGCAATTTACCCAGGCGCACGTGCAGCTCACGTGCGTCGCCTAGGTTCGGGTGGCTTCGGCGGCTCGGGGACGAGGCTCGGGCGCCCCGGAGGTTCGGTTGAGGCTCGGAGAAGCTTCGGGTGGTCCGAGCCTAGAGGTTGGGAAGAGGCTCGGACCCGTCTACGTGGCGCGATGGGCACTGTTGGATCAAGGTTGATCCAACGGCTGTCGGTGGCTGGCACGTGGCATGGTCAGAGACCGTCGGATCTGGATCGATCTAATGGTGCCAGGGAACCGAGGAAGAGGAGCGACGTGGCTGGCTGCGGACCGTTGGATCACTGATCCATCCAACGGTGATGTGCTGATCCGGTCGTGGACACGTGGCTCGCTCCTGTCCGTGGGATCACGGCTGATCCTACGGCTCCTGTGCTGCTCCGGATGTGGACGACGTGGATGGCTAGGGACCGTTCGATCAAGATGATCGAACGGTGACTGTTCTTCATCCTCAACGGTCCTCCGCCACCTGCGGAGGAGTTGGCGGGTCTCCGGCGAAGGGGGGTCTGCTCCGCCTGTCCCTCCAGGCGTCGATGAAGGTCGATGACGCCTCTGAAGTAGCTGGAAGGTTCATGGTGGTGCGGCGAACCGTCCGAGGGTCCCATTTGTGAAGGAGGCGCGTCGGAGCTCGTTGTCGATGAAGCTCAATGGGGGCTCCGGTGAGCTTCCGACTAGTGAATGAACGAGCGCCTGCAAGGGGTTAACTATATAGTCGAAGCACGTGGTGGGTTCGTGGAGATGTGGAAAGTCACGACAAGGCCTAAGGCGGAGTGTAGGTGATCCGACGATGGTGCTCTTCCCAAGTGGCGGAGCTGGAGTCGATGGAAGGTGAAGTGTGCTGTCAGAGGGCGATAAATGGAGCGTGAAGGTCAGAGCTCTGTCGCAGAGCTCGGCGAGGTGAAGATGGAGCGAAAGGATGAAGGTGGATGGAGAATAAAATGGGAGAAATCAAAGGGAAAATTAAAACGAAGATCAAAGGAAGATGGAGGTTACCTGGGGATTGGAGCTCGGATTGGAGTTCCAGGTCGTCGCTCGAGGGATCGGTAAGGTCCCGAGCTCAAGCAGCTTCGCGGAAGAGGGGCTGCAACACGGCGGTGGCACCGTGGATCTCGTCGGAGAAGAAACCCTTCGTCGCTCAAAGAATCAATCGATTGTTGTCACCAAATGAAAGTTCTGAGCTCTAGGTACCTCTCTGGAGTGGCGGATGGGCGTGAAGTTGGCCGGTGATGGTGTATTTATAGGATGAAGTTGACGGCCGGGATGGTGACAAGGTGATGTTCATGGAGGTCGTGGAGCATCTCTGGTGGACGTCGTGGGAATAGAGGGAGTTGGCGAGGATGAGGGACGAGTGGGGGTGGTCGTGGAGGCATTGGCGGTCGGCAAGGGTGGCTGGAGTGCGGCTGAAAATGGAAAGGGACAAGCCCCTCGCGCAAGCTCGAGATCTTGGGAGAGAGGGGCACCAGAGGTGGAAGACGAAGTCCCGGTCATCGGATCTCTTGATCCAACGGCCCAGATCGAGGCGCCATGGTGCGTCTAGGATTAGATCAAGGGCGAGGCGATCTGAGCGTCAGGAGGCCACCATGTGGCACGATGGGGGAGAAGCGCGAGCGAACGGTGGAGATGAAATGAAGGTCTTCGACCGGGTGGTTAGAATTAAAGTGCTAGTGGACAGTGCAGATCGAAGAGCTGAAGGCGAGAGCTGATGTCATATAATGCACCACGTGGCGTGCTGTAAGAGAGGCGCGAACGGGCGGTTCAGATGAGAAGGGGGAAATGATCAGATGGTGGAAGTGAAAGGGCATACGTGGAGGAGGCTGGGCCGTTGGATTCAAAGAGAAATCCAATGGCTGAGAGCAAGGGCGGCTAGGGCAAGGGGAGCGGGCCGCGTGGCGCAACTAGAGGGCGCCACATGGCCAACTGTGATTGGCTGAGAAGAGAAATGAGTGTAGAGAGAGAAGGAGGCCGAATTTGGAAAAACTCAAAACATGAAAGTTGTAGATCTTAATGAGATCTACAAGTTTCATGTTGACCAAAGACGGAGATGAGGTTAAATACGATACAAAAATATAAGTGTACAAATATACACTTACATAGTATACATAGAGGCCCAAAAACCCAACTTTTTCATATGAGCTCCAAATTGGATGAAATCAGTCTCATTTTAAAGGTCGTTTAATGTGTATTAATCTGAAAGTGAGTAGACCTATTTTGGAGTTTGTATGAGGGGGCTATGGGCATTTTATGGATCAGGGATTCTGGGGCTTTATTGGATATTTTACATAGGAGATTTCTGGCTTTCTTCCTTATATTATTAACTAAGGTGTACATATTACAAGGGAGAGGTTATTTTTATGAGTGGATATTTTACAAGTGATCTTCGCTTCTTGTTTAAGGCAAAGTGTGAATGTTAAAATGCCTGTATTATGAATGCATGTATGAATTCTATTTCTGCATTATAAAGGAAAACATGCATTTATTTACTCAGGAACAAGCTTCTATTTTCAACTTTTAGAGTGATGAATCACAGATTCATCAACCCCCTATACTTAAACCCTGCTCGTCCCCGAGCAACTAAAACGAAATGCATGAGTGAAATGATTTTGGGTTCCATAGCAAGATCATGAACAAAAGTTGAAAATGGAGCTTGACTCGACCTTTGGATTAATTGTGTGGCGAAACCTTATTGGGATCTGAACTTAAGACCTAACAGACTTCAAGTTCCACAAGTCTTCTATTCAAGACGCCTCAACAGTCAGATCAGAACAAATCCTCAAACGCAAATTTCTGATGACTATGATTCTTACTTGTACTGTGTAAGTGTAAAATAGCTCTCCACATCAAAAATGGCTCAGAACCAGCCTCCTCTAACAAGGTAACTCAAATAACCCGGTCCAGCAACTCTTTCCTTTAGGAGCGGGGTATTCCCTTCTAAGTTCAAGTGCGACCAGCTCAAGAGGAGGGGTGGAGAAAAGAATGGACGGTAGCCAGTGTCGCTACCTATCTTGGGATGCCTGACTAGTGTAGCCAAGTCATCCAGCTGCAAACTTCTTGCTAATATACATTCTCCGACAGGCAATTTTTTTTGTGGCCTGTCTTTTTTTGGTGGAGTTCTTGCATTTATCTCTTTTTTTCTTTTTTTTCCTTTTTTTGGAACTATATACAAAGTGCAGCATATACATCAGGAGTTTTTCCTCTTGAGCCAGTAGACTATCCCTCTTTTGAAGCATTATTGCAACCCACAACGTCCTGTCCTTAGACTTCAACATCACCAGACTAGGTTGAGATGCAATACCCTCCCTAGAGGAGGATGGATGTTTCCACCCGTGTGCTACTCCAAGCTAAAGGATTCTACCTCCTCACCACCCCATCAATGAAGAGCTACGTGCATTGTGCTTGTCCAAGTTAGGTCACTGTCTAAAAGAATCATGTGTATGCACGAGATATTCTACATAGACTAATCAAGATGACATGTGAACATAGACTTGCGGACTCAAAGAATTAAGTCACTTGACCTGAAAAATCTTAACTCCAGTCATACATGAGATATTCTACATAGACTAATCAAGATGACATGTGATCATAGACTTGCGGACTCAAAGAATTAAGTCAGTTGACCTGAAAAATCTTAACTCCGGTTCCTATAAGGTTCCTATGAAATTAGGTGGATTAAGGTCAAATCAAGTCCATCCTCAATATCTACTCATAACTTGGTTCCGAACCCACTAGCTTTTCACATTGCATATGCAAGATATGCAGATGAGATGTAGATGACATGCTATGTAGATGAAATGCAAGACCCTTTTTTTGTTTTTTATTGCAAGGATGATATGCAAGAGTGAAAAAGAAGCCTTTATTTTCAACATTTTTATTTTATTTTCTATTATACAGCAATTTTTAGTTTGTAATAATATATTTGTATACAAGTTTTTTTATACATCCTATTTTATAACAAATTTTACAAAAGTATGTTTTACAACTTTTTATACAAGTATTATACATATAGTAAAAAAATTTTTTGGTATACCTCCTATGATATAAGTGTTTTATGAGTATTATACATTTTATACAAGTGTATTTTACAAAAAAAATCTCAAATTTTTACCCACCCGTAATTATTGCATAATATATACAAAAATTCGCGAAAATACGCAAAAGTACGAGCTATGGGTAAAGTATATATGTAATATATACACGCCCCCTATACATAGCGTGTGCTATGTCCTCGGAGCACGAAAAGCGATGAAAAAGACATAGCTCGTGCTAAGCGTAGGAGAGCTAAAATTAAAAAATGTATAGAAGTCGTTCCGCCCCCTATACTTAGGCTATGGTAGCCTAAGTGTAGAAGAAGATCAAAAAAGGGGGGGGACGAGGGTAAGAGGTGAAATAGATGAGTATATACAATGCGGGCATCGGTCCCCCCTATACTTAGGCTCAGGTCAGCCTAAGTATAGGATGGAAGTGAGTATGAGGACCAATGTGATCTAGAGAATGTATAGTGAACCGACTCAGGTGACTCATCCCCCCTATACTTAGGATCTGGTCATCCTAAGTATAGTCCAAGATAATGATGTAATGAGGCGGGGATGTGTTACTATAGTCATGGGGAAGAAAGGATAGGATGTACAAGAATGATGATATATAAATGAGTCGGTCTGAATCTTTCGAGATGCTGCGGATGGCTGGAGCTCACTACTGCAAGGTCTCATACGCGGCTCGAGGTGTATCTGTTGAATCTATCTCGCGCATGAATACATTCTCCTCAGCATGGACTAACTGCTCATTGGATTCGACGAAGAGCTTCAACAGTTTTCCATTCACCAGGAATGTCGGTGTGTCATCTGTGAGATCAGAGATCTCGACAAATCCACTATCATGCACCGTACGGACGACAAATGGGCCTGTCCACTTGGACTTCAACTTGCCTTGGAAGATCTTCAGCCTAGCATAAAACAACCATACCTTCTGTCCAGGAACAAAGGTCTTTCGTCTAATATATCTATCATGCCAACGCTTCACCTTGTCCTTGTACGCCAAATTGTTGTCATATGAATGGTTACTGACTTCCACAAGCTCATTCAGATACAATTCTCTTTGTTTCTTTCCAAGGTGCGTGTTCCATTTAATCTTCTTAATCGCCCATTCTGATTTATGCACTAACTCTATGGGCAAATGGCACGGCTTTCCGAATACCATCCGGAAAGGGGAGGTTCCTAACGGTGTCTTGTAAGCCATCCTATACACCCATAGGACTTGATCCAAGATCTGAGACCAGTCCGTCCTGTCTGGGCGGACAAGCTTTTGCAATATAGTCTTCACCTCCCGATTCGACACCTCAGCCATACCATTAGTTTGTGGGTGGTAAGGGCTAGCGACATGGTGTTCGATGCCATAATCCTTCAGGAGTTTCTTCACCTCCCGGTTCACAAAGTGGCTACCCCCATCTCATATCATCATTTTGGGAATCCCGAACCTATAGATGATATGATCTCTGATGAATTTACAGACAGTTCTGTTGTCTGCGGCTCGGGTTGGGATAGCCTCCACCCACCTGGATAGATAATCTACCGCAAGAAGGATGTACTCAAACCCGTAGCTAACAGGGAATGGGCCCATGAAGTCGATGCCCCAAGCATCAAAGACATCACAAATGGTGACAGGCTGCATTGGCATCTCATCCTTGGGACCAACGGTTCCTCCCATTCTCTGACATACTGGGCACGACTTTGCAAAGGTGATGGCATCGGAAACAGAGTCGGTTAGTAAAAACCACACTGAAGTACCTTCCATGCGGTCCTCTTCCCGGAGTGGTATCCTCCTGCCTCCAAGCTGTGGCATAAAGAAAGGACACTCTGGTATTCCTCCTGAGGAATACACCGTCTCCAGACACAATTCGATCCCTCAAAGAAAAGGATCGGATCCTCCCAATGGTAGTGTCGCGCATCCGACTTAAGCCGGTCGATGTGGCCCTTAGGCCAACCTTCGGGAACCTTCTTGGAGACAAGATATTTCACGATGTTGGCATACCATGGAAGTGAGTCGACAACAAAAATCGACTCGTCAGGGAAGGAGTTTCGAATTGGTGAATCCTCAGAAGTATTAAGATCTTCGAGACGGGAAAGATGATCGGCTACTACATTCTTCTTTCCAGGTTTATCACGAATATCCAAATCAAATTCCTGGATAAGTAAAATCCACCAAAGAAGACGCGCCTTCGCATCCTTCTTCTCCATCAAGTATCGTAGAACCGTATGGTCAGTGAACATGATAACCTTGGATCCAATAAAATGAGATCTGAACTTGTCCAAGGCAAACACTACCGCAAGCATCTCCTTTTCCGTAACTGTATAGTTACGTTGGGCGGTATCATGCACTTTGCTTGCGTAGGGAATTGCAAATGGGACGCCATCTCTCCTTTGTCCTAACACAACCCCAACAACAAAATTTGATGCGTCCGTCATGATCTCAAAAGGTAGAGACCAATCTGGGGCTTGTAGGATTGGTGCGTCCATGATCATCCCTTGCAATAGCTTAAAGGCTTCAAGACATTTGTGATCAACAACAAACTCCATGTCTTTTCCTAAGAGCTCAGTTAGCGGTCGGGCAATATTAGAAAAATCCTTGATAAATCTCCTATAAAATCTGACATTCCCGAGGAATGACCGCAACTGCTTGACGTTAGTTGGTGGCTGGAGTCGTCTGATCACATCCACATTGGCAGGGTCAACCTCCATTCCTCTCTTGGAGATGACATGCCCCAACGCAATGCCCTCCATCACAATGAAGTGACTTTTCTCCCAGGAGAGCACCAGATTAACCTCACAACATCTTTTGAGGACTCGATCCAGATTCCTAAAACAGGAATCGAAGGAATCGTCGTGGACCGAGAAGTCGTCCATGAAGACTTCCAGGAATTCACTGACCATTTCGGCGAATACAGCAATCATGTACCTTTGAAAAGTACCTGGAGCATTGCATAACCTAAAGGGCATGCGCCTGAAAGCATAGGTACCAAAGGGGCAAGTGAATGTGATCTTTTCCTGGTCCTCCGGAGCTATGGCTACTTGATTGTAGCCTGAGAACCCATCCAACAAGCAGAAGAATTCTTTCCCCGCTAGTCTCTCTAGGATATGATCAACGAATGGTAAGGGGAAATGATCCTTCTTCGTCGCGGCATTCAAGCGTCTGTAATCCACACAGATGCGCCACAACGTGGGTACCCGCATCACGATCTCCTCTCCGTCCTCGTTGGTGGTCGTCTAAATTCCCGACTTCTTCGGGACCACATGTATCGGGGCCACCCATTTCGAGTCGAAGATGGGATAAATAAAACCCGTGTTGCACCATTTCTCTATCTCCTTCTTCACTACCTCACGCAAACTTGGATTCAAACGACGTTGGAATTCAGGAGAGGGTTTGGCTTCATTCTCCAAGTAGATATGGTGCGAACACAGAGCGGGATTTATCCCATGGAGATCGGAAATGCTCCAACCAATCGCCTTGCGGTTTTTCTCCAAGATCTCTAGCAAGCGAGATTCCTGCTCCTCGGTCAATCGCAAACTGATGATGACCGGATATTTCTTCTCCTGACTGGCAAGGAAGGCGTATTTTAGTGTTGTGGGTAAAGGTTTGAGCTCAAGTAAGTTGTGATCATCTAAGAAATCTGGCTCAATCGAATCTGGCTGAGTGTTGGAAGTGGCTGGATCTTTCTCTACAATGGCTGCCCCCCAAATTATTCGGCTCTGGATTCGGATCGTCAATGGTCTCCATGAAATTGGCGAAAGCCACGTCCGACTCGTCATCCTCATCTTCTGATTGTCTTAAAGAGGGAAGGACTGACAAGCCCAGCTGGGCTTCTACGCCATCGAAAATGTAGGGGGATGCAGGTTCTGAGCTGTACTCATCTTTGAGGACCTCGCAAACTGACTCATGCACTGGATCATCTCCTGAAGGGAGGGACTCATCGATGCTGCCTGGGTTCTGTCTCCATGGCCCAACTATGTCTACATGGTCGTAGTCTGCTTCGGACGAAGAGTACTCGGTGCTGGATTCGGAATCTGGTCTCTGTCATCTGGTCTGCTTCATCTCAAGTTCCTCATCTCCACCTGGAGTTTGGAACTGGATCTTCCTGATCTTGTAATCAAACAAGGCCACCGCTGTCCTGAGGAAGGGCCTGCCTAAGATGATCTGGGAGTCTCTCGAATTACGAGGGGTTTCCATATATAGGACAATGAAGCCTACCATGTATTCCTGCCCCTCGACTTTGATCACAACATTCCTTAATTCTCCTTGAGACCTCTAGGTTGATTTATCAGTGATGAATATGTGATTCATCACTCTAAAAGTTGAAAATAGAGCTTTGTTCCCAAGTAATTAGAGACATATTTCTACTTATATTGCATAATTAGCATTCATGCATGCATTGATAACATTTCCATTTTAGCATTCATATTTGCATAAAATAAGAAGCCAAATTCACTTTTAAACATTCACCTGTATATTAGCTAAAATACCCCATTTGTATATATTTTACACTAACTCCAAATCCAATAAAACCAACTCTATTCTGTATATATTAATAACACTAAGTAAAGAAAAATATCAAAAAATACTAACTTGCAAAATTGACCAATAAAATCCCAATCCAAGTTGAAGACCTTAGACCTTAAAACGTACATATCTCTCCCATACAACCTCCGAATTAGGTCTACTCACTTTTAAAGTAATATACATTCAAAGACCTTCGAAACAAGACCAATTTCATTAAAATCGGAGCTCGTATGCAAAACTTGGGTTTTGAGCCCCTTTTGTATATTGTACATAATGACCGTTTTGCCCTTCATTTATTTTCTTAATTATTAAAAATCCATAAAAATAGATTAAATTGTAAATATTCTTCTCATATTTTCTCTATTTTTATTTTGATTTTTCTCTTATTAAAAAATGACAAAAAAATGCAAAAGATAAAATGCGGTATTTTATATCTATAAGGTAGCACCCATAAATACATTTTTATACAGATGATTTCTTTTGATTTTCGGCCCTTCACAAAATTTGTAGATCTCGTCGAGACGAGAAACTTTTGTGTTGACTACTTTTTGATTTAATCCCTTTTGTTATTTCTTTTTGATTTTCTTTACATTTAATATTTGAATTTTCTGGGAGCGACATGTGGCCGTTCTTGGAGCCGCCACATGTAACCCCAATTTTTTATTTTCGGATTTATTTTTTATTATTTTCAGACTTTATTATTTTAATTATTATTATTTTAATATTGTTATTTTTAGTAGCCTACTTATTTTATTTATATTATATTATTATTATATTATTATTTATCTCCCTTTTACCACTTCTTTTCTTCCTCCCTACTCCAAGTCACCACTCCCTCCACTATCCCTCTGTTTTCTCCACCTCTTTTCTAACTTCCCCCCTCCTCTTTATATTCTCACCTCCTCAACTATTTTTCATCATCCGTCGTTTTCGAGAGAAGTGAGGTCGAGCCCCTTTAACCTTCAGGTGACAGCAGTAGGAGACGAGTCGAGCGACGACAACCTCAGGGCAAGATCCACGGCATCACCATTGTCGCGTCGCGAGATCCGACTAGACTTGCCTAGCTTCTCGGCTATTCGCCAAGCTGATCGAGGCCACAACCGGAAGTCGCACGACACGGCTCCACTTTCGGCGAACCACACAGGTAAGTATTTCTCTATCTTTGCTTTGTAAATCTTTTTATCTAACGTTGTTTGTTTACATTATTTCTCAAACAAAAAAAATCATATCACAATCATGAACATCTCCACCATTCTTGATCATCATTGCATTTTCCCACCACATCTTTCTTTTACCTCACAACATCACACACACACTCTCAATATTTATTGCATTTTCATATCCAAGAAAAATACAAAAACATTACAAAAGAAAATACACAAAAAAATAATAAAAAAACAGGAACTTCGCGCCGCCGCACTATCCACGGCTTCCGCCACCACACAGCCGTGGCCCGTCTCCCTCCTCTGCCATTAGTCGTCCGTGCGGCTCGTCTCCACCTCGCGGCTTCTTGCCCGCCATCCAAGCCGCAGCGCCCCATGGCCGACGCCAAGCGGTTCCAGTCACTTGCCTCCGCCCCGAGCCCCTGACCGCGGCCTGCCTCCGAGTCATCGTTGGCCGCACCCCATGCCTGCCGCCTCGCCACCCTCCGCCGCGCACGCTCATCGTGCTCAGTCCGCTAGCCGTGTCCGCCGCCCTCGTGAGCGGCTGCACCACCGTCGATGCCGCGCCCCACTCCCGTCGATGCCGCCCGTCGTACGCAACCACGCCATCAAGCGGTGCCGCCCGCGCACTTCCTCCGTGTGGTGCGTAGCTCGCCGTCCTCCGCCCCTCGCGTCAGCCGTCGCTCGGTACAGCCGCGCTGCGCCGTCTGCGCACTCCGCCTCTGCGCCGTCCTCCGCCTTCCCGTGCGCTGCCATCACGTGCAAAGAACCCTAGCCGACCCATCTGCATGAGAAGGAAGAAAGGAAAAGGTGGGGTTATTTTATTTTGAGAAAATTATATTCGTGTCCCTACATGTTTCTATAATTGCATAAGTACCCTTGTGCATACTTTAGTTTGTCTCTTTCAATTTCAGTGTTGCATTGATACCCCTGTCGTTGCATGATTATTTGGACATCAAACCAGCATCATTTTTTTAATGAAAAATAGCATGTTGATGAATAACTAAATCTTTATCTCTTGGCTATGTATTTGCATTTTTTGTGAGCATCCTACTATTTATTAAAAATCAGAGACTGAAATTGATAGATATTTTGCCCATTTATTATCTGAAATTCGCACATAGTCATTTGTTGCTCCAAAAATTGTGAAAATATTGTGAATGATGCCTTTTATTGTGCTTTAATTACAGTCCAAATTTCGTCCAACTAGGAATTGTCTTGTGCATAAAATAAATTATAAAGTAATTTCTGCAATTAATTTTTAATTAATTCCACAAATCATATTTTTGAGAAATTTCAATTCTCTTATATTTTTCATTGAAATATCTATTTGAGATAAAACAATCTCTGGATAATTCGATTTCTAGATTAATTAGGAATTAAATGCCCGCAATCGCTCTATTTTCAGTAAAATATTCATAAAAAATCAAAAAAATTCAGAAAATTCCAAAAATATTAGTGTAGCTTCATTCCATCATATTTAACTTTCAATAAATTTTTCATAATTTTTGCACAACATTTGCACGATAAATTGCACAAAAACCCCAAAAAAGTTGGTATTTTTCATGTGTGCATTTTAAATTCAAAAATTCCAAAAAAATACATTCGCATTCATCATTGAATTAAGTTTAAAGGAAAAATATAATTTGGCTAATTTAGTCTAATTTCATATTAAAATTAAATTTGGCTAAGTTGTTGATTTCCTTAATAACTTAATTTATCCGTATTTGTGCTTTGGCATTTATATTGCATAAAAAATTAAAAAAAATACCACTTGGAAAACCGTAATCTAATCCATCTAGCTTGATCCCGAGTTGTTCCTTTGCCTCCTTGAGTCGACCCCGGGGCATGCCCAGGCTAGACAAACATAAAACCGCGCATTAAACTCATTCGTTGATTATTCGATTTGTGCGGTTATTTTTGATCGACGCGGATCTATCCGACTGCAACGAAATAGTCTATCAGACATTATTAAAAGGGTAGGTCATCCGTGTTCATTAAATGGCGTCGTTGCCGGGGAGGCAAACGGCTTAGGATCATTTTAGAAAATTAGATTTACATTTTCTATTCACTCGGGTAGTCTGATCCCCGAGCCGCATTGTAATTATCCATTTTTTTCTTTTTTTTCCTGACCATTTCTGTATATATCTCTCTCTGTCATAATCTATATCTTTTTGTGCGTGGGCCCGGTGGACATAGAGCGGCTTTCTTGAAGTCGACACATATCGAAGTGCATCGGAGGCTGACGATTCTTGGATCAAGTCGGCTATTGGATGTCAAAAAGATTTTTGTAATTTACAAAAAAGAGTGTCTGCATCATTTACAGTGGTTCCCGTTTGGGTTCTCGCGTGTGTAAACATAGTGAAACTGTGTCTCCGTCTGCTGTGTAATTTGAATTTTAGACTAGGCTTGCACTAGGGGCTCCTCGAGCCACTCTAGGATTTGCTTGTGCTCGTAATTTTTTAGGACCGCACATCATTTAAAAGACACACTAAGACCGCAGATCTAGTCAAACATAATCTGTTCTTCACTCGCTAAGAGAACTGCCTGTCTAGGAGTGGCTTTTCATCGTCTACATTCATTTAGTATAAAATTTCAATTCAGTACTGCATCCCGCATTGAAGAGAGCTGGAGGCACTGTAAGTCTTCTTACTCAAGCATTCATCATCGTTTTCTCGATTGCATCGGCTTTTTCCGATTCTCTCTCTCGGTTTTATAACCTATGATAAAGGAATTGGGACTGGACGGTAGATGTGATTGCTTGTGTGGATTAATATCAGTGACAACTAATATTTAAAATCGGTACTGCTAATTGAATTGGATTGACTAAAATTAACCCTTGTTTGGGGGAGAGTAACCCCGACCTTGTTTTCAGGCTGAGTGAGGGTACTTGAGTGTGTGTGAACACCTTAAGGCAGAGCCAAAATCCCCGCCTTCCATATCACGGGCCAACTGATCCTAGCAAATATCACGAGTTGGATATTTTTAGATTCACTGACCAGTACCAAGTAACCTCCGCCTGTTCGCGGGTAGTCAGGGGTGAACCAGCGGTACTTCACGACAAGGCCTAGCTTTGTCAGCCTCCGCCTGCTTGCAGGTAGATAGGGGCACGGTCTTTGAGTCCCCAACTCCGGATAGGAGCGAAGAAAGGAAGGACCAGCGATATCTTAGGCGACAGGTTGAACAAGGAAGACGCATCTGGCTCTGAGCCGACTTCCCTATAGGCCGCGTAACTCCTTGCTGTCTTGCTTGAAAAATCACACTTAAAATTGACAAGATTAATTTGACTCAGTTTCGGGTCCTTCACCGTGTTGAGTGTGAATTCAGGGTGTGCACTTGTGTTTGTCTTTGTGTTTGTCCGTGTGTGTTATCCTGCGTAACTGCGTATTTTCTACCTCATTCTACTTACATATCCTCTTCAAGATGTCGGGATATTGGTCCCCATACACTGTGACCTCTAGTCATTCCTCCATGACCATATACTGTTCATCTTCACCTTCTCCTTCTTCCATGTATCCTATGCCATCCATAAGAGACCCTTACCCGTGGTCGGTCCCACCTCAATCCGATTATGAAGTCAGAACTTCGACTGATTCCTCCACTTCTTCTCAATTCTAACCTACTCCATATTCTAACACTCCGGATCCACTTCCACCTTGGGCTGACTGTCCTTACTCTCGAGAGCTTGCAGGAATCAAAGACTCGAATGAAGAGCAAGCCACTGCTGAGACAGATGATTGGCAAAATTATATGCCCCCACATACTTCACCCCAAGTAAGGACCATACCACAACTCACATATACACATCCCGACTTGAGCTTAGGGCATAACATGGTCAATCGAACAACCCGAATAGAGAGGCATGTACATCATGATTTCTCAGACTTGATTGACTTTAGTGATCAAGCTTCCATTAACCATCCTTCATTTGGAGAGCCTATGCATTCACAAGATTGGACTCATGAGCTAGACTTATCAGTCCCCGTTTCATCATATGAGGCTTCGACCCATATTTGCCATGTAGATGGTCCATACTCGACCCAGCATTACATGCCATATTCTAGGTATGTTGAGTATGAGCACCCAAAGTCTCAGCAGTACCCTCCACTTGAGCAGAACTCTCCCATGATTTGTCATGAGAATTTTGTGGAGGATGACATCTCTAGACTTCTTAAGAAAAATGAATCATTTGGTAACGAGTTGAGAGATGTCATGGGAATATTACACTCAATTTCTACCGGCCTAGGTATAAAAGTAAGAAAAGACATGAGTATTTTTTAGGTTGAAAACAAAGCAAACATCAGGGAACCCACACCGTCTGTACAGCTGGAGTCCATTCTATCTCCCTCTTCTACTAACCACTTACCCTCCAATCCAGAGTCTGATCATTCATCCATCAAAAACGGCAAAAAAATTGAAAAAATAAAAAAATCACATAAAAATTGAAAATGAAAATGATTTAAAAAAATTGGATTCCACCCTAAGGGAAGCACTTGATGAGGAATTGATCTTTAAACTTCCCTTAATAAAGGCCATAGATCACTTCCCCGACCTCAAGAGATTTGTAAAGAGTAAATTGATGCCCAAGAGGTCGGGTATTAAGAGAACAAGGACTGAAAGACACATAGTGTCTATGGCCACCTCCTTGGTAATGGGGAGAAAAACCAAGAGCCGTAGAGTGAAGCGGTTTCCCCGAGTTGAATGTTAAATCAAAGATACTATCTTTACCATTCAAGAATCGATGATGACTCTCCGATAAATATCCTCCCGATTTTTGTGTTTGACAAGCTCAAACTCAAGCCAATCAGAAAGTCAAGAGAGATCGTTCAGCTAGCTGATCGATCCATCAAACAGTATAGAGGAAATACTTCAGTCATCGTTACTTTCCAAGGTGCCCTACTCCAGGTGGACTTCACGATCATTGACATCGAGCACCGAGGAGAGTTTACCCAGTCTCCGATTATTCTCGGGAAGCCATTCTTAGCCTCAGCTAAAGCGTCTATAGATTGCGAGACTCGGGAGATCGATTTCTCAGCATTGGGAGCACTTCGACCTCACCCATTCTTTGATACACTTTACTCTAAGGTAACTCGCACATCCGCTGACAGTCGTGACCATCGAGAGGTAGACGAGTCCCACCTCTCTACTACACCTGAGAGACCGACTGCCCGGACGACCGTTGGTTCTGAGACTCCCCACACCTCCACTTCATCAACTGCTTGCACCGCCACCATGACTGCTTCTAAGGAGGACTCACGACCAGAGGCTACCATTAAGTCGGACATGACCTTTGTTGATTACCTTGACCATTTTGATGATCCGACACAAGAGGCCAATAATGCCAAGCCAACTGAGACCACTAGCACCTTCCCAAGACATGTGCTGACCCTTCAGGAATATTATAATCTATACGGTGACTCGTGTGATGAGGAACCCATGGTCAACACCACACCACGTCCGGACCTTCAAAGGAAGCAACCAAGATTAAATTGACTCCACATAAAAACACGGTTGCTCCCTCTTCTAGTCGGCTATTTAGTGAGAGGAAGTCGAGAATTGATTCCTCAAGGAGTTCCCCCGAACCTCTCAAGGCGCGTCTCTCTCATCTCCCTCTCAATGATTCAGGTTCTAGAAAACCGACTAAGAAAGTTTCCTTCAACACACCGGAGAAGGAATTTTCTGAGGAGTCCTCATCTGGACTGGACAAGGTAATTTATATGAGTGAGCTCAGTTCGGCTGTTCTCAAGCCTTATCTAAGCAAGCAGCCATGTGTTGACCCTCGTTGGACGATCCCTACACCTCACTATTATTCATCTGAGGACGATTCCGACAGCGACATATATGTATATTATCCACCTCCTCGCGTCCGCAAGAAGGTTCGTCACAAACCTTCTTAATCCTTGTATATTCTCACTCTTTCTTGTATATACTTTCTCTCCATCCCGCCCTAGTGATCCGAATCACTAGCCCCGGCTCATCTCATTTCATTTTACGACTATACTTAGGATAACTAGATCCTAAGTATATGGGGGAGAGTGACCGGCATCTATTGACTGTACATCCTCCAGATCACATCGTTTCTCATACTCACTCTTGTCCTATACTTAGGCTGACCAGAGCCTAAGTATAGGGGGGATCGATGCCCGCCGTGTATATACTCATCCATTTCCCCTCTTGTCCTCGTTCGCCCCATTTTTTATCTTCTTCTACAATTAGGTTGCCAGAGCCTAAGTATAGGGGGCGGAGCAATTTCTATACATTTTGTACTTTTAGCTCTCCTACGCTTAGTCCGAGCTATGTCTTTTTCGATGCTTTTTCGTGCTCTGAGGACATAGCACATGCTAAGTATAGGGGGGCGTGTATATATTACATATATACTTCACCCATAGCTCGTACTTTCACGTACTTTCGCGTGTTTTTGTATATATTATGCAATAATTATGGGGTGGGTAAAAATTGAAAAAAAATTGTATAATGTTGTACTATAATACTAGTATAAAAAATGTAAAATTCTTGTAAAACATACTTTTGTCAAATTTGTTGTAAAATAAGATGTAAACCCAAAAAAAATGTGTGTGTTGTATACTATGTTTATTATGTGTAAATTAAAAACTTATTGTAAATAATAAAATTTGTTGTATACTTATACCAAAAAAATGTGTTGAAAATAAGGCTTCTTATTTACTCTTGCATATCATCCATGCATTTAAAATAAATCTTGCATTCATAGCATGTCATCTGCACCTCTCATATGCATATCTTGCATATGCAAGGTGAAAAGCTAGTGGGTTCTGAACCAAGTTATGAGTAGATGTTGAGGATGGACTTGATTTGACCTTAATCCACCTAATTTTAGAGGAACCTTATACGAACTGGAGTTAAGATTTTTCAGGTCAAGTGACTTAATTCTTTGAGTCTGCAAGTCTATGTTCACATGTCATCTTGATTAGTTGATGACACGAAATAAAACCGACCAACTAAGGATGGAAAAATATAAACAAAGGTCATTGCGACCTCAGTCGCTCAAGAGCCTCTTGGTCAATCAAAAAAATGTAAAGCAGACCACCAAACAGAAATAAAAATCAAATAAAAGCAATAGCGGTCCTGGCTATTAGATTAGCCTGGTATAGCGACCAGGGTCGGACTCAGGAAGAACGTGATAGTGGATTCCGAAGATCGAGACTACAGCTAAGGTGGTCGGAATCAAAGGTTGTCGGCGACGACCGGATTTGGGCGAAAATTGAAATTAACGAACGGGAAGGGAAACTACGGCTACCTGGATGAAGGATTCGACTGTGGGTGAGCTTAGGCAGCTCTGGGTCATCGCCTAGTGGGTCGTCGAGGCCCGAGGATCGAGCTCCTACTGTGGGCGGAGCACGGCGACGCTTGCTCGCTGGATCAGTGGTCCGGTCACTCTCTCCTCTCTACGACACGGCCAACCGGGAGCTGTCACCTCGAGGGTGGCTGTAGAGGTCCTGGGATGAAGGAATCGGGAGCCAAAGATGCCGGAAAAAGGTGGCGGAGCTCGGATTTTATACTGCCAAGGGTCCGGCAAGATTCGATCGGGTAGGGAAGCGTGAAGCGCGGACCCCGAGGCGGGCACGCCGTCGAGGGTGTCGGATGTGGCAGGAACGAAACAGACCCGGGGTTTAGGTATGGGTTAGTCGGATCATCGCTAGAAAAGTGGGCGAAATCGGGTCAGAAGCGAGATCCGCTGGAAAAGGTGGTCCAAGGGGGGAGTTGACCGGAGATCAACATTCCCCGTGGACCAATCAGGTGCAACCATGTGGAAAATGTTTAAAAAATCGATTAAAAATAGCAAATGGCTGAATTACTAAAAACTTAAAACATGAAATATTTTTGTTTTAATTTTTTCTATTTTTTGGTGATTTTTAATTAATTTTTCAAAATAAAAATAGGGTATTTACAATATAGTACTATACATAGGTATATATACAATATTGATTTTTTATTTTTGATTTTTAGTTAGTTATTTTTGTACATTTTTATTTTATTTTTATTATTTATATACAATGGTTAAATAAATAGATATGTACAAATATACATGGTATATTTACAATATTATTTTTGGTTTTTAATTTTGTTCTTTTTATTTTGTTTTTATTTTTGTTGTTTTTATTTTATTTATTTATACCATAATAAATAGAATATTTACAAAAAGTTTTGGAATTTTAATTTATTTATTTATAGAGTGAAATAAATATAGGAGTGGTTGTATGTACATGGTGGATGTATACACAAGTGTCTCTTTTTAGTATATTTTTAATTTTTCTACTTTTGTATTGATTTTTATAATTATACATAATACAATATATACAAACCACTTTTATTCTATTTTTGGGAGGAAAATATTTTTATTAATTTATAGGTCTATTTACACAAATGAGCTCCCTTATCTCTCTCTACTTGGGTATTTATGCGGTCAGGCCCATGCTGAGCCCTCCCTTGGGATTAGGTTGCTCAATATTTATTCTAAATATTTCCCTCTTTTTCTTTTTACTATTTATTCTTTTATTTTTTTGCACAAAAACATGCTAATTATAACTTTTTACATAATGCATGCTTGTGATAATTATTTGTATTTACATGAATATACATGCAGTTGCAAAGGTTTTTGTAGCTAAAATATAAGAATAAAGAATGATGAATGGGTATTCATCACCCCCCTATACTTAACTTTTGCTAGTCCCTTAGCAAAGACTTATTTGAAAAAGAAGTAAAAAAGAAAGAAAAAAAGAAAAAGAGGAAAATGTACATGGATCAATGTTGAATATTAAACTTTCCTTCATTAAATTGAATTATGAAGCTCGATCAGATCTTTGGATTATTAATGTGTCGGAACCTTATTTGGACTTAAGCTTAAAACTCAACAGCCTCTAAGTTCCACCAATCTATGGACAAGACTCCTCAATAAACCAGATCAGAACAAGTCTACATACACAAACTCTAATGACCATGAATCTTTCCATGCAGTGTATGTGATATGTAGCTCCCCACCTCAGAAGTAACAAAGAAACAACCTCCCCCAACCTGGTAACTCTAATGCCTCGGTCTAGCAACTCTTTACTCGAGAAGCGGGTTATTCCATTCTAAGTTCAAGTGCAACCGGTTCAAGAAGAGGGGGAATAAGAGGTATAGAATTTTTGGGAGCTCAACCAGTGTAGCTAAGTCTCCCGCTGCAAGCATCATGAGATGTAACATGGATACCATAAGCTTTTGCTTTATTTGACTATATACACTCCGGTGGGGTTATTAAATTTTCAATCCGACCAACCACTTTTTTGGAGTTATTTTTGCATTTTTTCATGTGAATTTGTACAACATATCTACATGGTGCAGCATATATACAAGAAATTTTCCTCTTGAGACAGTAGACTATCCCTCTTTTGAAGCTTTATTGCAACCCACGGCTTCTGTCTTTAGCCTTCATCACCACTAGACCAAGTTGAGACGCACTTCCTTCACTAGAAGAAGAAGAGAGGTTCCGCCTAGAAGTACTACCCTCATATGCTACCCCAAGCCAAAGGAAACTACCTCCTCACCACCTCATCCGTGGAGAGCTATGTGTAAAGTGCTGGTGCAAGTCAAGCCATTGTCTCTAAGAGCCATGCGTGTGTTGTTAAGTGCTCTACTTAGGCTCATCAAGATGACATATGCTCATAGCCTAGTGGACTCAAAGAATTAAGTCCTAATGGACCTCAAAAGCCTTAACCCTAAGCCCTATAAGGTTCCTCTTAGAATTAGGTGGATTAGGATCTTAATCAAGCTCCATTTCCCAATTTAATTCCAGGCTAGTTTAAATGTCAACTATCGTCCAGGAAAGACTATACAAATATTTACAAAGATGCTATTTACAAATATTTACAATCGTGCAAAATTTTTGCAAAATGTTTTGAAACCATGAATGGATGAATGCATGAAATGCAAGTTTTGCAAAAGTATTTACACACATTTACACAAGCTTTTTGAAAACTTTTGATTTTCAAAACATTTTGGAAAAATTTTGTACTATATACATATTTTTTATAAGAAAATATTTACACAAACTTTACACAAAAGATTTTTGAAAACATTTTTACAAAAATAATTTTGTACACTAGCTATGTATGTGCAATAAAAGAATGATTATTTACATGAAAAAATTTTTAATTTTTGTGGTTTTTAAGGTTTTTAGCCATTTTATTTATTAACACACTCACACAAAGTACGATTTATGGCTAAAGTATATATGAAATATATACACACCCCACCTATACTTAGCTCTAACGATGTCCTCAGAGTGATCAAGAGCGATGAAGAATACATAACCCGTGTTTAGTAATGGGAAGTGAAAAGGAATGGTTGGATATAGAGATGAATGAATGAGGAGAACTCGGTGGTTTCCCCCTATACTTAGGATCAAATAATCCTAAGTATAGCAAGATGTACATGAAGGGAAATCCGAGTGAAGAATGTACAGAGTCTGCCCCCCCCCCCCATACTTAGGGTAAAATATCCCTAAATATAGGCAGCAAAACAGGGGTAGAAAGAATGAAAAGAATACCTGTAGGTCTTACATCCCCCCTATACTTAGGGTAAAGTACACCCTAAGTATAGCATAATCATAATATGAGGAAAGGGATGTGGGACTAAAGAATAGAGTGATATGGACAACTGGATCTATACAGGTAGGAAGAACAGTGATAATCAGGCGTGAGATGCAATACATGTGAGTCAAGAGACCACATCTCACGCAATGTGAATAGGGGCAACATCTATGACCCGCGGCTCATGATCTAGAAATGGCTTGAGCCGCTGGCCATTCACACGAAAGGTACTCAGAAGACAACTCGGATATATCAATGCTACCGTTGTCGTGTACCTTTCTCACAAGATAAGGTCCCTTCCATTTGCTCTGTAGCTTCCCTGGAAATAGACGAAGCCTAGCATCAAACATCCATACTCTCTGTCCCGGCTCAAAATGCTTGTGGCTGATGTGAGAATCATGCCACTCTTTCACTCTCTCCTTATACTGTAGGTTGTTTGAGAAGGCGGTATCACGAAGCAACTCCAGGGCTGCTAACTCTGCCCTCCTCTGGTCTCCTACATTATCTAAATCTAAAAGAATATCTGTGACTGCCCAAAGTGACTTGTGCCTCAACTCAACAGGTAAATGGCATGGCTTGCCATAAACGAGGCGAAAGGGAGATGTGACCAATGGTGTCTTGAAAGACATCCTATATGCCCACAAGACCGAGTCCAAAAGCTGTGACCAATCCTTTCGGTCAGGGCGGACGACTTTCTGCAAAATAGTCTTGATCTCCCTGTTCGACACCTCGGCTAGACCATTCGTCTGTGGATGGTAAGGTGTAGCAACATGATGGTCTATGCCGAACTCGCTAGCAAGTGCCTTCACCTGGTCGTTGATGAAATGAGACCCCCCATTTGAAATCAATACTCGAGGTACCCCGAACCGCGTGATGATGTGCTTCCTCAAAAATCTGCAAACTGTCCTCGCATCAGCGGCTCGGGCGGGGATGGCCTCAACCCAACGACTAACATAGTCTACGGCCAACAGAATGTACTCAAATCCCTGACTCTTAGGGAATGGACCCATGAAATCGATGCCCCATGCGTCAAAAACCTCACAGAAGCGAATGGGCTGCATCGGCATCATATCACGCTGTCCACAAGTGCCCATCCTCTGACAGTCAGTACACCTCTTCACGAACTCATCAGAGTCCTTGAAGAGGGTAGGCCACTACAAGCCGGATTGGAGCACTTTCTGTGTCGTTCTCTCCCAGAGTGATGTCCTCCTGCCTCAAGCTTGTGGCAGTAAGTGAGGACGCTATGGTGCTCATCCTGAGGAATGCACCGACGCCAGACGCTATCCCCTCCTTCGTGATAAAGGATGGGATCCTCCCAGTGATAGGACTTGGCCTTCGCGAGGAAGGTCTCAAGCCTCTGCCTGGGCCAACCTCGTGGGACTTTCTTAGCAACAAGAAAGTTCACAATGTCGGCATACCATGGGAGAGAGGCGATAGTAAGGATCGCCTCATCTGGGAAGGTCTCACAAATGGGATCAATCTGCTCAGACTCCTCAGGATGCTTTAGACGGGAGAGATGATCCGCCACCACATTCTTGACTCCAGGCTTATCCTTGATCTTAATGTCGAACTCCTGGAGTAGATGGATCCATCTTGTCAGTCTGGTCTTGGCATCCTTCTTTCCCATGAGGAATCGAATGGCGGTATGTGTTTACTTCGGAAATCGGTGGTCTTAAGATCCTCAAAAGGCGGGAACCTAGTCGCTGAGCCAACCACACAAAATCCGGAATAAGAACAACAATTAACCCACAATGAATGTATGCAATGAATATCCAAAAATGTGGAGTTAAAATTTATTATAACTCTACATGTAAATGTGTATAGGTGTAAGCACACGTAGAGGTCTAACAATGGAAGGAGAAGGGAATGTATGGTGAAATTGATTGTGCAATTATTCAATTCAATGATCATGTCCAATTTTTATTGTTTTTGTGCGTTTTTGATTTTATATATTTTTTTTATTTTTTTATTTTTTTTGGTTTTTATAATTTTTATTTTGTTTTTATATTTTATATTTATTTTCTCTTTATATTTTTAATTATATAATATAGACATATATATATATATAAATATGTTTAAGAGAAAAGAGAGAAATGTAGCATATGATATATATATATATACACTAACTCAAAATATATTAAGTATAATATTTTTAGGGTTTTTATATTTTTCTAATTTTTATGTTATTTTTCTGGAATTTTGCTAATTTTTATGTATTTTTTTATTCCAAAAATGTCCCTAATATGGGACTAATTAAATAGGCCGCAAATAATTTGGGTTTTAAAAATATGAAATAAGTCTAAAATAACCCAAATTAATTTTAATACATAAATAATAATATATACATAATTATAGAATAGGAAAACATATTTTTAGTATTTTTAAAGAGTTTTTATATTTTTTTAGGATTTTGGAGCTTCTTGAAATTTTTATAATTTCTTTTTCTATTTTTGGTTTTTTTTCATTTTCTAGACTCAACATATGTATAAATATACCATATATAATATTTTTGGGATTTTTCAAAAACATTTTATAATTTTTTTGTATTTTTGTAAATTAAACAGTACAAAAATGGCTTCTTTTTCATTTTAAATAATTAGGAAAAATGCCAAAATGTGAAATAAAATGTGGGCGTGCAAGAGCATCACATATAACATCTATCCTAATTTTCTTGGATTTTTAGAACCACAATGGGTATTTTTAATAAATAGATAAAGGACACAATAATAAAACAGCCTGGCAGGGGTATTTTTGCAAATAAAATAACTTCAGGGGGTCACAATGCAAAATTACCAAAATATTTTAGCGTGTTCTGCAAATTTAAGGACCAAAACTAAATAAGCAAACCTGCCAGGCCCCCTTGCAATTTAACCATCACGTGGGACTACACGTGATCCGCACCCACAGGGACCAAAACGCCAATTTCAGAAACTCTAAGGTCCTGGTTACAATTTTTCACAAAAATAATACACTGGAGATTTTATTTTATGGACTAAAGATAAATATGCAAATGTACAGGGGGACTTGTGCAATTTTACCACCTCACGTGGGACGACACGTGAGGTGACATGGACTGGACCCAAGTGTAATATGAAAAACAAGACAGGGGGTACATGAAAAATGTCCACATTATTCACAACATAATATTTCATTTACAATATTAAACATTAAATAGACAAAAAGGCGGGGGTACAAGTGAAAATTACCCCCAAAGGCGTTGGATCTGACGGTTGAGCTTCGTGACTTATCCACGTGGCACCTCCACGTGAGTCGATGCCGGTTCACGATCCACGGCTAGGATTAGGTCATCCAAGATGATCTGACGGTCTGAGTGCTGGAGGATCGGACGACTGATCTTCGACCTGGGGCCTTGGTCTTCATCCAACGGCTGGGAGCACACGTGAAAGAACAGGGAAGAAAGCTCGCCGGGGCGAGCTTCTTCCGCCTAGATCTCGCTCCTCCGCCGATCTTCGCCACACCTGAAGGTCTCAGAAGCTTCCTGGAGGGTTGCTCTGTCCGCTGGAGTGCTTAGATAGGTCGGAGGCACGCTGGAGCGCCGCCACAAGCTCGGAGAAGGATCGGGGCTCCAGGTACCTCCGCCAGCAAGGGAATCGTCTCCTGGTGCTTCTCAACGCACCTAACCTGCACAGGAAGGTAGAAGGGCTCGAGGTCTCTCTCCTCAACCCAGGGTTTGAAGCTGAGAGCAAGGGGATGATGATGGGCGGAGAAGCTCCGGCGGGAGGCGGTAGAGTAGCTTCGATTCGCGGATCCAGGGATGAATCCGGTTGGACAGAGTGTTCTGGAGGTGGAGAAGACGGTAGGGAACGAAATGACGGTGGAAGGGCGGTCGGAGAACAATGAGGATACTGTGGAGAAGTCGCCAGAGCTGAGCTCCGGCGAACTTCGAATTACCTAAACTAAGCTAATCTATGAATCTAAACGCGAAATAAAATGCAGAAATAAAATGCTGAAATAAAAATCTACCTAAAAATGTAAACGCGCAACTCTTATACCTGGAGAAACTCCAGGGAGCAGGACGGCTGCCGGAGCGCCGCCGTGGGTGCAACCACCTCCATCTCCAGCCGATTCAAGGTGCTGGCGGCATCCTCCTGTCACGAGGAGCACACCTGGGACTGAATGCGAGGAAGAAAATGGGTTGGGGCTGACCAAATTTTGCGGAGGAGGTGGTGGTTCCTTATTTATAAACAGGCTGGGCACCCTTATTGACCGGGCCGAAGCGGCGCATCGGCGATATGTACAAGAGATCCAAGATCATGGCGGGGATCTGGAATGATCAGAGAATATTTTGTCAGAAGACATCAAGTGCAATCGGCAGACGAGACACCCAGGAAAAAGGCATGAAAGTCAAGGGACAAGATGGTCCACGTCAAGTCAGACGCCTGGGGGCGCAGTTGACCGAGCGGTTAACAAACGCAGGAACCTGATTGGTCCACGTCAACAAGAAGTTGACTGATTATTTTAACCTAATAAATGAATTAATTAGATTTTACTTATAAAATAAAAAATGTTTATAAATTAATGTAGTATTTATTTGTGATTTTTATTTATTTTTTTGAAATATTTTGTTACGGTTTTATTTTAATAATGTATTTATAAGTGTATTTATATGTATTTATTTTTATGTTGTTTATTTGTATTTTATTACTTTATTTTCTTATTTTATAAATTTATAACTTATTTTTGTGAGTATAAATGTATTTTTATTTAATTTTTATTAGTCTATTTACATTTTTAAATAAATAAATATATGTATATGTAGGTATACTTATAGGCATTTTACCTATATATTATATACATTTTATTTATTAAATGAATTTTATTTGTTTTTATTTTGGATTTGTATTTTTAATAAGTTATGTATAATGTGTACATTATTATAAAAATATAGAGGAATAAAGAATAAAAGAATAAAATCCTTTTTTTATTTATGTTCATTCTTAACATAGGTATCTTGCCTATGTATTAGATAAGCTTATTTTATTTTACAAATTCTTTTTAGTTTTCTTTAAGTTTTCATATGTACATATATTATATACATTATTTACAAAAATTTAAAAATATAAATTTGTAAAAATAATAAATATTGAATAAAATGAATATTTTAATCAGTCATATATACAAGGGGGGTCAAAATCCTAACTTCTACAGATGAACTCCAAAAATTATGAAACCAATTTTATTAAATAGTTCATGGAAAGCTATATACAATTAAAGGTGAGTTTGGGTGATTTGTTATTTGCAAGATATGGGTCTGTGAAGTTGAGATTTTGGCTTTTTATTCTGGGTATAAAATGTACACTGAGTATTATTTTTGTGCAAACTCAATTTTGTATCTTTATTTACATTATTATTTACAACTTTCATGAACAAAGTTTCTTTATTTGATGAATAAATAATTATGTACAAAATAGGTGTCAAAATTGCATAAATACATGCATGAATAAATGAGGTATTTATTGTATAATTGGCCCTTATCTCCCCCTACTTTATTCCTTGTCGACCAATTCCATGCTGGCCTTGGTCTCGGGGTTCGGGTCATAAAATATTTGCAATATTTTATTCCTTTTTCTTTTCTTCCCTTTATTCTATATTTTTGGCATTAAAAACCTTATTCCATGTACAATAAACACAATGAATCATGAATGGTAATATATACAAATTGAGGCTATTTACATGCATTTGCTAGGGTTTTTAAGGTCAAAATGATAGAATAAAGGTGATGAAATGGAGATTCATCAGTATGATCAGTATACAAAGTCACTCTAGATCCAATAATGTGAGATCTGAACTTATCTAGGGCGAACACTACTGCTAGCATCTCCTTCTCTGTGACTGTATAATTACGCTGTGCGGAATCCAATGTGCAGCTAGCATAGTGGATAGCAAATGGCACTCCATCCCTCCTCTGTCCTAACACGGCCTCCACGGCAAAATCGGAGGCGTCCGTCATGATCTCGACTGGGAGAGACCAATCTAGTGGCTGAAGGACAGGAGCCTCAACAATACAATGCTTGAGAGTCTCAAAAGATGAAAGACACTTGTCATCGACAAGGAACTCGGTGTCTTTCGTCAGCAGGTCAGTCAACGGTCGGGCAACCTTGCTAAAATCACGAATGAATCGTTTGTAGAATCCAACGTGCCCCAGGAAAGACGGTAACTGCCGCAAGTTGGACGGTGGTGTGAGTTTTCTAATGACATCAACCTTGGTCGGATCAACCTCCATGACCCTGTTGGAGATGATGTGGCCAAGCACCGTCCCTTGAGTCACCATAAAGTGACTCTTCTCCCAAGAAAGAACCAAGCGAACCTCAATACATCGCTGAAGTACTCGGTCTAGGCAGTCAAGACAGGAGTCGAATTCGTCGCCGTAAATAGAGAAATCATCCATGAAGACCTCCTAGCACTCCCCTACCATGTCCGAAAACATCGACAGCATGCATCTCTGAAAAGTCGCAGGGGCATTGCATAGCCCAAAAGGCATGCGTCGGATGGCGTATGTGCCGAAGGGAAAGGTAAAGGTGGTCTGCTCCTGGTCCTCAAGAGCGATGGCCACCTGGTTGTAGCCCGAGTACCCATCCAGAAAACAGTAATGGCTCTTCCCTGCCAGTCTCTCAATGATCTGATCAATAAAGGGTAGGGGGAAATGATCCTTCTTGGTGGCCTGGTTGAGTCTCCTGTAGTCAACACAAACCCGCCAAGAAGTGGGTACTCGTGTAGCAATCTCCTCTCCAGACTCGCTAATCACTGTAGTGATGCCCATCTTCTTGGGAACCACATGCAAAGGGCTGACCCACTTGGAGTCGGAGATGGGATAGATAAAATCGATGCTCCACCATTTCGAAATTTCCTTCATGACAACCTCTCTCAGATTTGGGTTCAACAGCCGCTGGAACTCACGCGACGGCTTCGCCTCATCCTCGAGATAGATATGGTGGGAACACAGGGCCGGACTAATCCCCTGGATATCTGCTACGCTCCATCCTATTGCCTTGCGGTTCTTTTCAAGAACCCCCATCAGACGGGATTCCTGCTCTCCAGTCAAATCGCCAGAGATAATGACTGGGTACATCTCATGCTCACCCGCAAGGAATCTATACTTCAACGACGAAGGAAGTGGCTTCAACTCTGGACAACTGGGTGCTGGAAAATCTGGCTTCGAAAGAAGTCGCGTGTATGCAGCCAAATCTGCCCGAGAGAATGAGAACGTACTCTCGCAAACTAGATCTGAAGAAGGCTGCTCAACTGAACTGTCTCTGATCTTCTCGGCATCTACCTCCTCCTCAAGTGTAGGCTCAGTGGAAATCAGGTCTGGCATGTAATCATCACAGTCCGCCCACTCAGACTCTAACTCCGAGGGATCTGCATCACACAAGGTGGCATCAGTACCACCATCATCACGAACATCCGTGTCGCGGTCGAGAACCTGCTCTGCTGCCTCTAAAGTATCCTGAACCAGGAATGTGCTATCCAAGCTCTCCTCTGTTGTCATCTCTGCATCAACGGTGTCTGAAAATGAGAGGATGGCATGTGCTGTTGGGTTTGCCCAGACTGCCTCATCGTCTGTGATCACAAAGTCACAGTCCTGGTGGATGTCCAGCCCTGCATCTGTCAGCTGCTCTGTATCTGAAGTGGTCTCTGAGTATGATCTCTCTTTGGCTCTGCTGTCCTCGACCGTCTCTATTTGTACACTTTCACCCTCGACGCGAAAGTACACCTTCCCGCTATCATGATCAGTCACTGCCTTGGATGTGGCCAAGAACGGACGACCGAGAATGATGGGGGTATCGGTCACTGAATCAGGGATCTCCATGTCCAACACTACAAATTCCACGGGAAATTGCAGGCCCTGAATAGTGACAACAACGTCTTGCAACAACCCCTTCGGCCTCTTGACAGATCTATCATCAAACTGAAGGACTGTCTTGCTCTGTCTAAGAGTGCCCAACTCGAAGCGGTCGAGAAGGGATGCCGGAAGGAGGTTGATCGATGATCCGCTATCTAATAGAGTACGGTCGAACCTCTGCTCCCTAATATGTCATCTGACATACGGGGCTCCTGAATCTGGCCTCTTAGCCGGTAGACGATTCTGGATCACGAAACACGTGGCTTTCGTCAGCACATGGATCTCTGAGTGGTGGTTCCTCCTCTTCCTCCTGACTGTGGTCCTGTCTCTCAATGAACGCTGAAGAAGGGGAATGTGCTGCAAAGCCTCCAGAAGAGTCAGCTGTATGTGAAAACGGTCTATCATCTGCTGGATAAACTCTTCCTGCTCTCTCTTTTTTGGATTTTCTATTTTCTTCCCCTTCCCCATCTGAAGAGCTCTAGGGAAGGGGATCACGGGGTCCTTCTCATATGAAGGACTAGGAAAGGGTCTAGGCGGTTCAACGACCGGATCGACACATACATCATGCACCACAGTGGGACCAGAAGAAAATAAACCCTTTCCTTTATTCACAGAAGAGTCCCGAGATACATCAGAAGTAGGAAAAACAACAGGTCTCTCAGAATGAACACGGGTGGCCTCAGTACCACCTCCGGCTGGGTCGGCTGGAAGACTCGCGGCCTCAGTACCGCACTCTGGCTCAGCATCGTGGGTGGCCCCAGTACCACCTCCTAGAACTGGTGAAACGGCGGCCTCAGCACCGCCGGTGGAATCAACATCCTTGGTGGCATCAGTACCACCGTCGTCATCCTCCTCGTCGGGCGCTCTAGGTGGATCCTCATGATGTAGCTCAGACGAGGCACCGCCTGCTGGCATCCTACCGCTCATAAATGTGACAAAATCAGTATCAAACAGATATCTAGTCATATCACCAAATGTATCACTAGGAGTGGTATACTCAGTACAAGCTACCTGCTCAGATTTCCGCTTCAGGCTGTTGGGGTTCGGCTCTATCAGGGCAGGGATGGTGGCCTTCCCTCTCACAATGTCCTACATCTCCTGGCGGAACTCGTCCATCTCCTGTCTGAAGGTACTCTACTGATCCGTGAGGAGGCGGGCTATGTTTATCCAAGACAGGGTTCTCAAGGGAACCCGACGGGTAGCCTCTCTAGTATTGAGGCTGCTGGATCTGCTGCTGGTGCTGAGAGGGGTATGGGTGATGCTGCTGCTGCTGCTGCTGGTGAGGCTGATCTCGCCTCCAAGACTGTCCCTGCTGATAGGGACGAGGGCCATAGGACGACTGCTGCTGCTGTGGTGGTGGGTACACTGGGGGCTGCTGCTGCGGCTGGTGGTCTCTCTGAAGGCTGTACTGGCCACCCTGTCCTGATGGCTGCTGCTGGGGCTGGGTACCTCCGTTCCCACACCGGAATCCGGGATGGTCTCGTCGGATATCGGGCTGAGGGCGGTCATACCAAATCCCGTTGACATCCATCAACGGCTCTGCATCGTACTGGGCTGGCGGGAGTACTGCCAGAGGCTGATCCGACTCGTATACCACCATCTGCAAGTCTGAAGATGGGGGTGACTGGTAGGTGGGCTGCAGCTGCTGGTACGGCTCCACCTGTACAAGGTGAACCTGTCTAGGCTGCTGGTGTGAGCTGGAGCGTTGGAATGAGCTGCTGCTGCTGCCGTGATCGCCTCGCGACTGAAGATGGGGCTAGGAAGCCGTCTGTGCCTCCTGGAGACACAAGAGCTGGGTCTTCATGTCGCTCAGAGTCTGTGCCATCTGCTCCATCTGAGTGATGCCCTGGCACTGCTTCTTCTCAATCAGCTCCATCCAATCCAACTTCTCGCTAATGATGCCCATGTCCACAGCTGTGGACTCTGCCTGAGCTGCTACTACTGCGAACGAACTGGAAGGACCGGCGTCGACCCGTGCTATCCTCTGGTACACAGGTCCTGGATGCTGGGGTCTGCCCTGAGTGTACAACCGGGTCTGGGACATCACCATATAGTTCTCGGCCATCTCCTCGTAGATGTCCCAGACCTGGTCGTGATCCTTGGCGAAGTAAGACCCGCCACAAGAAGCGTTCACCAAGCCCTGAAGCTCTGGTGTCAGCCCGCTGAAGAAGCTCTGAACAAGGTTCGGCTTGGAAATGTCGTGGTGAGGGTATCTGTCGGTCATCTCTCGAAACCTCTCCCATGCCTCATGGAACTACTCATTGGGGAGTATGGAGAAGTTACTGATCAGGGCTCTCGCAGCATTGGTCCGCCCGAGTGGATAGTACTTGTGTAAGTACTCGGCACGGAGCTGCTCCCAAGTGTAGACAAACTTCCCCAGGTGCTTCAGCCAGGCGGCTGCTCTGTCTGCCAAGGAAAAGGGGAAGGCAATCATCCTGATAGTATCCTGGTCCACCTGACGATCGTGGACAGTACTGCAAATCATCTCAAACTCCTGCAGGTGGAGATGAGGCTCCTCAGTAGCCAAACCGTGAAACCAGGGAAGGAGCTGCAAGGTGTTCGGGGGGAACTTGAAGTCCCCCACGATGGCTGGAAGCACCACCTAACGGTGCGTCAGAATCGATCCGGGATTGTGGTTCTCCCGCATCGTCCTAGGTGGTCCTGCTCCTCCTGCAGCGGCTACCGCATCGTCGGGTCCTCCTCCTCCTCGGTTCTCGCGGTCAGCTCTCAACTGCTCTAGCTCTCTCCTCATCTCGATCATGAACGCTCCTTGATCCCTCAATTGCTGCTGAACTGAATCAAGTGAGGCGATCAGGGTGGAGTTGATTGTACCCTGGTCCAAAACGAAATGATGATCTCCTCGTGGACCTCCAGCGCGATCATCAGAACTGCCGGCCATCGTCTCTGAAAAATCAAAACAACCGAACTCAGGTGCCGATAAATCATCTGTCTGTCTCTCCTCTGGCACTGGTATCCCGGTCTCAGAAGAAGAAGGGTGGTCGAGAGGGAACAGGGTGGAGTCATACTCAGGTTCGGAGAGCGGGTCTGAGCTCCCACGAACCAACCTAGATGAATGGGCCGGAGTGCTAAAAAGCGGTGCGGCCAAAGGCTGCCTAAGAGACCTCCTGCCCATCATCGTGATCTGGGGAGTAGTGTGGATGAGATCTGGAAAAACTATGAGTACAAGAAAACCCCAGTTCACCAACGCAACGCAAGCTGAAGACCGTAAAGGTTCGGTCAATTTATCTTGTCAATTTTATTTTGGTGAACACTCAAGATATCAGAGCGATTACGTGACCTATTGGGATACCCGATACTCTCCCCAACCGACTGTCCCGCACAGAAGAGTCGGTAATCAATCAAGATGAGTACCGGAGGTCTTTACCTAGTGTACGGGTCACTCTCTCGCACAAGCAAACCAAGCAATGAGGGGGTTGCTCTCCCCAAGGACAAATTTTTAGTTCAAGTATCTTTTAGGGTCAATAGTTTTAGCAGTCCCAATTTTATTGTTTTTCTTTTTTAGATATTTTTCATGCCAGCAAAAATGCCTAACGAATTTTTCGGTTCTCCTGGTTATTAAGTCAAAAACAGGGGGGAGAAGACGAAAAAGCCGATACGCGAAAATCAATGATGCATGCAAAGATAGAAATGCATACCTGTCTCCAGCACTCTACATGCAATATGATCCGCGCAGAATTTAAAGACAGAAATAAAACTACCTAAATGGTGCAGCGGTAAAAATCGAGTCCTAAGCAGGCAACTTCTACTCGAAAGCACCGTCTAGCTGGTCACTCGCCCTCGATCCAAAGAGTCCGGTCTAGACCCACCCCTCCACTTCTCGACAGGTCAAGTTCAGGAGTAGCGCTTAACGGGGCAGGCTCGCGGCGCATAGGCTCTAAGGCAAGTGAGTCAGCTATTTTTATTAATCTTTTATTAGTAGGTCCAATTAACGATCTATAGATACGAGCAATCTATTAGGTGTGTGGATCCTACTGAGTATGGCACAATCAATCAGACAGTCGTAAAGCTAGGGGCTCGAGAAAAACCCACGTAAAACCGTAAAAGGCAGCGAAAAAAATATGAAACCGCGAAAAAAACCGCTAAAAAGTCTAAGGTAACTAAAGGGTCCCCCGAGCACACCGGTGCTCGGTGAAACAGACCGAAGAAGAAAGTCCAAGTCCTGATGTCCCTGTGTTTTTCTAATTCAAATAAGTGGGAAATAAAACTAATCTATTCCTCTCTCACTCAGCTCCTCTCTCGCTCTCTCCTGCGGCTCCGTGCAGAAGGGAGCTGCCTCCGAATCCCGTGGTTGCGCCGGCTCCTCGAAAGTCGCCGCCTCGGTCCTCAGGCCCTCGCAAGAAAGAAGACAAGTGTCAGACCAGATTATTTTAAAAAAAAATGTCAGAAATATATATATATATATATATATATATATATATATGCAAAAATCTCTACAAGAAGTCGCCAAAAGAAAACCGCGGGAAAAAATAAATCGACTACTAAGCCGTGCTCCCCGGCAACGGCGCCATTCTGATGACACGAAATAAAATCGAGCAACTAAGGATGGAAAAATATAAACAAAGGTCGTTGCGACCTCAGTCCGTCAAGAGCCTCTCGGTCAATCAAGAAAATGTAAAGCAGACCACCAAACAGAAATAAAAATAAAATAAAAGCGATAGCGGTCCTGGCTATTAGATTAGCATGGTATAGCGACCAGGGTCGGACTCAGGGAGCACGTGATAGTGGATTCCGATGATCGAGACTACAGCTAAGGTGGTCGGAATCAAAGGTCGTCGGCGACGACCGGATTTGGGCGAAAATTGAAATTAACGAACAGGAAGGGAAACTACGGCTACCTGGGTGAAGGATTCGACTGTGGGTGAGCTTAGGCAGCTCTGTGTCTTCACCTCGCGGGTCGTCGAGGCCCGAGGCTCGAGCTCCTGCTGTGGGCGGAGCACGGCGGCGCTTGCTCGCCTGATCAGTGGTCCGGTCACTCTCTCCTCTCTACGACACAGCCAACCTGGAGCTGTCACCTCGAGGGTGGTTGTGGAGGTCCTGGGATGAAGGAATGGGGAGCCAAAGATGCCAGAAAAAGGTGGCGGAGCTCGGATTTTATACTGCCAAGGGTCCGGCAAGATTCGATCGGGTAGGGCAGCGTGAAGCGCGGACACCGAGGCGGGCACGCCGGCGAGGGTGTCGGATGTGGCAGGAACGAAACGGACCCAGGGTTTAGGTATGGGTTTGTCAGATCATCACTAGAAAAGTGGGCGAAATCGGGTCAGAAGCGAAATCCGCTGGAAAAGGTGGTCCAAGGGGGGAGTTGACCGGAGGTCAACATTCCCCGTGGACCAATCAGGTGCAGCCATGTGGAAAATGATTAAAAATTCGATTAAAAATAGCAAATGGCTGAATTACTAAAAACTTAAAACATGAAATATTTTTGTTTTAGTTTTTTCTATTTTTTGGTGATTTTTAATTAATTTTTCAAAATAAAAATAGGGTATTTACGATATAGTACTATACATAGGTATATATACAATATTGATTTTTTATTTTTGATTTTTTATTAGTTATTTTTGTACATTTTTATTTTATTTGTATTATTTATATACAATGGTTAAATAAATAGATATGTACAAATATACAAGGTATATTTACAATATTATTTTTGGTTTTTAATTTTGTTCTTTTTATTTTGTTTTTATTTTTGTTGTTTTTATTTTATTTATTTATACCATAATAAAGAGAATATTTACAAAAAGTTTTGGAATTTTAATTTATTTTTTTAGAGGGTGAAATAAATATAGGAGTGGTTGTATGTACATGGTGGATGTATACACAAGTGGCTCTTTTTAGTATATTTTTAATTTTTCTATTTTTGTGTTGATTTTTATAATTATACATATATACAATATATACAAACCACTTTTATTCTATTTTTGGGAGGAAAATATTTTTATTGATTTATAGGTCTATTTACACACATGAGCTCCCTTATCTCTCTCTACTTGGGTATTTATGCGGTCAGGCCCGTGCTGAGGCCTCCCTTGGGATTAGGTTACTCAATATTTATTCTAAATATTTCCCTCTTTTTCTTTTTACTCTTTATTCTTTTATTTTTTTTGCACAAAAACATGCTAATTATAACTTTTTACATAATGCATGCTTGTGATAATTATTTGTATTTACATGAATATACATGCAGTTGCAAAGGTTTTTGTAGCTAAAATATAAGAATAAAGAGTGATGAATGGGTATTCATCACTCTTGATTAGTCTGCAAGTCTATGTTCACATGTCATCTTGATTAGTCTAAGTAGAATATCTCGTGCACAAGCATGGTTCGTTTAGAAAGTGACCTAACTTGAACAAGCACAATGCACGTAGCTCTTCATTGACGAGGTGGTGAGGAGGTAGAATCCTTTAGCTTGGAGTAGCACACGGGTGGAAACATCCGTCCTCCTCTAGGGAGGGTAGTGCATCTCAACCTAGTCTGGTGGTGTTGAAGTCTAAGGACAGGATGCCGTGGGTTGCAATAATTCTTCAAAAGAGGGATAGTCTACTAGCTCAAGAGGAAAAACTCTTGATGTACATGCTGCACCGTGTATATAGTTCAAAAAAAAGAAAAAAAAGAGAAAAAATGCAAGAACTCCAAAAAAATATAGACAGGACAAAAAAAATATTACCTGTCGGAGTGTGTATATTAGCAAAAAGTCTGCAGCTAGATGACTTGGCTACACTGGTCAGGCATCCCAGGATAGGTAGCTACACTGTCTACCGTCCATTCTTTTCTCTACCCCTTCCTCTTGAGCTGGTCGTACTTGAACTTAGAATGGAATACCCCGCTCCTCGAGGAAAGAGTTACTCGATCGGGTTATTGAGTTACCTTGTTAGAGGAGGCTGGTTCTGAGCCATTTCTGATGTAGAGAGTTACATCTCACTTACACATTACAAGTAAGAATCATAGTCATCAGAAATCTGCGTTTGAGGATTTGTTCTGACCTGACTATTGAGGCATCTTGAATAGAAGACTTGTGGAACTTGAAGTCTGTTAGGTCTTAAGTTCAGATCCCAATGAGGTTCCGCCACACAATTAATCCAAAGGTCGAGTTAAGCTCCATTTTCAGCTTTTGTTCATGACCTTGGTATGGAACCCAAAATCATTTCACTCTTGCATTTCATTTTAGTTGCTCGGGGACGAGCAAGGTTTAAGTATAGGGGGTTGATGAATATGTGATTCATCACTCTAAAAGTTGAAAATAGAGCTTTTTTCGCGAGTAATTAGAGGCATATTTGTACTTATATTGCATAATTAGCATTCATGCATGCATTGATAACATTTGCATTTTAGCATTCATATTTGCATAAAATAAGAAGCCAAATTCACTTTTAAATATTCACCTGTATATTACCTAAAATACCCCATTTGTATATATTTTACACTAACTCCAAATCCAATAAAACCAACTCTATTCTGTATATATAACTAACACTAAGTAAAGAAAAATATCAAAAAAATACTAACTTGCAAAATTGACCAATAAAATCCCAATCTAAGATGAAGACCTTAGACCTTAAAACGTACATATCTCTCCCATACAACCTCCGAATTAGGTCTACTCATTTTAAATTAATATACATTTTAAGATCTTCAAAACAAGACCAATTTCATTAAAATCGGAGCTCGTATGCAAAACTTGGGTTTTGGGCCCCTTTTGTATATTGTACATATTGACCGTTTTGCCCTTCATTTATTTTCTTAATTATTAAAAATCCAAAAAAATAGATTAAATTGTAGATATCCTTTTTCATATTTTCTCTAATTTTATTTTGATTTTTCTCTTATTGAAAAATGACAAAAAATTTGCAAAAGATAAAATGCGGTATTTTATATCTATAAGGTACAACCCAAAAATACATTTTTGTACAGATGATTTCCTTTGATTTTCAACCCTTCACGAAAGTTGTAGATCTCGTCGAGACGAGCAACTATTGTGTTGACCACTTTATGATTTAATCTCTTTTGTTATTTCTTTTTTATTTTCTTTACATTTAATCTTTGAATTTTCTAGGAGCGACATGTGGCCGTTCCTGGAGCCGCCACATGTCACCTCAATTTTTTATTTTTGGATTTATTTTTTATTATTTTAGGATTTTATTATTTTAATAATTATTATTTTAATTATTGTTATTTTTAGTAGCCTACTTATTTTATTTTTATTATATTATTATATTATTATTTATCTCACTTTTACCACTTCTTTTCTTCCACCCTACTCCAAGTCACCACTCCCTCCACTATCCCTCCATCTTCTCCACCTCTTTTCTAACTTTTCCTCTCCTCTTTATATTCTCACCTCCTCCACCATTTTTCATCATCCGCCGTTTTCGAGAGAAGTGAGGTCGAGCCCCTTTAACCTTCAGGTGACAGCTGTAGGAGACGAGTCGAGCGACGACAACCTCAAGGCGAGATCCGCAGCATCTCCATTGTCGTGTCGCGAGATCCGATTGGACTTGCCTAGCTTCTCGGCTTTTCGCCAAGTTTATCGAGGTCACAACCGGAAGCCGCACGACACGACTCCACTTTCGACGAACCACACAGGTAAGTATTTCTCTATCTTCTCTTGTAAATCTTTTTATCTAACGTTGTTTGTTTATATTATTTTTCAAACAAAAAAAATCATATCGCAATCATCAGCATCTACACCATTCTTGATCATCATTGCATTTTCCCACCACATCTTTCTTTTACCTCACAACATGACACACACACTCTCAATCTTTATTGCATTTTCATATCCAAGAAAAATACAAAAACATTACAAAAGAAAATACACAAAAAGATAAAAAAACAAGAACTTCGCGCTGCCGCACTATCCACGGCTTCCGCCGCTCACACAACCGTGGCCAGTCTCCCTCCTTTGCCATTAGTCGTCCGCGCAGCTCATCGCCACCTCACGGCTTCTTGCCTGCCATCCAAGCCACACCGCCCCCTGGCCGACGCCAAGCGGTTCCAGCCGCTTGCCTCCTCCCCGAGCACCAGACCGCGGCCTGCCTCCGAGTCACCGTTGGCCGTGCCCCACGCCGCCGCTGAGAGATCCGCTCGTGCTCCACTTGCGCGCCTCCCCAGCAGCCCCCGCACGCGGGCGCCTGCCGCCTCGCCACCCTCCGCCGTGCACGCTCCCCACGCTCAGCCCGCAAGCCGTGTCCGTCGCCCTCGTGAGCGGCTACACCACCGCTGATCCGCCCCGTCGAGGCCGTGCCCCGCTCCCGTCGACGCCGCCCGTCGCGCGCAACTGCGCCATCAAGCGGCGCCGCTCGCGCACTTCCTCCGCGCGACGCGCAGCTCGCCGTCCTCCGCCCCTTGCGTCGGTCGCCGCTCGGCACAGCCGTGCCGCGCCATCCGCGCACTCCTCCTCTGCGCCGTCCTCCGCCTTCCCGTGCGCCGCCATCACGTGCAAAGAACCCTAGCCGACCCATCTGCGTGAGAAGGAAGAAAGGAAAAGGTGGGGTTATTTTATTTTGGGAAAAGTATGTTCGTGTCCGTGCATGTTTTTATAATTGCATAAGTGCCCTTGTGCATACTTTAGTTTGTCTCTTTCAATTTCAGTGTTGCATTGATACCCCTGTCGTTGCATGATTATTTGGATATCAAACCAGCATCATTTTTTTAATGAAAAATAGCTTGTTGATGAATAACTAAATCTTTATCTCTTGGCTATTTATTTGCATTTTTGTGAGCATTCTACTATTTATTAAAAATCAGATACTGAAATTAATAGATATTTTGCCCACTTATTCTCTGAAATTCGTACATAGTCATTTATTGCTCCAAAAATTGCGAAAAAATTGTGAATGATGCCTTTTATTTTACTTTAATTACAGTCCAAATTTCGTCCAACTAGGAATTGTTTTGTGCATAAAATAAATTATAAAGTGATTCTTGTAATTAATTTTTAATTAATTCCACAATCATATTTTTGAGAAATTTCAACTCTCTTAGATTTCTTATTGAAATATCTATTTGAGATAAATCAATCTCTGGATAATTCGACTTTTCGAATTAATTAGGAATTAAATACCTGTAGTCGCTCTATTTTCAGTAAAATATTCATAAAAAAATCAAAAAGTTTCAGAAAATTCCAAAAATATTAGTTTAGCTTCATTCCATCATATTTAACTTTCAGTAAATTTTTCATAATTTCTGCACATCATTTGCATGATAAATTGCACAAAAAACCCAAAAAAGTTCGTATTTTTCATGTGTGAATTTTAAATCCAAAAATTCCAAAAAATACATTTGCATTCATCATTGGATTAAGTTTAAAGGAAAAATATAATTTGGCTGATTTGTACTAATTTTATATTAAAATTAAATTTGGCTAAGTTGTTGATTTCCTTAATAACTTAATTCATCCGCATTTGTGCTTTGGCATTTATATTGCATAAAAAAATAAAAAAATACCACTTGGAAAACCGCAATCTAATCCATCTAGCTTGATCCCGAATTGTTCCTTTGCCTCCTTGAGTCAACCCTGGGGCTTGCCCAGGCTAAACAAAATAAAACCGCGCATTAAATTCATTCGTTGATTATTCGATTTGTGCGGTTATTTTTAATCGACGCAGATCTATCCGATTGTAACAAAATAGTCTATCGGACATTATTAAAAGGGTAGGTCATCCGTGTTCATCAATCAACGAACTGCAAGAGGGCTCTAGATTTCCTAAGAGGTTCGAGATTAAGTCGCTCATAGAGAGTTGTAGGCATTATGTTAATTGAGGAGCCATTATCTAGGATAGTGCGTGCAAACGCGATGACATCTACATGACTCACTACATAGTGTGCACCCATGTCTCTTCATTTCCTTGGAAACGAGTTCTTTATTGCACAAGTCGTGGCTACTGACAGAACGTGTTTCTCAACACGACTTTTGGTCTTCCTGCTAACCCTAGTAGGTGTGCATCTCACCTTAAGGTATTTCTGAAATGCAGGAGTCATTTCCACGTACTTGTCAAAGGGGATTGTGACCTTAATATATTTGTTGCAGAATTCAGCCATCTCAGGGTCATCTTTTTGGATTTTTTTTGATTTTCTTCTTTCCACCCGTAAGAGCTCAGGGGAAAGGGATTATTGACTCTAACTCATGTTCTGAAACTGAAATCTTTTCATTGAAAGTTGGAACTGAGTTATGTACACGACTCGGACTCTAAAACAGACTCGAACTCTGACTCGGACTAAAAGAAACATGCTGGGGCAAAACTAGTGATGCATCTTCCGCTTCTTCTGGATGGTCCTCCTCAGATGGAGGTGCAGGCTCTTCATCAGTTTCGACGGACTCAATGATGATGAGGGTTTGCTGCTTCGAGGACCTAGAAGTTCTCTTCTTTTGCAATTGGTGGTGACGGTGGTGGTGCTCCTCTTCTTCTTCCAAGTTCTCAGGTAGAGACTTGGCGGCTCCTTCCGTCCGTGCTCCTGCCCGATCAGGTACAATCATGGTCCTTCCGCTCCTGAGGGACATATGATTTACATTATCATACGAAAGGATCTCATGTTCAGATAAAGACTTATCTGAATAGTATACCTGATCACGAGGTCGGTTCCGTCCTTCATTTAGGCTGTTTGGATTATCCTGAACCTAGGCGGGAATTGGGATCTTTGGCGCCATTTGTTGGTCCTGGGTACGAGAAACACGATTCAGATCGGTTCTCATATCCAGATAGTCATTCTGGATCTGTTGGACCCTATCAGACAGGGTCTGGATCGCCAAGGTGAGGGACTCCAATTCAATGGGCTAAGCTAGCTGGTGATGTTGATTTGCAGATGAGGTTTTGTACTGGCCCTGTTGGCCATGCCGATACTGTTGATGCTGTTGGACGGGCTCTGTTGGAATGCACGTTGCTGCTGCTAGTGCTGCTGAGGCCGGTACCCTTGTTCGGGTATTGACTGAATAAAGTGCGGTGCAGGGACGACCTTGGTTTCTTGGTAAGCTGGGGCTTGTCGGTGAGGCTGACCATTCCCCATCTCTACATGTCTGACGATGGGGTCACGGCTATAACAAAGCCCGTTGATCTCGTACACCTGCGAGGCTCATTGTATCTGGTCTCCACTTGTGGGGGTGCATGCTGGTCCTACTGGGTGTAAGTCTGATCCCAGCTACTCTGAGACCCCGGTGCATGTTCCTGTACAAGATGGACTCGATGTACAAGTACGGGTGGTGCAGAAGGGGTAGGTAGCTTTATCTTAGCTACCTTCTCAGAAAGTTCCTCCACTTGCTTCGGTAGACGTGATAAAGAGTCAAGGTCCACGACTCTCTTGTGGATCAGCTCGACCATGGTTAGCTTGTCAGTAATCATCCCCATGCTGGGAATGAGGTCCTCTGTCAGATCTGCTAAAGTCCTCCGAGTTGTCTCATTGGATAAGATTGATGGAGACAACTGATAACCCATGGTGGCCTACGACCTGCCGGTTTCTGCCATCTGCTCCAGTATCTTCCATACAACATTCTCATTTTTATTCAGATAGCTTCCTCTGTAGGTGGCACTTACTAAACCCTACATCTCCGGAGTCAGACCACAGAACAAAGTCTGGACTAAGATTGCCTCAGAAATGCCATGGCAAGGGCATTTTTGAACTAGGTTATTAAACCTATCCCAGGCATCATGGAATGGTTCACCGGGTCCCTAGGAAAAACTAGCAATCATTGTTCTCATTTGGTTAGTCCTACTGAGAGGGTAGAACTTCTTCAGAAATAAGTCCTTGAACTGCATCCAGGTTGTACATATGACCCCTAGGTTCTTCAGCCAATGTGTTGCCTTATCTCCTAAGGCAAATGGGGTAGCCTTCAATCTAATGTAATCCTTGCCCAACCCTAGGATGGGTAAGGTTGTTGCAAACCAGCTCGAAGTCTCGGAGGAAGGCATATGGTTCTTCATGGGCATTTCCGTTGAACTTCGGTAGCAGACTAAGGAAGTTGGGTTTAAGCTCAAATGCTTCAGCGGGAACCGCTGGTGCCAACCAACTTAGTATCTCATTCTCTGCTGAGTTGTAGGCATCAACCATCGGTCGGTCGACGCCTCCTGCCGCAACGATTTGTCCCATTCTAGCCGTGAGATCTGCATTTTGTTGTTCGGCTGTGGTGAGACGATTAAGAATTTGCCGCAACTGTTCCTCGTCTGGTGGCTGCTTAGGCGGGCATCTTGTCCTCTAGTCTTGGGTATGAAACAAGGTTTGTGTTAGAGGACAAATCAAGGAAGGGATTCTTACCGAGGCGATGGTCTTCCTCGGTAAGCTCAGAGGAGAGGAAAGGGTTGGTTTGAGAGTAACCACCCTGGGTGTGAGGGAACCCAGAACTCAAGAGGGCCATGAGTCCTGGGTGGTCCAAGGTGAGCTTGGGCCGATGAAGAGGAGTTTCGTGGGGGGCTCAAAGAGAGATTGGTGAATAAAGAGTCGATATCTTCCCAGTCACTAATCTTGATTTGGCGAGAAGAAATGGAGATCTAAGTGAAGATAGGATTTGACTCCTACCTGAAGCAAATAATTCAATCCAAGACCCTGGGTTCACACTCAACACAGTGGAGGACTCGAAATTGAGTTCCAATTTATCTTGTTAATTTTAAGTGTGATTTTTCAAGCAAGCTAGCAAGGAGTTACGCGACCTATAGGGAAGTTGGCTCAGAGCCCGATGCGTCGTCCATGTTTAACATGTTGCCTAACATATCGCCGGTCCTCCCTTTCTTCGCTCCTATCCGGAGTTGGGGACTCAAAGACCGTGCCCCTATCTACCTGCAACCAGGTGGAGGCTGACAAAGCTAAGCCTTATCGCGAAGTACCGTTGGTTCGCCCCTATCTACCCGCAAACAGGCGGAGGCTACTTGGTACTGGTCAATGAATTTGAAAATATCCAACTCATGATATTTGCTAGGATCAGTTGGCCCGTGATATGGAAGGCGGGTATTTGGGCTCTACCTTAAGGTGTTCATACACCCTCAAGTACCCTCACTCATCCTGAAAACAAGGTCGGGGATTAGTCTCCCGAAGATAATTTTTCCAATTTTATTGATTTTTTTGGTCAATAATGTTAGCAGTCCCAGTTTTAAGTTAAGTTCTCACTTTTTAGTCCAACCACACAGCACGCCTATCGTCCAGTCCTAATTTCCGTTTAATTTAAGTTTGAAAAACTGAGGGGGAAATCGAGAAAAGCCAATGCATGAAAAACAATGATGCGTGTGCTGAGTTAAGAAGACTTACAGTGATCCCTTCGCTTTTATGCAGGATGCAAAACACTATTGAAATTTTTACACTACATGCAAACGCAGACGACAAAATTCGCTCCTAGACAGGCAGTTCTATAAGCGAGTGAAGAACAGGTAGATTTGGCTAGATCTACGGTCTAAGTGCATCTTTTAAGTATATTGTGTGGTCCTAAAAATTACGAGCACAAGCAATTCCTAAAGTGGCTCGAGGAGCCGCTAGTGCAAGCCTAAATTACAATTCAAACCACACAGCACACAAGGACACAATTCCACTATTTTTACACGCGCGAGAACCTAAACGGGAACCGCTGGAAATGATGCGAAAAAATGTGGAAATAAATAAATGTACAAGTTCTCTCAAATCACTCAAACAAATTACAATGAAAATGTGGAAATAAATAAATGTACAAGTTCTCTCAAATCACTCAAACAAATTACAATGCGGGTTCCTTGAAGCGTCTTCGACTCCGGCGTCCCTCGTACAAAAACAACTTGAGGTCAGATAGAGAACGACACAAGAATGCATAAATTTAAAAGACAGAGAAATATTCACAAGAAAAACCACGGGTCAGACTACCCATGGATTGAAAATCAAACAATCAGAATTTCACTGCAAATTAACCTAAGCCGTGCCTCCCCGGCAACGGTGACATTTTGATAACCACTCACACTACCCTTGTTAATTTGAGTAAATTAATGTTCAAATTAATTAAGATCGTTTGTTGCAGCCGGATAATGAGAGCAGATCAAAAACCACTTTTAATTTAATAAGTCAATTTCGAGTGGCAATTTTTTTACTTGGTGAAGTCCAAGGTCGAACTCAGGGAGGCATCTGTCTCCTTAGGTGAATTTCTAGCAAAGTCCAAGTGTGTGATTTTCGGGGAATAATTTTTTTTGGTCTTTTTCTAATTTCTATGCAAGACACATGCAAAAATCAAGCCAATTTAGATGTTAAATCAGAAATATGTTCAAATGAAGTCCAAAAATGATGAAAATCGGCCAAGTGATGAAATATGGTAAAATTAAGCTACCCTAATTTTTTGGAATTTTCTGACACTAAATGAATTTACTGCAAAATAAACATGAATGCAGGGTCATTTTAACTAATTTAATTTTGAGAAATATCAAATCACAAAATTTTAGGGAACTAAAATTATCCTAGATCGATCTAATAATGAGGAATCCAGGAAAATTGTCAGACCTTAATTTTAAGTGAATCTATAAAAAATAAATTAAGGAAATCACCAATTAATTTATTTAGGCCTCGAAATGTGTACAAATGAGATGAAATTTTTATGCCATGCTAAGTTAACTATCTTAGGGCTACTGTGCTTTTTTGGGAATTTTTGGAGTTATAGAGAATTAAGTATTAATTAAAAGGTCCGATTGGGCAAAATATCACAGAAATAAACCAATTAATTAATTAAAACTTCCACTGCTATCATAAAAAATTGACAATTGTCACAACAGATAAAGGACAAGTTACACTACAACATGCAATTTTTGGAATTCAAAAATAATGCAGTATGGACACCTAGGTATGCGTGCAAAGATAGCAGTGTAATTGCAATACAGAAAATTAAAATTACATAAAGATAAATATGATGACAGGGACTTATATGCAATTACCTAGAATGTTGGGGGATGGAATGCAATTTCTCCACGGCTACATGTGCTCCTCACGTGGGGGTGCTTCACAGGGACTGATTTGCAATATCTAAAAGTTCCAGGGGCTTCTGTGCAATTGACCCAGGCGCAAGTGCTGCTCACGTGGGGCACCTAGGTTCGGGTGGCGTCGGCGGCTCGGGACGAGGCTCGGGCACCCTGGAGGTTCGGTTGAGGCTCGGAGAAGCTTCAGGTGGTCCGAGCCTAGAGGTTGGGGAAGAGGCTCGGACCCATCTACGTGGCGCAATGGGCACTGTTGGTTCAAGGTCGATCCAACGGTTGTCGGTGGCTGGCGTGTGGCACGATCAGAGACCGTCAGATCTGGATCGATCCAATGGTGCTAGGGAATCGAGGAAGAGGAGCGACGTGGCTCGCTACGGACCGTTCGATCACTGATCGATCCAACGGTGATGTGCTGCTCCGGTCGTGGACACGTGGCTCGCTCCTGTTCGTGGGATCACGAGTGATCCTACGGCTCCTGTGCTGCTCCGGATGTGGACGACGTGGATGGCTAGGGACCGTTCGATCAAGATGATCGAACGGTGGCTGTTCTTCATCCTCAACGGTCCTCCGCCACCTACGGAGGAGTTGGCGGGTCTCCGACGAAGGGCCGTCTGCTCCGCCTGTCCCTCCAGGCGTTGATGAAGGTCGATGGCGCCTCTGAAGTAGCTCGGAAGATTTGCGGTGGTGCGGCGAACCGTCTGAGGGTCCCAGGCATGAAGGAGGCGCGTCGGAGCTTGCTGTCGATGAAGCTCGACGGGGGCTCCGGTGAGCTTCCGACTAGTGAATGAACGAGCACCTGCAAGGGGTTAACTATATAGCCGAAGCACGTGGTGGGTTCGTGGAGATGTGGGAAGTGACGAAGAGGCCTAAGGTGGAGTGTAGGTGATCCGGCGATGGTGCTCCGCCCAGGTGGCGGAGCTGGAGTCGATGGAAGGTGAAGTGTGCTGTCGGAGGGCGATAAATGGAGCGCGAACGTCAGAGCTCCGTCGCGGAGCTCGGTGAGGTTAATATGGAGCGAAAGGATGAAGGTGGACGGCGAATAAAATGGGAGAAATCAAAGGGAAAATTAAAACGAAGATCAAAGGAAGATGGAGGAGGTTACCTGGGTATTGGAGCTTGGATTGGAGTTCCAGGTCGTCGCTCGAGGGATTGGTAAGGTCCCGAGCTCAAGCAGCTTTGCGGAAGAGGGGCTGCAACACGGTGGTGGTGCCGTGGATCTCGCCGGAGAAGAAACCCTTCATCTCTCGAAGAATCAATCGATTGTTGTCACCAAACGGAAGTTCTGAGCTCTAGGAACCTCTCTGGAGTGGCGGGTGGGTGCGAAGTTGGCCGATGATGGTGTAGTTATAGGATGAAGTTGACGGTCAGGCTGGTGAGAGGTGATGTTCATGGAGGTCGTGGAGCATCTATGGTGAACGTCGTGGGAATAGAGGGAGTTGGCGAGGATGAGGGACGAGTGGGGGTGGTCGTGGAGGCGTTGGCGGTCAGCAAGGGTGGCTAGAGTGCGACCGAAAATGGAAAGGGGCAAGCCCCTCACGCAAGCTAGAGATCGTGGGAGAGAGGGGCACCAGAGGTGGAAGACAAAGTCCCGGCCGTTGGATCTCTTGATCCAACGGCCCAGATCGAGGCGCCATGGAGCGTCTAGGATTAGATCAAGGGCGAGGCGATCTGAGCGTCAGGAGGCCACCACGTGGCGCGATGGGGGCGATGCACGAGCGAAATGTGGAGATTAAATGAAGGGCTTCGATCGGGTGGTTAGAATTAAAGTGCTAGTGAACGGTGCAGATCGAAGAGCTGAAGGCGAGATCTGATGGCGTATAATGCGCCACGTGGCATGCTGTAAGAGAGGCGTGAACATGCGGTTCAGATGAGAAGGGGGAAATGATCAGACGGTGGAAGTGAAAGGGCACACGTGGAGGTGGTTGGCCCATTGGATAAAAAGAGAAATACAACGGCTGAGAGCAGGGGCGGCTAGGGCAAGGGGAGCGGGCCGCGTGGCGCAACCAGAGGGCGCCACGTGGCCAGCTCTGATTGGCTGAGAAGAGAAATGAGTGTAGAGAGAGAAGGAGGTCGAATTTGGAAAAACTCAAAACATGAAAGTTGTAGATCTTGATGAGATCTACACGTTTCATGTGGACCAAAGACGAAGATGAGGTCCAATACGATATAAAAATAAAAGTGTACAAATATAAACTTACATAATATACATAGAGGCCCAAAAACCCAACTTTTTCGTATGAGCTCCAAATTGGATGAAATCAGTCTCATTTTAAAGGTCTTTTAATGTGTATTAATCTGAAAGTGAGTAGACCTATTCTGGAGTTTGTATTAGGGGGCTATGGGCATTTTATGGATCATGGATTCTGGGGCTTTATTGGATATTTTACATAGGAGATTTCTGGCTTTCTTCCTTATATTATTAACTAAAGTGTACATATTATAAGGGAGAGGTTATTTTAATGAGTGGATATTTTACAAGTGATCTTCGCTTCTTATTTAATGCAAAATGTGAATGCTAAAATGCATGTATTATGAATGCATGTATGAATGCTATTTACGCATTATAAAGGAAAACATGCATCTATTTACTCAGGAACAAGCTTCTATTTTCAACTTTTAGAGTGATGAATCACAGATTCATCATAACCTTATCTGTTGTCATGGCCAGTACTGACGAGAGTAGGACGGACCACATATGTTGCAACCCGCTACCCCAATGCTCTCCGACTAGACAACATATCCACCTCGGGAAAGGATAATGCAAAATAGATCACTTTGTACTTGAGGTGATCATCGGTTCTTCAATCGAAATTATACCATATAATAATAATCAAAATAATTTTGATTAACATTATAATGATATTTTTTAAACAAATCCCAAATCCTATTCGAGCGACATGTTTGTCGGAATGTAGATCATGTAGATCATGTAACCAATTAGTGATCTAGATCACTTCTAATCAAATATTGGTTAAAGTAATGTAATTTAAGGAAAGAACTATTATCAAATATTTAACAAATATTCATGCACAATTATTCCAGGAAATTAAGTAATTTAATTTCACTAATTTATTAAATGACAATCACTAGGTTCTTGATTAGGAAAGTATTTCAGCAGTGACCCTCACTTACTAAAATTATCATATCTCAATCATTTTAAATCCCAATTAAGCAAAATAAGTTCCTAAAGTTTGCTAATTTGATTTACAACTGAACTTAAGTACTTTGCATTCATTTCAAAGCGTTCCAAATCCCCAATTAACTCTTTAATTACGTTGAGATTCGCAGTCCCCGAAACTGTGGATACATGTTCACTAAAATGAGCATAATGTGAGCAAACGGCATCGAAATCACGTAAACTCAGATCCTACGATTTCCATATTTAATGGGAAACAAAATACAATCATTATTTATTATTTAAGCAATTTAAATAGTGCCGAAAATAATCTCAAAATAGAGATGCAAAAATGAAATGGAAGAGAACTTTTGCAAACCTTAATGAACCCAAGTCGTCCTCGGTTCATGGATCGCATCCAAAACCTTCGACATAAGGCTCTGATACCACTTGAAGGATATGGTTATATCCTCAAGCGCATCACGGAAGCGTGAGCGTCGTATCGAATACGACGAAAAATGACTAGTCGGACTAGTTGGTCTATGCAGCGGAAATTAAAAATTTTTTATGCGACGAAACCACATGATCCAAGAACACTTCTTGGATCATTTCGTCTAAACCACAAACAAGTAGTAGGATTACCTATTGAAGCATGGTTGCGATCGAGTCTCTAAACAAAGAGACCTTCTGTCTCAAGTCCGGTCCGACGGAGGAGACGCTTGCGAGCGCGGGGATGAACCGCGTGCTTCTCGCAATCCATGTTGATGATCCAAGCGGTGAATCTCGTGATATTGACACACGAGATCTGACGTATTCTTAACGAGAGAGGCGCACCGAAGGATATGGAGATCCACGAACAACCCACCGGGCAGCATAATGACGACGCTGCGGCAATGGAGACTCTCTCTAGGGCATCCATGATGGACGACCATGAGAGAGGAAGAGAGAGGGCTAACATGTAGAGAGAGAGATAGAGAGACTTATGTTCTCTTGAGTGTAAAGAAGAGCAATGGGGTGCCTCTCTTTTTATAATATTTTGGGATCCATGGATCTCAATCCATGGGCAACACAAATCCAATGGCTCTCATTGATTTCTGTTTCTTTTAATGGCTAAGATTTGTGTTGGTAAAAACCAACAACAATTAATTCAATTTATATTAAATGTATATTTATAAATCAATATAAATCAATACCAAATTAAATCAATCAAGCATGAAGATTATGGAATGAAGATTGCCTCCTTCCATAATATTAGATTTGGTGGCAATCTCATGCAATCTCATGAGAACTCGTGTGCTAACATTATTCCATGGAAACCTCTAAGATTTACAACAACACTTGTTGTAAATTATTCTACAAAAATAATTGATAATTATTTTGTGAATATTACAATCTTGCCACTGGAAAATTGTGAATTATATTCACAACACAAAATAAAATGCGAATTACATTTTCAAATAATTGTCCAATGTGAATCCAATTCACATCAAACTTTAGTTAACAAATGAAATTACAAATAGCTCTCTCTAATATATTATACATCACATTTATAATATTTATGACTAATATGGATATTTCTATCCACGTTTTTCATATCCATGATAATTAAATCATATTTAATCATTATGGATCTCTATTCTCGTGTGCCCAAGTAATATGAATCGCATTCACATTATTCACATCTTTGATAATCAAATCTCAATTAATTATCTAAGATAACTCTCTTTATAATATAAATCGAATTCGTATTACTCATGATAATTAAATCACATTTAATTAACTATTTTCTTAATGCTCGGATACTTATATCAACAATGAAATTATCCTAAACTCTTTCAAAGATAATGCGCTTTCTCCGCGAATACTTGGATATAAGAACAGGGCGATTGTATTGTTCTACGTATAGTGACTTGGATATTGAGATCATATCTCAAATCCAGATCGCGAGCCTCCCATAGATGCTTGATTAAATGAGGACTGCAAATCTAATCTTCTCATTGCATCTGAATCAGATTCAGATCAATGTCCAACATTTGGACCAAGATCAGATTCCTTCTCTACTGAGAGGAGTCACTAAAATGCAGAACCATTTCATCACTCCCTAGGAATGGAAGCGTCATGGTTATACAATCGTTTATGATCACATCACCCTTAGGTATTCCTAATACCTGTACGTCTGGCATACTGGAAGACTCAGAATAAACCCGAAGTATTAGATCAACTTTACATTGTCTACTTCGGGGTTCTATCTGTATGTTTCTCATTCGATCATTGGGAGTCGGTATTGATCATATACTTTCCAAAGGCATATATCATACCTAGGTCTTGATCATATACTTCCTAAAAGTATATATCAAACCTACAAATTCAGTCAAGCTTCCAAAGCGAGACGACCGTGCGCACGCAATTTGATTCTTCCCAATATCTCATGAGTGAGCTCATGCCTTCCGGTTCAATAAATGAACCTGTATGATCCCTTTCAGAGATCGTATTACTCATATGCTCGTATATGCACACCAACGTGCCGGTGTATAGACCTTGGTTAGGTCATCAACCTATTGGTCTGCCAAATGTACCTACTCAGACATATAGTAACACATCTGTCTCCGGTCAGAGGATCTGTGCCTGTATCGTGACAGCATACGATATGGGACTTTGGTTATCTCGATCTTGTTAAGTCAACTCTTTGACCTAACTAATCTAACACCTTCGAATCTCTAATCCTATTCAGAGGACCTGCATCAAGAGGTCGGTAAGATATCGGCCTAATTGAGAAAGGATTGCCATCTCCTACTCAAGCTGGAGATCTCTCTTAACAATCATTTCACCGTGCTTGATGAATCCTCAATCTAACTCTTTAGATATTCATCCAAGCACCAGCCTCTATGATTCAGTTATTGAATCAACAGTTGTATGATCATTATGATGGCCATGGTACATAACCCTAATTGTACTAAGGGACCTATTATGCAATTTACTCATTCTTTATTTCAGATTAGGGAATGATATTCACAATAACATTTATTGCATAATGGCTCATCGTGGGCTCGCATGTCAAATAGGTACCACTATCTAGTCTTTAGGAAATTCCCCCGTAGTGACTTGGATAATGACATCACATCTCAAATCAAGATCTTGAGGACCTCTTATAGATACCTAATTAGATCAAGGTCTTAGATCTAATCTTCTCATTGCATATGTATCACATTTGGTTCAATGTCCAACATTTGGACTAAGGTCAGATCACTTCTCTAATAAGAGGGGTCAGTAAAGTTCAGACATGTTTCATCACTCCGTCAGAAAGGTAGCGTCATGGTTACAAAACCGTTTGTGATCACATCACCCTCACGTATTCCTAATACATGTACATTCTACATACTAGAAAACATATAATAAAAATCCGAAGATATAGATCAATTTACATTGTCATATTTAGTGTTTTATCATCAAATTTCTCATTAGGTCATTGGGAGCTGGTATCAATCATATGTTTTCCAAAATAACATATCATACCTACGTATTCTTGTCATGCTTCCAAAGCAAGATGACCATGCTTGGAATTCGATCGATCCTAGTATCTCATGAGTGAGCTCATGTCTTCCGATTCATAAGTGAATCTATATGATCACTTTGAGAGATCATATTACTCATATTTCCTTGTAGGCACACTAGTACGCCGGTGTATATACCCTGATTAGGCCATCAACCTATCGATCTGCCAAATATACTTACTTAGACACAGAGCACCACATCAGTCTCCGGTAAGAGGATGTGTGCCTTTATAATGTAAGTATAAAACATAGGACCTAGTTATATCTTTTCCATTAAGTCTACTCATTGACCAAACTAATTTGACACCTCCGAATCTCTATTCCTATGTAGAGGACCTACATCAAGAGATCGTGAGATATCAGCCAAAAGAGAAAGAATTTCCATCTCCTACTCAGGCTGGAAATCATCTCCTAATGGTCATTTGATGGTACTTGATGAGTCCTCAATCTAACTCTTTAGATATTCATCCAAGCATCAGCCTCTGTGATTCAACAGTTGAATCAACAATTGTATAATCATCTAGTTGGTCGTGATACATAACCATATTGTATTGTGGGACCTTATAATGCATTTGTTTACTTAATCTCAGATTGGGAGTGAAATAAACCAATAACTTTTATTGATAAATCAACATTACAGAAATATTTATTGTAGGAATGCTTCACCTTGGGCTCGCATGGCTAACACCACGAACCTCTTTCAAGGACCTTGTAGGTGTGGAGCTCATCAGGAAGAGGAAGAGACCTTTAGCGAGGGATGTGGTGGATGGAGGCAATTGGGATCAAAGATTCAAGTTTACTGGAGGCAAGTTCTTGGGGATTTCTTCCAGATCCCTCCTTCACCGCCTGATCAAGCATTGGGCCCAAACCTAATCTGACCCCTTGAATCTAGTCAAAGTAGTACGCCATCAGCTGTCGTTCACCATGCTACATGGAAGAGCCTCCGCCCTCCGATCTGCACCACTTAAGCGGGGTAATTGCATCACAACCCCCTTCCTTTTTGTATTTACATATCAGTCTTATAAATATTTAAATAAGTTTAAATGTTTGTGCAAAAATTGCACAGACCCCTCTTTGAGTTTATTATATATTGCATAGGGGTCCACACCAACTCTACTCATGTGGTCCCCCATGTGAGTTGGGCTATTTACAAAAGATCCATCCAAGGTTTATATATATAAATATAAATATTTGTATATAAAAATTGTGTAATAGTGTAAAACTTTTTGGTTAATTTGCACAAACACCCTTAACATATTTTTTTATTATTAACATACCCTTGGTAGCACTATATAATTAATTTTGTGTCTTTTATTATTTATTAAATACCTCATGTACTTGAAAATTGTGGAAATATTATAGGATATGCTTTAAATGAGGTTCATTCATGCCGTGATTTTTATTTATCAATTCATTGCAATTCGTGTTTATTAAAAATCATTAAGCGCTATTTATTCCTTGCTTAGATATAAAAATAAAAAGCTTATAAAACCATACTTAAAAATTCCAAAAAAATAAATGTTATATATTGCTATATAATCTAATTCCTTAATAAAAATCGCAAAAAATACAAAAGAAAAAGCTTCAAAATTAGAAAACCCCTTTAACCCAAAAAAATAGAAATTTTTATATAAAATCTAAAAAATATTTTTCTTTTATATATTTTTATTTATATTATATACTATTTATTTAAAATATTTTTGTGTATTTTTAGACTTATTATCTATTTTTAAAACTCAAAACAGTCCAGCCTATTTATTAACTCCTTATTTTGCAGTATTTAATATTTTAAAAATACATAAAAATTATCAAAAATAACAAAAAGCAAAAAATAGAAAACATGGAAAACACAAAATGATTTTCTTTATTAAATTTGAGTACTTTTAGCTATATTTATAAATATAAAAGCCTATATTATACGTGAGGTATGATCCGGTAAAAGCCAAAAATCATGAGAGCATGAGAGTAGTAAGTCTCGACCATTACATTATGGTGATCTTTCTCCTCTGCCAATCAACCAATGTGTGATGACCATAATCTAGTGGTCCAGACTCACTACTCTCATGGTCTCACAATTTTTGGCTCTCACAAGATCAGCTTACAAACATGCATATTATTACTTATGTACTTATTATAATTAACATCATTATTATAAAAACCTATATAAATTTTAAAACCTTTAAAAAAATAAAGATGATTGTACCTATACATTTTATGAATGTTTACATATTTATTATATATTATGTATAGTACTTATATTATACATAGTATTATATATACTTATTACATATTAAAAAGAAAAAAAACTAAAAATCAGAAAAATATAGAAATAAAGTATAAAATATAAAATAAAGACATAAAAATACATAAAACTTAAATATAAATGAAAACCCACAAAAATTTAAAAAGTACAAAAAATAGTTATTGTTTATTTTTGCAGACAATAATTATTTTCTATTTGCATATTTGCTCTCTGTGGTTCGACCCCTTTACATGCTTGACTATACACATTTATTTCTAGGTATAATAAATTTCACCTTGCACAATTTCATTTAATTATCATTATTGTGGCTTTATTGTTGATTCATTTGATTGTTGATATCCGAGAGCCGAGAGAGGTGTCGATATAATGATTGATGGATCCGACTTGTCGGACATAACAATCCCTCCAACATCAGATGTTAGGATCCCTCAACGATCATTTGTCTATCAGGCACAAGAGAGGATCCTTGTTCCAATGAGAGGGAGAGAAGAAAATACATAAACAAATACCCTCCATCAACCGACCCTTCATATTCACTTTTAAGACAAACAACTAAAGAGACGGTGAATTGGATGCAAGAAATGTTCTATTGTCTAGTGTTTAGGATTGGGTTCTTTGGATAGTCTCTCGGAATAGAACTTTGGGTGATGCTTTGACTTTACTCTTATAACTATAGTCCACACTAAATGTCATATCTTTATTATATATAAAGAGAGTCTCGTGATTATAGAAATTGGATACCTTTTGACTAGAGCTTGGTTCAGCTTAAATTTTAGGATCACTAAAACTGAGAGTTCTTCAAAAAGATCTAGTCTTGTATTTCACATGAATAGTCAAGTATTAATCCAACTCCTTCATTCTTTATTTGCTCGAGGACTAGAAAAGTTTAAAATATAGGGGGATGAATCCGTGATTCATTATCTCAATATTAATCTTAGTTTAACTCCCTGACAAACATCAAATAAATCTTCCTAAATTCAATAAATTAATAAAATACAACTCCTAATAAAAATGAATTGCTAATGTATATTTATCTTTCAAATAGAATCATGAAATAATACAGAATAAAAATCACAAAAGATATCTTAAAATGTGCACATATTCACCTATAAAAATCCCAATGCTTCCTAATTTTTAATAAAAATTCATACTAACTCCTTTTGATGTAATTCTACTTTTATATTTTACATAAAAATGAATATAAAAATAAAAAAATAACTCTCACTGTGAATAGATATTATAAGTCTTGAATGAACCGAAAAGTCATAATGTCTAACTTCTCGGTTGAATTCCTATTTTGTATGAACTCCAAATTCAAAAACATACTTTTAAAGTTCAAGTTTTTAAATTATCTATCCAATTAAAGTGATTTTATCAAAATCGAAGCTTTTCTAGAAAATGTTCATTTTGGGACCTAGTTGTATACTCTATATATGTACTAACTTGACACTGACATTTTATGTACAAACTTAATAACTTTTATTTCTTTCTTCTTATAATAAATCCTTTATAATCTAATATAATTAAGTATGTAATATAAAAATAAAAATAAATTATTATATTGTTGAAAGCAATGCATAGTGATTTCGTATATTGTGTAAATATTGATCTCTTCTCCTTTTTTTCTTACATTTTCTTATTTATCAAAAATACAAAAAATATATATTTATGCTTTAATTTATTTATAGTATTTTTATATTTTTTTTCTAAATATCTTTAATTGAAATTTCAAACAAAAAAGAAAAGTCGTAAATATGTGTTTTATATTTAAAATGCAATCTAAAAAATATTTATTTTCTTGTAAATAATGTTTGGTTTAAATTTCATGATCTACCTGGAAAATGTATATCTCATCTTGATCTACATTTTCCACATTGATACTTTTGTATTTTTTTTATATTTATTTTTAACTTATTTTAGTAGCATACTTTCTATTTTTCATTTTATTTTCATTTTTTCTTCCAATTTCCATTCTTTCCTACCTCTTACTCTAATTCGCCAACTCCCATTCCACCCCATTTCCTTCCTAACTTCATGATCATCATATTCCTTTGCTCTCTTATGAAGGATATGGAATTATCCTCAAGCGCATCACGGAAGCGTGATCGTCGTATCGGATACGACGAAGAACGACTAGTCGCACTAGTTGTTCGGTGCAGCGGAATTCAAAAATTTTTATTCGATGAAACCACATGATCCGAGAACCATTCTCAGATCGTTTCATCTATAACCACAACAAGTATAATGCAATACCTCTTGAAGCGTGGTTGATCAAGTCTCTAAAGAAAGAGACCTCCTGTCTCAAGTCCGATCGTCGGCGAGACCGCTTGCGAGCGCGGGGATGGACCGCGTTGTCCTCGCAATCCAAGAAGATGATCCAAGCGTGGTTGCTCCCGATCTCATCGCACGAGATCAAACGTCTCCTTCATGAGAGGAACTCTCCAAGAAGACGGAGAACCGAAGAACGTCGAAGCGGCGGCGCGGTGGCGAAGGCGACGACGGTTCCCTCCTCTAGGATATGGTGGACGGCCACCAACAAGAGAGGGAGAGAGGGTTGGCGTGTATGAGAAAGAGAAAGAGAGTTTGTGCTACAATAGCATGTGTCAAGTGAGAGCCAAGTATGCCTCTCTATTTATAGGGTTTTGGGATCCATGGATCTCAGTCAATGGGACACATAAAATCAATGGATGAGATTGATTTATGTTTATCCAATGGCTAAGATTGTTGTTGTCAAAGACAACAAATTTAGGTTAAAATATATTTGACAAAATCAAATATAATTCATTCCTAAATCAATCCAACAAATAAGGAGAGAAGACACATGGAGATTTCATCTCCATGTGCCTTCCAATTGGGCGCACACCCATTCCATATAGGAATGGCGTGCCGTCCATGAGATTGCATGGAGATTGCAATCTCATGGAAATCCATGAGATTGCATATCTCCATGAAATCTCTCTTTTTTATTTGCAACAAATTTATTTGGGTTTTATTCTTCAAAAATAATTCACAATTATCTTTGAGAATATTGCAATCTTGCCATTGAAAAATTGTGAATCATATTCACAACCCAAAACAACATGTAATTCATATTGTTAATTAATTACACAATGTGCATCCCATACACATCATAATTAATCAACACATATAAATTATAATTAACTCTCTAATACATTGTAAATCACATTTATAATATATTATGAATAATTGGATATTTCTATCCACATTATTCTTATCCAAAATAATTAAATCACATTTAATCATATTGGATAATTTCTCATACATCATGATAATTAAAACACATTTAATTATCAAATTCTCTTTGCTTAGATCTTATGGAATTATTCTTGAACCCTTCAAGAATAATGCAATCTCTCCGCAGATACTTAGAGATAAGGACAGGGCGATTGTATTGTTCCACGTATAGTGACATGGATATTGAGATCATATCTCAAATCCAGATCGCGGGCCTCCAATAGATGCCTGATTAAATCAAGACCGTAAATCTAATCTTCTCATAGTATCTGAATCACATTCAGATCAATGTCCAACACTTGGACTATGATCAGATTACTTCTCTACCGAGAGGAGTCACTAAAATCCAGACCTGTTTCATCACTCCCTAGGAATGGAAGCGTCATGGTTATACAATCGTTTATGATCAAATCACCCTCAGGTATTCCCAATACCTGTACATCCTGCATACTGGAAGACTCAGACTAAACCTGAAGTATCGGATCAACTTTATACTGTCTACTTCATGGTTTTTATCAGTAAGTTTCTCATTAGATCATTGGGAGTTGGTATCGATCATACACTTTTCAAAAGTGTATATCATACCTAGGTCTTGATCATATACTAAAAGTATATATCAAACCTACAAATTCAGTAAAGCTTCCAAAGCGAGACGACCATGCGCATGGAATTTGATTCTTCCCAATATCTCATGAGTGAGCTCATGTCTTCCGGTTCAGTAACTGAACCTGTATGATCCCTTTGAGAGATCGTATTACTCATATGCCCTTATATGCACACCAGCGCGCCGGTGTATAGACCTTGATTAGGTCATCAACCTATTGGTCTGCCAAATGTACACACTCAGACATATAGTAACACATCTGTCTCTGGTCAGAGGATGCGTGCCTATATCATGACAGCTTATGATATAGGACTTTGGTTATCTCGATCTCGTTAAGTCAACTCTTTGACCTATCTAATCTGACACCTCTGAATCTCTATTCCTATGCAGAGGACCTGCATCAAGAGGTCGGTCAGATATCAGCCTTCAGAGATAAGGATTGCCATCTCCTACTCAGGCTGGAGATTATCTCTTAACAATCATTTGACGGTGCTTGATGAGTCCTCAATCTAACTCTTTAGATATTCATCCAAGCACCAGCCTCTATGATTCAATAGTTGAATCAACAGCTGTATGATCATCAAGATGGCCATGGTACATAACCCTAATTGTACTAAGGGACCTATTATACAAATTATTCATTCTTCATTTCAGATCAGGGAATGATATGTGCAATAACATTTATTGCATAATGGCTCGCCGTGGGCTCGCATTTCCAACAATCTCCCACTAGCCCAAAGAGCCATTAATGGGCTAATCATTTAAACTCGCACTCATGTGACAATCGTAGACTATTTGGAAAATAGCTAGGTAAGCTGATCAGTCACTCTGTTCCCACGAGACTATGCCAAGTCCTTTTACGGTACTTGCATATCCCCAGTAACAGTGCTCGCATCCAATGCGAATGTTGCATCTTATGCAACCAATACTCAATCTAGTTAGTTACAGTGTCTTTGACACTACAGCTTAACAATTATCATAACCAGTATTTCCAAAATCCTTATAAGAATATCCTTATTTCTGGAGATCTCTATCTCCTAAGGTATCTTTAGTTAAGACCTTTTAGATCACTATCTATAAAGTCTTAAACTTTTGAAGATAAGACTTTGAGATCACTATCTCAAAAATCTTGTCATCTATGAAGATTTTGTTATTACTGCAACCAAGTGTTTTATTTTCATAGTAGGATTAGTAACAGTTTACTACTCCCACTACATGGTAGCCATCTGGCTTTTGTACACATCTAGTACACACTTGGCTTCTCAGAACTGATGCCCAAGGGCAAGTAGTTCCAGCATTCACTTCCTCAACTCTTTGAGGTGTTATCCCTTTAGATAGGTCAGTACCATATCTTAAGGGTTAGAAGCTTGTCTTGGAATTTCTATGAATAGAATATGTCCAAGGTGTACTACAAATGTGACAGTCCCATTATCCTCTTCTCTTTGCTTCTGAACAACTTCAGAACTAAGATCTGAGAGGCATCTTTGAAATCATATTTCAAGTTATGGAACAACCAGATTATAAAACACTAATTATTATCCTTATATCATTTTAAATGATTAGGATATCATCTACATTTAGCACGATGAACACAAAAGCACTCCCACTAAGCTTCATATGGTTCATCAAGATTCTATCTGAAATCATAACATTTATAATTTCATCAAATCTTATGATCCAACTTCAAGAAGCTTATTTGAGTCCATAGATGGATTCCTTAGCTTACACACCTTGCTTTCCTCAACCATGAAGCCCTGGGGCTACTTCATATGAATATCCTCAAAGAGGTATTTGTAGAGGAATGCAATATTGACTTACATCTTGAAGATGCAATAGTCAAGTTGTGTAGCTAAGGTTAGTAATATTCTGATGGTTTTAAGCATGGTCACCGAAAAACAAGTCTCATTGCAAGCAATGTCTTCTCTTCCAGTGTGTAGCTCATGGCTACAAATCGTGCTTTGAAGGTTTCTACCTTCTCATCAGGTTGCCTGTCTCTTGAAGATCCATTTACACCTTTACTGGTCTTACCCATATAGGTGGATCCTCGAGGGTCCATATACAACACTTGTATATGAAGTCTACATTAGACTTTTATTGCTATCCATCTATCCATGCTATGATCTTCAGAAGCTTCATCACATGAAGTTCGATCATTGTCAGATTTCTCTAACACATGGAATCCATCCTCAAACTTATTTGAAGAGGTATTAATGTTTCATCTTTAATTGTCCTTTTAGTTTCCAATTTTAGGAGTCTCATTATAAATGAGTTCCTATACTTCATTTTCATCTTGATTCTCAAGAGTCTCAACCTCTAAGAATCACATTCTCGGAGATGAATATTTTAAGAATCTCAAGGTCATAAAGTAGGTATCCAACACCATCCTTTATTTTCCTAATGAAGCAGCACTCTCAAGTGCTAGATTCCAAGATACATGGAACCTTATTAAGGATATACATTGTAGTATCTACTACACATATATACCTTGAAACTAAGGGATAATTATGCTAAAATTCAACATTGATAAGATCATGTCACACATGATCCAATTGTATCTACCTATAACTCTTTTGAGTTAAGGTGTGTTAGGAGGATTGAGATAGAAATGATATTCATATCTCCATAAGGTATTCTTCGAATTTATCTAGTAGGTACTTGCTACCTAGATTAGATCAAATTCATTTTATCTTCCTTCAAACTTTGGTTCTAAACCAAAATTAATGAAATCTTTGAACATTTCAAAGGTTTCTTAGATGAAGAGAAGAAATCTCATATCATACATAATCATCAATAGATATCACATATCCACAATGTTTACTATGATATAGATGATCCGCATACATCAATATGTATGAGATCCTGAATACCTTGGCATCTTACACCATTTCCGAAGAAGGGTGTATTGGACATTTTTACTTTGAATACAATATTCATAAGTATGTAACTTTTGAAATTTTAGACATTCTAAAGTTTCATCTCTTACTATTCTATTGATCAAATCAATAGACAAATGTCCAAGGCTTGATGCTAGATCATTGTCAAATGATCTTCATCCTCCTATTGATCTTAAGATTTAATTTCAGTATTCAGAAATGTTAATGAACCATTCATTAATTTTTCTAATTTATGTGGAGTCCACTAGATTTTAGATTACTATCTGAAATATCTTCATCATAACTCTTTATGATAGTTCTATCTCAGAATTCATGTTTATTTCCAACATTTAGAAACAAACAATGAGTGTATTCTTATATCTAGGTCATAGAGACATTCTCTAGGACTAAGGGCTCTCCCACTGAAATTAACAAGTCTATTAATCCAACAGAGATTGTTGCAAAAATTGCATCAATATTCATGTGGACAACTATAAACCTTGAAGAACAAATTTTCCAGTCTTCTAAAACATATGCAACCCATTGCAAATGTCATCAGAAGATTGAGATACAATTATTTGACTTTATCTTATTCAATAAGTAAGTCAATATCAATGATTTATGTAGATTATTCTGATGCTCCATCCGAGTCCTTTTCTAAGGATTCTAGACAGACTTGATAGTCATACTATCAACACATCAACTTATTACAGTATTGGCATTCATCCAACTCTTTGGATGTCATATGGAAGTCACAGAAGTCCAGTCAACTCTTTGACTTTCCTTCTTTCTTGGGTCCAACCCATGCTTCCATTGCGCTCCCTTTATCTATAAGCAACCATTGCTTAAGATTAAGGATCTCTTACAATAAATTCAAAAGAAATCAAAATAAGAGTATTTCAACATTTATTTATGCTTCATTAAATTCACACAATATGAATACTATGAAGCTTCATGAATGACTAGAGTATAGACAGTAGAATAATGACACTCATCATTTACATCCATCTAAACTCATAAAACATAGGTTCAGGTAGGTACTCAAACAATTGAATACATCATCTCTTATAGAGCTACCATTCTGCATGATACAGAGAACCATGTCACTCATGATTAAATGTCAAGAGCACATATATGTCTGCCAAAATATCTTCATTGATTTTATAAGGATTATTTGACAATTGCGATCATCATCGACGTGTTACTTCCAAAGTACATTCAATGAGATCAAGACTATAGAGACATACAAACCCTAGGGTTGTAGTCCTATTATCTATTTAACTGTCATTCCTCAATATTATGAGGAAACTTGCACATTGCAACCACATACATTATGTGTCCATTTGCAAGTACAATATCTGGATCATGAGTCCAATCCAAGATATTTCACTGGTTATTATTGAGTATATCATTGAGTGGGTTTTAATGAAGGATTATCTGAAATAAGAAATTTGCATAGATGTATGTAATTATATATACATATTTTACTTTGATTTAGGAATTTTTATATCAAAGTTGTCTTGCCATGTCAACATTGAAAGTTCATTCCCTTAATCACTTTCAATGTAAGAGATATAATTACCATTATATCTCAAGCAAGATCTGGGATCTCCTTCCTTATCTTTGTTGCATCCCAATAATATGAGAACCTACAACTCGGATAAAAAGAAGCGGGAACACATTCCGCCTTGCAAGTCCAACTTGCATCTCCCAATTCGGTCTTCAACACCCGGGCCCACCACCCCTAAGGCGATGTTGACCCGTCATTAATTGAACCAACCGTCAACAGGAATACAACTCGCTATGCGCAATCCAATATCGCCCCAATAATATGAGGACCCGATATTGGGGTCACTACGCATACGTCCTTACTCTTTCGAGAAGCGACGAGCCCGATCCAGATGCGCTTGCATACAGGAGCTGTCACTTCGGACAGGCGTCTCCCACATGCAATCACTGGCGACGGAACCCTCCGCCTTGACGGGAGACCATGGATGTCACTTATGTGATCCTCCATATCATATTCAAATTTTATTTAATTATCGTGAATCACATTCACATAATTAATTCTTCCAAGGGAATTATTAGCTCTAATCATATTAGAGTATTTCAATTGGACATAATCAATTTAATCATATTAAATTAATTATCAATCCAATTCAATCAATCAAACTTGATTATTTTACTTGAATACATATATGGTAATATCTCAAAATACGTATTAATTCGAATTTTAATAATTAGAAAAATACATCTTAATCCCTCGGACATTATCCCGGCCCTACCCGCTGTCATGGCCAGTACCGACGAGAGTGGGACGGACCACATACGTTGCAACCCGCAACCCCAATGCTCTCCGACTAGGCACCATATCCGCCTCGGGAAAGGATAATACCAAATTGATTAATTTGTACTTGAGATGATCATCGGTTCTTCAACCGAAATTGTACCATATAGTAATAATCAAAACATTTTTTATTATAAGGAAAATTGCTAGACAAATTCCCAAATCCTATTCAAGCATCAAGTTTGAAAGATTGTGATTTCCAATTATGATTTAGATCGCATCTTAATCAATTATTGGTTAAGGTAATGTCATTTAAGGGAATAATTATTATCAAATATTTCACAAATATTTATGGACAATTATTCTAGGTAATTAAACAATTTAATTTCACTAAATGATTAAATGACAATCACCAATCAAACATTAAGTTTGATGAATGTGTTTCCAATTAAGATTTAGATCAAATCTAATCAATTAATTGGTTGAGGTCAAGTCAATTATGTAAATAATCATCTTCAAATATTTCACAAATATTTTTCATGATTATTTCACGAAATTAACAATTAATTTCACTGATTGACAATCACTTGGTTCTAGATAAGGATTGTAATTTCAGCAAAGACCCCTACATACTGAAATTAGCATATCTCAATCATATTAAATCCAAATTAGACAAAATCAATTTTCATAGATTGCTAATTTGATTTAGGAAAGAACCCAAGTGATGTTACACGCATTTCGAGGCAATTCTAAACAGTAATTAACATTTTAATCACGTTCAGATCTACAGTTCCCGCAACAGTGCATACATGTTCATTAAAACAACCATATCTAGAGCATACGAAATCCGATTTACGTAAACTCAGATCCTATGGTTTCCTTATTTAATGGGGAAAAAAATTCAAGTATTAAATTTTTGTTTAAACAATTTAAACAGTGCCGAATTTATTTACTAAACAGATCTGCGAAATCAAATGCGATAAAAACTTTCGCGACCTTAACGAACCCAAGTCGTCCTCGATTTTTTGAATCATATTCGAAACCGTCGACCTAAGGCTCTGATACCACTTGAAGCATATGGAATTATCCTCAAGCGCATCACGGAAGCGTGATCGTCATATCGGATACGACGAAGAACGACTAGTCGCACTAGTTGTTCGGTGCAGCGGAATTCAAAAATTTTTATTCGATGAAACCACATGATCCGAGAACCATTCTCAGATCGTTTCATCTATAACCACAACAAGTATAATTCAATACCTCTTGAAGCGTGGTTGATCAAGTCTCTAAAGAAAGAGACCTCCTGTCTCAAGTCCGATCGTCGGCGAGACCGCTTGCGAGCGCGGGGATGAACCGCGTTGTCCTCGCAATCCAAGAAGATGATCCAAGCGTGGTTGCTCCTGATCTCGTCGCACGAGATCAAACGTCTCCTTCATGAGAGGAACTCTCCAAGAAGACGGAGAACCGAAGAACGTCGAAGCGGCGGCGCGGTGGCGAAGGCGGCGACGGTTCCCTCCTCTAGGGTATGGTGGACGGCACCAACAAGAGAGGGAGAGAGGGCTGGCGTGTATGAGAAAGAGAAAGAGAGTTTGTGCTACAATAGCATGTGTCAAGAGAGAGCCAAGTATGCCTCTCTATTTATAGGGTTTTGGGATCCATGGATCTCAATCCATGGGACACATAAAATCAATGGATGAGATTGATTTATGTTTATCCAATGGCTAAGATTGTTGTTGTCAAAGACAACAAATTTAGGTTAAAATATATTTGACAATATCAAATATAATTCATTCCTAAATCAACCCAACAAATAAGGAGAGAAGACACATGGAGATTTCATCTCCATGTGCCTTCCAAGTGGGCGCACACCCATTCCATATAGGAATGGTGTGCCGTCCATGAGATTGCATGGAGATTGCAATCTCATGGAAATCCATGAGATTGCATATCTCCATGAAATCTCTCTTATTTATTTGCAACAAATTTATTTGGGTTTTATTCTTCAAAAATAATTTACAATTATCTTTGAGAATATTGCAATCTTGCCATGGAAAAATTGTGAATCATATTCACAACCCAAAACAACATGTAATTCATATTGTTAATTAATTACACAATGTGCATCCCATACACATCATAATTAATCAACACATATAAATTATAATTAACTCTCTCTAATACATTATAAATCACATTTATAATATATTATGAATAATTGGATATTTCTATCCACATTATTCTTATCCAAAATAATTAAATCACATTTAATCATATTGGATAATTTCTCATACATCATGATAATTAAAACACTTTTAATTATCAAATTCTCTTTGCTTAGATCTTATGGAAATATTCTTGAACCCTTCAAGAATAATGCAATCTCTCCGCAGATACTTGGAGATAAGGACAGGGCGATTGTATTGTTCCACGTATAGTGACATGGATATTGAGATCATATCTCAAATCCAGATCGCGGGCCTCCCATAGATGCTTGATTAAATCAAGACCGTAAATCTAAACTTCTCATAGTATCTGAACCACATTCAGATCAATGTCCAACACTTGGACTAAGATCAGATTACTTCTCTACCGAGAGGAGTCACTAAAATCCAGACCCGTTTCATCACTCCCTAGGAATGGAAGCGTCATGGTTATACAATCGTTTATGATCAAATCACCCTCAGGTATTCCCAATACCTGTACATCCTGCATACTGGAAGACTCAGACTAAACCTGAAGTATCGGGTCAACTTTATATTGTCTACTTCATGGTTTTTATCAGTAAGTTTCTCATTCGATCATTGGGAGTTGGTATCGATCATACACTTTTCAAAAGTGTATATCATACCTAGGTCTTGATCATATACTAAAAGTATATATCAAACCTACAAATTCAGTCAAGCTTCCAAAGCGAGACGACCATGCGCATGGAATTTGATTCTTCCCAATATCTCATGAGTGAGCTCATGTCTTCCGGTTCAGTAACTGAACCTGTATGATCCCTTTGAGAGATCGTATTACTCATATGCCCTTATATGCACACCAGCGCGCCGGTGTATAGACCTTGATTAGGTCATCAACCTATTGGTCTACCAAATGTACACACTCAGACATATAGTAACACATCTATCTCTGGTCAGAGGATGCGTGCCTATATCATGACAGCTTATGATATAGGACTTTGGTTATCTCGATCTCATTATGTCAACTCTTTGACCTAACTAATCTGACACCTCCGAATCGCTATTCCTATGCAGAGGACCTGCATCAAGAGGTCGGTCAGATATCAGCCTTCAGAGATAAGGATTGCCATCTCCTACTCAGGCTGGAGATCATCTCTTAACAATCATTTGACGGTGCTTGATGAGTCCTCAATCTAACTCTTTAGATATTCATCCAAGCACCAGCCTCTATGATTCAATAGTTGAATCAACAGCTGTATGATCATCAAGATGGCCATGGTACATAACCCTAATTGTACTAAGGGACCTATTATACAAATTATTCATTCTTCATTTCAGATCAGGGAATGATATGTGCAATAACATTTATTGCATAATGGCTCGCCGTGGGCTCGCATTTCCAACATCTTATCCTCCTAATTTTTCATCATCCACCTTTATGTGAGGAGAAACCTGAGCTCTGTCCTGCATCTCGGTGACAATAAGGGTTAACAGAACATAGATTGACAACCAGCTTTCCGCTGACAAGATCCAACGGAGTCCACCACTTACTTTATTCAAGCTTCACCTCCTCGAAGCTTGCTCAAGCTAGACCATGACCAAGGTCTTGAGCAACAACTAGAGCTCCTTTCCGAGCTCATCCCCGCATACATCCCTAATAGGTCAGAATGTTGAGGTACCTAGCATTCGATGTCAAAAGGTCTACGGTGTCTAAGATGTCAGATTCGGCAATCTCTATATCGACCGCTCTTACGACTCTCGATACTCAAACAACCAACTACGTTAACAATCAACCCACAATGTACGATAATTCAATGCAAATGTGAGTCAAATTTTATTTTTATTTTAACGCTATAAAATATGTATATAGTGAATAACTATAGAGTGTTAAACCATAGAGAGAAACGGGGATATGGTAATTATTATCTAGTAATACAAAAAATAATAAATGTTTTTGTACTTTCTGATTTTTTATTTATTTTTATGGGTCGTTATTTATATTTAATTTTAATGTGTTTTTATTGTTATACTATTTTTACATTTTTATTTTTATTTTCTCCATATATATTTTATTTTTAATTTCTTTTTATTTTTAAGGTTCTATATATCTATATACGATATCAATTACAATTTAGATCCCCATATATGGGTCCAATCCCAGAATGGGTCCCCATCTTTAATTTCTAACGATTTTGGTCCCTAGGCCATTTAGGAAATGGAAATTGTGGGGTTCATGATGAATATGCCCTTATCAAGAAAGGAATGGGGGTTGTGTTCCAACTTTTAAACAAGGACATATTCGTCATCAGCCCCAAGAATTTCATTACGTCAACGGTCTTAGTACCAGAATCATTAAAATTTAAAGATGGGGACCCATTATGGGATCGGACCCATAGATGGGACCCAAATTGTAATTTACCCTATAATTTATATAATAATTATTATATACGATATATATATAATATACAGTAAATATATACAAATATATACAAGAACAACCATTTTATTTTTTTAGGATTTAAAATATATATGATTTAATAAAAATAATAACATTATTGGTCATAAGAATATAAGTAATATAAGGATATATAATATGTATATGGTTTTATATTTTTAAATATATATGTAAATACTAAATTATAAAATAAATTTTTTTTATTTTTGAAGTTTTTCTCTATTTTTTGCCATTTTGCTTATAATTATCTCTACCTTTTAGGTATTTTTAATTTATTTAAAATGTTAAAATAGTAAATAATATAAATAAGCTAGATTATTTTGGATTTTGAAAATAAATAATCAATCCCAAAATATCTAAAACTATTTTTTATATACGCTATATAATATAATAAAAATAAGAAATGTGAACATACATTTTTGGTTTTTTTATAGAAATTTTTCTAATTCTCATAAGCTTCTTAGGGTTTTAATTTTTTAATGTTTTCCTTTTTTTATTTTGGACTCATTTTTTATCTGAAGTTATATTATATAGTACTGAATATACTCTATTTTTGAAATTTTTAAGATAAGTTTTATATTTTTTGTATTTTCCAAGTAAACAAGAAATAAATAGCTCCTATAATTTTTAATGCAATAAAATGCTAATAAAATTTACAACCACATGAGCTATTTAAACTAAATAGAGAAGTATAAATGAATAAAATGCCTAATAGGGGCATTTTACATAATAAAATTAAGTACAAGGTTGTTCATACAAAATACCTTATTTTTACAATAATTTATGAATTTTAAATACTAAATATAAATTACAAAAGCTAGGGGATACAGCTACAATTTTCCTACTTCACGTGGGCTACCACATGAGGTGACCAACCTCGAGACCTATGTGCAATAAACAAAAAAAATCCAGGAGGTACGCACAATTCTCACATGGGTTTTAAACTAAACGTAATATGTATAGGACCAAATAAAAAATACAAAAAGTGGAGGGGTTACTTATATATTTACCCCTCAAAGGTATGCTATCGGGAAGCAACGCCTCTCTTTTAATTGTCGAGATTAGATTTGTGTCGAGACTTTGATCGGACAATTCTTGGGGCATATGAAAGAAAACCTCGAGAACTACGTTGGGGCAAACTTCGATCTTTTATATTTCATCCCTCTAGCCTCCTCTTTTGTAGTAGGGAGGCTCTTGAGCTTCTTGGAGCACGTGTGCACTTGTAGAACTCCTTAAAATGGTTTTGGCCCCTTGTGAGGGGGATTGGAGCACTAACTACCTAGATCTTCTAGTTGAATGTCAAAGTGGTGTTCCAGTCGTACTAAGATACCAGATCTTGCACAGAAAGACCGGGGAAGATGAGAAGGTCCCAATCAACCCTCTCTTGAAGCTGTGGGCAAGGCGGATGATTGGGCTGAACAAGGTCCGATGAAGGTGGAAGAGTGGACCTCGATGGCTCTAATCCTTGCAACATCCGAGGAGAAAATGAAGGGAAAATATGGAGAAGGTGTGGGAGTTCGAAGATGAAGTGAACGTAAGGGTAGAACACGAATGGTCACGATGGTTTTGAAGCTAGAACTAAAAGCTCCAGCTTATGGGAATCCTAATTACTCTACTCTAATATTAAACACAAAAATTAAACACTAGTCTGTGATGCAGGAGTGAAAAGCAATAATAAAACCTACAACCATGAGCTCAAATAGATGTACCTGAAGAAAAAGAAAGCTCTGTTGGAGATGGTCCAATGAACCTTGGATCGCCACCTCCACCACCTTATCCTTGTCGTGAAGGTTGGGAAACTGATTTTGTCACCAAGGACTTGACCCATGTGGGTCCTTCAAGGGTTAAGGCTGTAAAAAGGTGATGAAAAATAGAAAGTTGGTAAAGGTCAAATTTTATAGAAGTACTTTTCAAGAAAAAACAATGAAGAGATTGCGTGAGGTCCGGAGGTGGTAGGTGAGGTCTAGAGGTCAGATGTGGGTAAGGGTTGATGGTTGATAAGAAGTGTACGGTGCTCGAGGGGGGAAGAAGCATGGGAGGAGGCATGAAAATGGGAAAAACATGGGCACCGGTGACTCTGACAGAAGTCAGAGGGGGCAGGGGTGTTGTAGACCCGTAGTAAACAAAGGAAGGCACATGATCGATCCATGTAGACCAATAAAGGAATGAATTCCCTAATTAAATGATTTAAAAATAGTAAATGATTTATTTAATCTTTAGTCGAGACATGAAAAGTATATGTAATTTTAAACATGAAATACATTTGTAATGTTATGTTGTATTTTATTCTGATTTTTTTTATTTTTACTAGCTTATTTATTAAAGGTTTATATTTACATCTATATATATAAATATACATGTATTTCATACATTTTCTATTCATTTTGTATTTTGGAATTTATTTTGATATTTACATAAGATTTATAATTTATTTAATTACATATTTGTGTATTTTTAGTTTATTTTCATGATTTTCTTTATTCACTTAAATAAATATGTACATATATTATATATGTATAGTTTACATATATATTTTGATAAAGTATTTATTTTAAGGAATTTTTGTTGGTTTTATTCTATGTCTATTATTTATATTTATTTTGAATAATATTTACAAGTTTATAAAAATATGAGAAACATAAAAATATAAAGAATGAATATATTGGATTATATATATATATATATATATGTATATGTATAAAACACAATAGGGACCCAAAAGCCAACTTTTGCATATCAACTCCAAATTAAATGAAACCATTTTCATAAAATAGATAATTAAATTTTATGATCAATGAAGGTGAGTATGGTCAAATTTGAATATGTATGGAGGAGAAACATACAAGGGAAGTTTTCTTTATGACTTTTTGTTCTATTTGTCCAGGGTGCACTGCGTATTATTTTTTTAGTAAAATAAATTTTCTATTTTTCTTTATACTTTTATGTTGAGAGTTTCTTGTTTTTAAAAAAAGAATATAAAATAGGTCCTAATATATATATATATACATACATATATATATATATATATACATATATATATATATATATATATATATATATATTGATGAATAACAATTAGGGGTTTCTGGTGTTTTGTGTATAGTTTCTCTACCCTATATCCCCCTACTTTAATCCTTGTTGATCGAGTCATCATGATGACTAGGTCTAGTGTCACTCAATATTTAAATATCAATTATTGAGTGTTATTTTATCTAAATTAATGCTATATACGTACATTAAGATAGATATTGAAGTCTAAAATGAAAGAATAAATGTGTTGAAATGTTGATTCATCACCCCATTATACTTGCCTTTGCTAGTTACTTGCAAACATTAATGCTAATAAGTGCTGAAAAAGAAAATAAAGAAAATAAAAAGAAAGAACTTGGAATAATTTTTGACTCTTAAACTTGTCTTAATAAAATAAAACTTTAGAGCTCAGTTAAGACCTTTGGATAATTGGAATAATTTTGTGGATTTTTCGGTGCAGGCTTCTTTTTGGATTTTTTTCATTGCTTTGCACTGCTCTACATTCTTCTTTTGCCATGACAGATATAAAATCTTTTAGTCCACCCATGTTTTGGGGTCTTGCAAAAAGTTGTGCTAGCAGACCATTCATCATTCGAAGCATTAGTTCAATCTAGTCTCCAGTCATTACATGTCCTTGCTACTAGAAGAAGTGGGTTGAAGTACCGGTTTCAGCGGTCCCCAGGAATGGTTCATGAGCCACCCTTGATGGAGCGACCTAGTATCATCCTGACATAGAATCCAAGATCTTTAAACAAACCATCTGTATTGAGATAAGTGTTAAGTGTGAGGTTTCTAATCAAGCCATTGTCTCGAGAGTCAAACAAATCACGTGAAGGGTTCTAGTTAGACACATTGAATCGTCTCATGATCATAGTCTCATGGAACGTAGAGAATTAAGTCTAGGTGACATGAATCATCTCAAATCTAGTTCTCAATGGGCTCCTCTCAAAATTAAGTAGATTAAGGTCTATACCAAGCTCCAATTATCGGACTTTATGTAACTTTTGGTAATATTTTGCAATTTTTATGGGTTTTGAAAAATTTGAATATTTTAAGGTTATTTTATAAAAAGTTATTGAAATAGGTATGTGTAGATATTTACATGGGAGTACGTCCATATTTACAAGAATTGGTTGTAGAATTTATACTATGATTTTATGGTAATAGTTGTTATTTACAAGTTATATGTATAAGTGTTTTAAAGAATTGTCTAACTTATTATTCTTAGAATTATGAACACGGTTCTCTTGAAAATTATTTATACAATAATTTTGGAAACTTTATTTTGCAGAAAATTTTTACAAACACTTTTGCAGACATAGAAAATTTGAAAATAATTTAGCAAAGATTTTTCAACAGTATAAATGATTTTTCAAAATAGTTTTACAAACATTTTTCAAATCTATTATGCAAACTGAATTTTCAAAAATTCAAATAAATGAAGAGATTTTTGCTATCATTTAAAAAATATTTTACAACAGTTTGAAAAACTTTTACAAAAGTTTTTTTAATGGTTTTTAAATGATTTTTCAAGAAGTTTTCCAACCATTTTCAAATCATTTTGTAAAATATGTTTACACTTGTTTATTAATCAAATTTATGAAGAATTTGAAAAAAAAATATAAACAACATTCTTTACCAATAACTAATTATATATTTCGACCCATATAGTATAATAGCTATATTATTCAAAAATACAAAAGTACAAGTTATGGATAAGGTATACGAAAAGTATATACGACTACCCTATACTTAGAATGAGCTATGTCCACATAGTGATCAAAGAGAAGAAAGACACAACTCATGTTGAGTATAGGAAAGTGGATACTACAATCATTAAATAAAGAATGAGAAGTCGGTCGCCACCCCCACCATAGGTAGGATCAAATAATCTTAAGTATAGCAGACTGCATATAAAATGTAGATGATCAAGGTCCAGAATTTACAAAATTAATGGGCTCGGCTTGTCCCCCCTATACTTCGGGTGAAATATCCTGAAGTATAGACAGAGTATAAAAAAATTGAGAGATGAGTGAAAGAATGAACAATGAATAACCCGAGTGCACTTACCCCCTCCCCATACTTAGTATGAAGCATGTCCTACGTATAATATTGATGAATGGGATGAGTTCCATAAGGAAGAATGAACAAATTAGAAAATTGCAATGAAAAGAAGAAAATATATCAAAAAAATTCTTGCTTTGTCTTACTTGGATGATGTTGCAACTTGGAAATATTATTCAAAAACAACTCCAATAGAATCGACAATGGCCGTGAATGTGTCATTATCTAAAAACATCTTTAACAATTGACCATTGACAATGAAAGGTTGGGTGTCAAATGACATGTCTGATATCAAAACACTTCCATTTTCACTTACAATTCTGAAACTATAAGGTCATGTCCATTTACTTTCAATTTCCTTGAAAAAATCTTCAACTTCACGTCAAACAACCATACTTTATGTCTAGGTTCAAAGGTCTTTCATTTGATGTGATTGGCATGCCAGCACTTGACCTTCTCTTTGTACATAAAGCTATTCCCATGTGTGTAGTTTCGAATATACAAAAGATTGTTCAGATCCAATTTTATTTGTTGACCACCTTTTTGTAAGTTGATGTTATAGATGTTAACTGTCCACAATGATTTGTGAATAAGTTTCATAAGCAGACGACAAGGCTTTCCATACACAAGATGCTATGGTGACATGCCCAAGGGAGACTTGCAAGAGGTTTAATATGTCTAGAGAACTAAATCCAGTATTTGTGACAAGTTCTTTCTGTCCGGCCTGACAAGTTTATGTAGGATTGTATTGATTTCTTGATTTGATAATTCAACTAGGACATTGATTGGGGATGATAAGGAGATACGAGTTGGTGATCGATGTTGTACTCCTTTACTAATTTTATAATCTCTTTATTGATGAAGTGTCTACTCGAGTCTGATATAAGAATTTTTGATACCCCGAACCATCACCTTATGTAACAGTTTAGAAAGTTACAAACTATTCTACTATCTACGGCTCGAGCAGGGATAGCTTCAACCCAATTACTCATATAGTCCACGATGAGTAGGATGCATTCATAGACCTAACTGTTAGGAAATAGACACATGAAATCAACATCCCATGCATCGACCACATCAGAGATATGGATCAATTTAAGGGGAATTGAATCTTTAACACCGTGGCTTTTTCCCATGTTCTAGCAATTATTGCATGCTTTAACTTGTTCATTTGCATCTTGAAATAGTGCCACTAGAGGCCACACTATAGTATCTTTGTTATCTTTCGACTTTTAGAATTGGGCCCACCATATTCGATCTTATGGTAGTGCTCGAGAACACTTGTCTACTCCCCTTGAGAAATACATTGATTGAATGTACAATCTACTCCTTCCCTAAATAAGTATGGGTCTTCTCATTGGTAGAAATGGATGCCAACAAGAACTTTTCCTTCTTGATCTTTATCCAATCTTGTGTAACTACCCCATAGATGACGTAATTCACAATATCGGCATACCAAGTAAGAGATCCAGTACTGAGGATGGATTCATCAGGGTAGGTCTATGTGATCGGTGTACTTCTCAATTGGGTATCTTGGCATTCAATTCTAAAGAGATGATCTGCTACCATATTATGAACTCCAAGTTTATCTCTGAATTCCAAGTCAAACTCCTAGAGGAGAAGAATACATATGAGTAGATGTAATTTTGCATCCTTATTCTATTGAAGGTATCTTACAACGAAATGTTCAGTAGAAACAATAACTTTCGATCCATGAAGATATGATCTAAACTTCTCTAAAGCAAACACCATTGTTAGCTATTTTTTCTCTATTACTGTGAATTTTCTCTGTGCTTCATCAAGCGCCTTGCTATCATAGTAAATGGCATAGGGCATTTTTCTCTTCTTTGTCCTAAAACAACAACAACTGCAAAATATGATGTGTCCATCATGATCTCAAATGGAAGAGACTAATTGGGTATCTGCTTTCAACTGATAAAATGATTGGAGAACATCTTGATCAATAATGAACTCGATCTTCTTATAGAGAAGTTATGTAAGATGTCAGGAAAGTTTGCTCAAGTCCTTGATGAATCTTCTGTAGAATCCAACATACCCGAGAAATGACCTCACATTTTTCACATTTCTCGGTGGATTTAATTTAGAGATGACATCCACCTTTACTAGGTTGACCTCTATGCCATGCATGGAGACGACATGTCCCATCACAATTCCTTCTATAACCATCAAGTGGCTCTTCTCCCATGATCGTACTAAATTCACTTCATGGTACTTCTGTAGTATTTTGTCTACGTGTATAAGACAAGAATCAAAACTATCACTGTAGACTGAGAATTATACATGAAACAATTGAGAAAACTCCCGACTATATCGATAAAGACTGAAGTGCAGAAGAATTATTGCACATTCTAAATGGCATTCTGCAAAAGGCGTACATGCCAAAATGGAGAGGAAAATGTTGTTTTCTCTTGGTCTTCAGGGGTAATCATCACCTGTTGTAATTGGACTACCCATCTAAAAAGCAGAAGAAGTCTTTCCCAGCTAATCTCTTAAGAACTTGATCAATGAATGGAAGCAAGAAGTGGTCCTTCATGCTAGTTGAATTCAGGCAAGGGTAGTTAATAAACACATACACACACACCAAGATATCGGTATTCGGGTAGGGATCTCCTCTCCTTTATCATTCTTAACCATAGTGAGAACTGAATTCTTCGTAACAACATGTAGGGGCTCACCCATTTGTAGTCGGAGATGGGATAAATAAATCATGCCTCACACCACTTCATGATTTACTTCATAATGAAATCATGGAGATTAGGGCTTAATCTTCTCTGGAATTCTTGGGACGATTTATAGTCATCTTTGAGATATATGTGGTATGAACACAAGGTCGAATTTATCCTTTGGAGATCTGATACTTTCTAACAAAGTACCTTTTAGTTTTTCTCTAGAAGCTCAAGAAGTCGAGAATCCTTATCCAGAGTCATTCCGGTGTTGATGATGACTGGATACTTATTCTAGTTACCTCTGAGGAATGCATACTTCGGACCTATGGGAGCTGCTTTAGTTCAGGTTATTGTGGAGTGTGCTCCACGGACATTTCAAAAACTATGTTGGTAGATGGATGGTCTGCTGAATTCACTGAGGTGTTGTCCACCTTTGTCAGTGTTGACTCTTGTTGACTCTGATATAAATGTGATGAATACATCTGCAATGAATTATTTGTAGTCGATATGATATTAATATACTTCAAATAAGACAATCAGTGATTCTAACTCAGTATCTGTCTCCCAGTTGATAAGAGGGAAAAGGTCGAATGTGCTTTCTAGTTCCTCCTCTGAGGAGAGGATTTTTTTGTGTCAGAATTTCATTCAACAAAATTTGTTGATCAGTGATGTCAATAATGTCACAGTCTTTAGTTGATGATGGCTTGCCTTCATCATATCAGGCTTTTGGTTCGATGATCATGGCCATGGTGACCTTTTCAGTGCATGTGCAAAATGTGATCTTTCCAGACCCAAAATCGATGACCGTTTCAATAGTTCCATGGAATGGTCAACCAAGGATGATTGAAGTCTAGAGAAACAGTGCAGGAGAATCCATATTTAGATGACAAAATCCATAGGGAAGCGCATGTCCTGCACGATCACAAAAACGTCTTCTAATATACCCTAGGAATGCTTGAAGGATCGATCCATATACTGTAGGATCATTCATGTTGGTTTAAGCTATCTAAGCATGAATTCTTCAGAAAATGAGGAGGGCATGATGTTTATGGAAGATTCACTTTCAAGAAGAGTTTGCTCGAATGTCTGTTCAAAAATATCGCATATGATGAGAGGTTCTCGCTTGTTTTTCTTTTTTAATGGGAGATGACTAATAGCATTCACAGTGGACATGGTTAGGATGTTTTTTTCTCCTTCATTGTGTCTATTCATGCAGCTCGGATGCTTAGAGGTACATGCTGGTTTCAAGCCTTTCTTTACAACTGACATGTATTCTGTGACCTTCATCAATAGTATTTTCAGGAGAAGATTTTCAATAATTTCAATAATATTGGGATCAGACAATGCATTTTTTAAATTTCTATTTTTTTATATTTCATTGCTTCTACAAAAGGAATATTCGTAGACGAAAATGCATTGTAATTCATTACATAATTATATACAAATGGTTGACCAGAAGATGGGTCACCTTGCAAAACAAGAAAAATGTATTTACATGAGCTTCAGCTTCATCGGACTATACGGGAAGTGTTGTTGGTGCTGTCTCTTCCAGGGTTGGCATGGCTTGAATTTGGCTCTACTTTTCTTTTTTGGAAATTTTTATTTTATTTATTTTTTTGTTATTTTTCCTCTTGTTGGTGGTGTATGGTTGGTGTTGCTCCTCCATCATGTTTTTCTTTACCTAGACCTTCTATTGGATCGGTTGATGCAGAAAATGATTTATTCTTCATGTTCGTTGCGGTATATGGTTGTAATGTTCTGTTGCTCCTGAGTGTCATTGTATGAGACAACACAAATTATGAAATACATAAATATTCATGATCAGTTGAGATATCCTAAACTACCTACTCTTTCCTTTCGAAATTATTAGTGTTCACCTCAACCTGCACTAGAATCGAAGTTTTTATGGTAGTGAGGTCGTCGATCTTCTGACTCATCTCTACTAGGCCTTTGACAAGTTGGGCCAAGATGTCAAGAGCGGGGTTCACAGGAGTTGCCTCAGATTATCCAGTGTATTGACCATGCTAGGAGTGATAATGTTGAAGCTAGGAAAATTAAGAATTGTGGGGAGGAGGGAGTTGATGTTGATGAAATTGAGGAGGAGGGAAGTACCACTTCTAATGAGCATATATGTACTGATGATGTTGATGGTACAAGGAGTACACAGACAACCGATAGTTCTAATTCTATCTCCAGTTGTTTTGATATGGTGGAGACTGTTGCTGTATAGACTGGTGGTTATGGACAAACCTCCCATCGGAGGGTTGATGATACGGCCGCATAACAGATGATTAGCCCTACTACTATCCACATGGATGATACAATCATGAATCATTGTTCCAGATGTCATTCACCTCTTGAATTTGAGGTGATGGTGGGAAGAATGGATCTGCATATGAAGGGGATTGGAGCCTCGGTGGTAAAGAACAATCTGCTGAGACGGTTGTTGTGGTGCCTTGTCAGGTGCTTGTATGTAATATACATGTTGGACTTGAGGCTGCCTAAACATGGCTGAGGATAATGTGTTGATGGTGGCTTCTTTGGGATCAGAAGGAGTTGTGGCTGTCAGACTCACATACTGGACAATGTTGATGGAACTGACCAACAACTCCAGCTGCATGGAAATTTGATTCAGTTTGTCTAGATGTTGGGTCATTTGTTCAATCATAGATAGTTTTTCAAGATCCTATGATCGTTTCTTGAATATATCAACTTTGTATATAAGAATCCTTATGATACTCAAGTTGGATCTCTCATCCCTAATCAATTCATCGGATGCTTCCATGTTCACTAGCATGTGGTAGATCAATGATTGTCGTTGGTATGCATGGGATGAAGACAATGCAGCCTCTCCTTCGGCCATTTCTACAAATAGTTGCCAAACGATGTCTTCATACTTGTTTATTTAATATCCACCACATGCGAGATCAATAAGCCTCTGACTTTATGGAGTCAGACCCTCAAAGAAATGTTGGACCAGGATGGTCGAAAAAATGTCAAGGTGGGGGCACTTCTTCTGTAAATCTTTGAAGCTCTCCCAGCTTCATGTATGGACTCATGCAGTCCCTGAGAGAAGTTGTCGATCCTCACTCGCATCTAGTTGAGATGATCTAAAGGATGGCATTTATGTTATTAACACATACTTAAGTTCCTCTTAAGTCGTCATGACCTTCCCCAAATGATTAAACCAGTTAAATCTTGTCTTGAGGGCTGAAGGGGAATGAGTTCATCTTGACTACTCATTATAGAATGTTAGGGTAGTGAGCAGTGTGATAGATACGAGAGAATTGTTGGGGATGGATGTAGGGATCTTCATTGGTGTTCCAAGGAAGGAGGGAAGATGATATAAATTGTGGCTTCAATTTAAAATTTCCATAAACTACAGGGATATGTATCCACTCTATCATCTGGTCAGCACCAGGATTGTATTTCTCTTTTAAAGTAGGCTAGGGAGCCTCTCTCCTAAGCTCATCTATTAACCCTCTTCGGTGTCTATCTCCTTAATCATCATCAACCCTTCTCCTTTGTTCTCTCTCTCCTCAGATAAATCAGCAAGTCTTGGAAGGCAACCTGAACATGTTCCTAATCTGTCAACTATTATTGGATAGTATGTATAGATGTGAGTAACTGTACATTCATAGTGTTCTGATCCGGTTGTGGGCCCTAATCTTGTTGATTCAATCCCTTTCCCTTCTGTTGAGGACCCATCTCTTGTTCAGACTGATAGGAATGTATTTGAATGGTATCCAGGGTTAGCATGTTATATTCACATGGTAATGCACCCCAATCAGACTGGAAAACTGGTGCCTCAGATGGAATGTACGATCTAAATTAAGTTCAATTTCATGTGTGTAAATGGATCATTTGTTATGAACTGAAATTGATCTCCATACACAAGGGGCGAATGGTGGGACATGTGTGATCCTGATTTATTTTAATAGAGGAAAAAGTCAAGCAGTCTGGAGATCAGCATACAATCTGAACTGGGTTCTTGGGAATTGACTTGAATTATTGACGATGTCGAATTCATGAAATCGATGTTGGTGTCGATAGGGTCCCAACTAAACCATCCATGAGACGATGTCTTGGATAGAAGCAGAATGGATAAGGAATAGAATACAATATTGAACAATGAAGAGTAAAATAGTAGAAGACGAAAACAATAGAAGACTTAAAATGAGCAGGGCAAGAAGAAATGAAAAACTGAAAAAGGGTGCAAGTGCGTAGGACTAGATCATTGACCTAAAATCTAAATCCAAACGAACACCAAAGCAATGGATTCACCCAATAACACAATGTGAAGCCGTAAGAGTTTGGTTAGTTTTATCTTTTCGATTTTATTTTATTTTCAAGCAATCATGTAACAAGTCCTTAGTGGGTTATCCCTATTGGAGAGTAAGTACTACCAAAAGTGTATCTTGTGCTTCTCACTTCCTTTTGTAACCAGTATCATGTACTTTTTAAGAGAATCCTTGGTATTGTGTCTGGATCCACTACTCATACAAAGAATAGAGGAGGAATCCCATAGGAAAAACCAATCACCCTTATGGGGTACTCGGATGTGGAATGATGAGGCAGACACCCATGTGAGGGCACGACCTATGCTCAATACTTTGGACCAGGTCCAATGTTCAAAACAAGGTGAGAAAGTCATCGTCGACAAGGCCCCAATCGCCTACAAACGATAGAAGTGCCAATACTTCGTGAATCCAGTCATTAACAAGGTAGTATTCATGATGGATTCTTAGCACTTTTTTTCTAGGGTCGTGCCTCACTCATTCCGGATGGTACTTGAAAAGAATTTGGGCTTTATGAACCCCAAACAATGATGTCCATTAGTAATTCTAATTTTCATCAAAGTTTATTAAATAGTCCCCTTGTTTTAATTTTTGATTTCACTTTTTTTAGTATTTTTCAAAATAATTTTCCTAACGATTCCTTTGTATTTTCTTTAAATCCTTAAATGAACAAAACCAGAGGGAGATAGCAGAAAAACCGTACAAGTGGATACTAGTATGGACATCTCACCCATGTATCAAATGATGCATGTTAAGTAAAAGGACTTACAATACTTCATAGCTCTCTCCATGCGATATGCAAGGAAGAATTTAAATTGCACTACATGCAAATGCAAGTCAACGAAAATTACCTTAAGTAGAAATTGTTATTAGGTGAAGAACAGATTGAGTTTGGTTCAAGTCCAAATGTAGAATCTATATGTGCATGCAAATATTAGGTGTTTGGACATAAATTACTCATGGAAGCATATCCTAAAAATATAAGAGCTCATTCACACAAAATAAAAATATATAGGTAGAAAACTAAAAATGCGAGAAAAAAAGTAAAACACGTGGTAAAATAGGGAGAATAAAAGCATAGAATGTGAGAAAATGTGAGAAAACTGGTGAGGCTCACAAGTGAACAATCACCTAGGCAATGTACCTCTAAGTCAATGTCCAAATGTCTGATGTACATGTGTTATTATGAAATAATTATGAAAAACAAGATGTCTCTCTCATACAAAAATAAAAGAAAACTCTATACTAAAGTTGTCTGCTCTGGTCACTATATCCTTATCTATCTTCCTTGTTATCTCCAATTGGCTCGTGGAGAAGGAGCCAATCTCCTGGTAACTCGAGTGCATTGGCTTCCTAGAAAGCCGCTTTCACTACACAACACCTCATAAGAAATTAAAAAAAAATTTCAGACATAGATAAACAATCATTTATATAAAAAGAGAATAAAACATATAATTTTGCATATGAGTATATGCAAGTATCTTATCCTACGTTTCTCCCAGGCAACAACACCATTTGATCAATTAGAATGTTGAGGTACCTAGGTTCTGGTCTCGGAGGGCCTACAGTATTTGACAGGTTGGATTGGCAATCGTTGTATCGATAGCTCTCACGGCTCTTGATACTCTAACAACCGACTATGCGAACAATCAACCCATGTTGAATGATAATTCCATGCAAATGTGTGAGTTAAAATTTATTTTTATTATAACTCTACATAATATGTATATAGTGAGTAAGTCTAGAATGTTGAACCACAAAGAGCAATGGGGATATGGTATTTATTATATATTAATAAAAATAAATAACTAATATTTTTATACTTTTCTACATTTTGATTTTTGTGTGTTTTAATTATATTTAATTTTATGTATTTTCAATGTTTTCTATTTTTTATGTTTAAATTATTAAAATTTTTATTTATTTTTATATTTTTTATTTTTAGTTTATTTTTATTTTTAAGGGTATCTTATATATTCATATATCTATATATGATAATAATGATGATATAATGTGCATAAGAAGTACTATATAGGATATATATAGTAAATACAAAGTAAATATATGTAGATATATACAAGACTAGTCTTTTTTTAAGGGTTTAAAATATATATTAGATATAAATAATAATATTACTAATAATAAGTATACCATTAATACAAGTATATATAGTATGTATAGGGTTTTATATTTTAAATATAACTATATATACTCAAAAATTTAAAATAAAATATTTGTGTATTTTCAAGTTTTTCTTTGTTCCCCATATTTTGGAAAATATCAATTAATATTTTATATTCTCTTTAATGGAAAACCTAATTTTGAGAAATTTGATCTAACTAAGCCATTACACTATCAAGATTTTGAGATCCTGAGTGAGGATATCCGCAGAAAAAAGAAAAATCAAGAAAAAAATCCAAATGTACTTTAATAAATTGACTTATGCGGAATATTTGGTCAATATGTGCGGAACGAAAATCTCTTGGAAGAACTATAAAGAATTAAAATCAAACTTACAATTATCTTATCAAGATTTTCTTTCACAAGTCAAATAATAGATTCTACTTGCATTTTCCCTGACTTCTTTGTCATGTAGGTAGCGTTGATCGTGACAACCACCCCCCCACCCCTACATTGCCAAGGGGAGAAGAGAGGTGATCCTTGTCACTATTACTGAAGGTGAGGGTCATACCTGCTTGTGAACCAATTTTTCCTTATATCATCGTCATTGGTGGCATCCTAATCGACTCAGGATCTCTACGATCTCAGTCAGTAGTACGAGATTATTGAAAACACTGACATGACCCTCCCATTTGATGAATGAAAAAACCTTCTATGTATAGGTATAGAGAAGGATTCCCCATTGTTCATCCATACGATTCTCAGTTAGAAATGTGCATGGTTCACTAGGGCTTGGCACAGCCCAGTCCTCGGTTGGCTCCTCATAATTGACCATAAACTATATACTACTACTTCTAACTTGTCGCCTAAAAGACCTTGAGTTCTCAGAGCGAGTCTAAGGGAGCAGTCAGTTTGTGTTTAATCAGAGTTTCCAAGGGTTTAGAACGGAATCGTCGATCTACCATGGGAATCTCGCATGACTTTTCCGCTGATTTTAGTTAGTTAGTTCCCTAAACTCACTATGGCTCGCACGTAGATACCATATATGCACTATTACTGGTGTCTTGTGATTTTCTTATAATTTTTTTATTTTTCACATTTTTTATTTATTTAAAATGTGAAAACCGTAAATAAGATAAATAAGCCAGATTATTTTAGGTTTTAAAAATAGTTAATCAGTCCAAAAATACCCAAAACTAATTTTAATATAAATTAAACATAATAATTAAAAATAGGAAATATGAACAAATATTTCTAGCTTTGTATAAAAAATTTTCTAAGTTTTATAATTTTTAGGGTTTGTCAATTTTAATGTTTTCCTTTTATATTTTTTATTTATTTCTGGTCTAATTTTATTGTATATAGTAAGAAATATAATCTTTTTTGGAATGTTTATGATAAGTTTTATATTTTGAATTTTCCTAGACAAACAAGGAATAAAATGATTTGAAATGATCTTTAATAAATAGAAAATGAAAATGCTAAATCAAAATCATGGCGTGAACAATCAGCATACCAGACATTTAATATGATTTTCCAAGAATTTACTAGCACATGACCTATTTAAAAAAAATAAGGAAGCATAAATGAAATAAAAAGCTCAATAGGGTAATTTTCAATTAAAATATAATAAAAGGGTAGGCGTATAAAATACCCCATACTTTTACACAAATTTACAAATTTTAAATACTAAATAAAAATTACTAAATTTGAGTTAGCCACACCATGTGGGTCGCAACGTGAGGTAACCTGTCATGGGACCTAAGTCCAATAAACAATAAGTTCCAGGGGGTTCATGCAATTTTTACATGAGTTTTTAAACTAAACGTAATATTTACAAGACCATAATATAAAATACACAAAGATATGGGGTTACTTATATATTTACCCCTCAAATGCACGCTATCAGGCCACTGAGGTGCTTCCATGTGGTGCGATTGACTGTCAAGTGGTGGCGTCGTTTCACCTCACTTTGAATAAGCCAGATTAGATCTGGGTTGAGACTCTAATCGGATAGTTCTTGAGGTGTTTGTAAGAATACCTCAAGAACTATGTTGGTGTAAGATTTGATCTTGCAAATCTCCTCCCTTCGGCCTCCTCTTTCGTAACAGGGAAGCTCCTGAGCTTCCTGGATCTCGTGTGCACCTACAGGACACCTTAAAACAATTCGGGCCCCATCGTAAGGGGCCTGGAGCACCTGCTGCCTAGAGCTTCTAGTTGAACGTCAAAGTGGTGCTCAAGGAGTATTGAGATGTTGGATCCAGCATAGAAAGATTGGGAAGATGAGATGGTCCCAATTGACCTTCTCTAGAAGATGCGGGCACGGTATATGAGCGGTGTGTATAAGGTCCGGTGAAGGCGGAAGAGATATACCTAAATGGCTAAAATCTTTATAGGATCTGAGGTAAAAACTAAGGGAAAAGATGGATAAGACGTAGGGGTTCAAAGATGAGGTTAATGCAAGGGTATAACAGGAAGGGTCAAGATGAATTCGGAGCGGTAACTTAAGGTTGCTGCTTTTGGGAATCCTAAAATTACTCTACTCAAATGATTAAACACTAGTCTAAAATGCATGAATTAAAAGTGATAATCAGGGAAGGTCGTATCGATATAGATATTCTTTTGGTTTTTTATTGATACAATATATCGATGATATATCGTTGAAATATCGTCTACGTTGACAGTCTATTGCGAAGGAAATGCCTAAAAGCTAGGATTTATCGCCAATTCAGTACACATATAGGTCGCATCTTGATATCGATATATCTATGATATTATCGCTGATATATCATGAAATTTCCTTCAATGGTGATAATAAAATATAAAACTATCAGCTCGAACTTGCATATCTGGAGCAGAAGGAAGATTGGTCGAAGATGCTCCGATGAACCTCGGATCGGCACCTCAACCACCTTACACTCACCGTAAAGGTTGTGGAATCAATTCTATTAACAAGTACTCGACCTAGGTCGGTTCTTCAGTGGCTATGATTATGAAAAGGGGATCAAAAAGATAAAGGGGGTGAAGGTCGTATTTTTATAGAAGTGGTTTTTGGGAAAAATGATGGAGAGATTACATGAGGTATGGAGTTGGTAGGTGAGGTTTAGAGGTCAGTCGTGGGTTAGGGGTGATGGTATATCAGAAGTGTGAGGTGCTCGAGGAGGAAGAAGCATGGAATGATGTGTGAAAGACGGGAAAACATGGGTGCGTGGACCAATCAGGGAATTATGGGAATGAATTCCCATGTTAAATAATTTAAAAATAGTTAATGACTTATTTATTTTTTTGGTCAAAATATAAAAAATATTTGTAATTTTATGTAGTATTTTATTTTGATTTTTATTTTTTTTTACAATCATGTTTATTTGAGTTTGATACATGTACATAAATAAGTATATATCCATGTATTTGGTACATTTTATTTTTATTCTGTATTTTGGATTTCATTTTGATATTTACGTGAGTTATATATTTATAATTTATTTGATTACATATTTCATATTTGTAATTTATTTTTCTAATTTTCTTTATCCTCTTAAATAAATATGTACACGTATTATAAAGGTATAGTTTACATATATAACTTAATGCATTATTTTTTAAGGAATTATTAATGTTTTTATTCCATGATTTTATTTACACGTATTTTGAATAATATTTACAAATTTAGAAAAATATGAGAGAGGTAAAAAGACAAAGAATAGCTATATTAAATATTATATACAAGTATAGAGTATAATAGGGACCCAAAATCCAACTTTTGCATCTCAACTCCAAATTAAATGAACTCGTATTCATTAAATAGATAATTAAATTTCATGAACAATGAAGATGAGTTTGATCAAATCTGAGTCTGAACGGAGGAGATATAGTTCTAATATGTTTTCTTTGTGACTTTTTGTTCTGTGTGTCCCTAGGGCATTGTGTATTATTTTTGAGTGACATCAATTTTGCATTTTTATTTATTATTTTAAATACAATTTTCTTATTGAGGGTTTATTGTTTTGAGGTATAAAAATAAGAAAATAAAACATGTTCCAAAATAAAACTATTGATGAATGAAAATTAGGCATTTCCAATATTTTCTGTACACATTCTCTATACCATCTCCCCCTACATTATTCCTTTTCGATTTAATCATCATGATGATTGGGACTCGGGGTCTAGGATCACTCAGTATCTTTAACACTTCATTCTTTTTCTTTTCTTTCCTTTATTCTTGAATTTCGGGATTAAATACATTATTTCATACAATATCTAAATGTCAATTCTTGAGTATCATTTTGTATACATTCATACTATTTACATGCATTTAGCAAGGGATTTAAGGACAAAATGAAAGAATAAAGGTTATGAAATAGAGATTCATCACCACCTCCATCCAATACATGTAACTTCTTTCCTTTCCTTTCTCTTCTCCATTTTTCTTCTTCCTTTCTCTCCATACTTTCTCTCTCTTTGATTCAATATCCTCCATCCATTAAATCATCAAATGAATTGCAATTTCACGAATAAACCATCTATGGAGAATCTAATGGATATTTTTATTGATTGTTTTGGTGATTTTACTTGAAACAATTAATCAAAAGTCATATCAACTAAACAAATTCAGCAATTTCCGCATTCGCAAGAGGGGAAGTTTTCTCTTCTCTCTTCCTCTTCCACTTCTCCTTCCTCTTCTTCTTCTTCACTCCATCCTTGCACCACACATTCTTTTTCTCTTCCTATCTTTTCCTTCATCCCTCTTCTCCATCAACTTCACACCCATATTCTTCATTACACACACCTAAAGCAGTATCCATTGTTGCAACTCCATACACACATACACCTTCTAGCAAAATCCGTGGTGCTACTTCTCATGCCTATCTCCACGATAGATCGAAAGCACAAAGAGGAAGACCCACTTGACGATGGGATCTCTAGTGTTGTTGATGTTCCTTGACGTACACTGTAGCAATAGCTCCATGTCATCAACCCAACACCTCCAAACTGCGATTCTCAGTCGTGATCGAAACCTCATGCGTACGAGCCTCTTCCAATGCCAGCAACCTGACGGACACAGATGACCTACCCTTGTTAATGTGGTCTGATTGACTATTTCGTTGCAATCGGATAGATCCGCGTCGATCAAAAATAACCGCACAAATCGATGAATCGTCGAATAAAATTAGTATGCAGTTTTATGTTTGTTTAGCCTGGGCAAGCCCCAGGGTCGACTCAAGGAGGCAAAGGAACAACTCGGGATCAGATTAGATGGATTAGATTGTAATTTTCCAAGTGGGATTTTTTTGGTATTTTTTATGTAATGAAAATGCCAATGCACAAATGCGGATGAATTAAGTTAACAAGAAATTGACTGACTTAGTTGAATATAATTTCAATGTGAAATTAATTCAAATCAGCCAAATTGTATTTTTCTTAAAAACCTAATCCAACAACGAATACAAAATAGATTTTTTTGGAATTTTTGGGTTTAAAGGCACAAATGAAAAATGCAAACTTTTTTCGGGTTGTTATGCAATTTTTCGTGCAAATGATAAGCAAAAATTATGAAAAATTTACTGGAGGTTAAATATGATGAAATTAAGATATACTAATATTTTTGGAATTTTCTGACATTCTATGATTTTTTTATGAATTTTTTTACTAAAAATAGAGTAATTGTGAGTCTTTAATTCCTAATAAATCAACGAAGTTAAATTATCCAGAGATTGATTTATCCCTAATAGATAATTTAATAAGGAATACAGGAGCTTTGAAATTTCTCAAAAATATTATTTGTTGTATTAATTAAAAATCAATTACATAAATCACTCTATAATTTATTTTATGCACAAGACAACTCCTAATTGGACGAAATTTGGATAATAATTAAAAAACACTTAGAGGCATCATTTGCAATTTTTTCGCAATTTTTTGAGCAATAAATATGGCTGTGTGAATTTCAAAGCTATAATGGACAAAATTTCACTGATTTTCAATCTCTTATTTTTAATAGACAATCTAATGCTCACAAAAATGCAAATAAATAATCACAAGATAAATAATGAGTTGCTCTACAATATGCAATTTTTTTGATATGAAAATGATGTAAAATGACTGTCCAAATTAACGCTCAAATCTAGGGGTGTCAATGTAATACAAAATTTGAAATATATGAACTCAAACTATGCACAGGGACTCATTTGCAATTACTAAAATTTAAAAAGACAAAAGCGCAATTTTCACAAAATTAAAATAACAAGTGGACCTTTTCTTTCTTGCTTCCCACGCAGGTAACACAGGATGAATGGCGGCTAGGGCACGACCAAAGGAGGCACGCGGGGCGGCGCGCAAGGTGGTCGGCGTCGAGGGCTCGGCGGCACGGGCGACCTGCGGGGCAGTGGCGGTGGCCATGCGCGGCGGTGCGGCAGCAGCCATGAGGGAAGCTCAGATGGTGGCACGCCGCGCACAACCGTGAGGGCGGTGCGGGGTAGCCGTACGAGGGTGTAGTAGGCGGGGCGGACACCGGTGACGTGCTGGTGGGCCGCCGGCCTGCCGTCTCTAGGGGGCAGTGACGACGAGGCAGGAGGAGGCGGCGACGCAGGCCTGTTCTGCAATTTTTTTTTATTTTGATTTTTTTTTGCAAAATTTTTTTTGTTGTATTTTTTCTATGTAAACATCAAGAAAACAGTAGTAAAAAATGAAAGTTGTAGTTTGGTGATGGTGGTGGTGATGATAGATGATGTGTGATTTTTTTTATGTGTGGTTTAGAGGTGGATTGTGATGGTGGTGACAAAAATGGTAGATGATAATGGTGGTGATGTGTTGATTTTTTATGATGTGGAATGACAACAATGAAAATGTGAGATAAAGAAATGATAAGGACAAGTTGAGGGATACTTACATGTGATTCGCCGAAAGTGGAGCCATGGAATGCGGCCTCCGTCGTGGCCTCGAGGAGATGGTGGTCTCCGAAGATTGGCAGCAGGTTGGAGAAGCTGCTGCTACGTGGGCAATGCTCCACAGATCTCACCTAAGCCTTGTCGTCGCTCTACCTACTGCGCCAAAGCTGTCATCATGAAAGTTTCTCGTCTCGAAAAGATCGACAACTTTCGTGAAGGGCCAAAAATCAAAGGAAGTGATCTGTACAAAAATGTATTTTTGGGTGGTACCTTATCGATATAAAATACCGCATTTTATCTTTTGTAATTTTTTGTCATTTTTCAATAAGATAAAAATCAAAAATAAAATTGGAGAAAATATAAGTAGAATATTTACAACTTAATCTATTTTTTTATTTTTAATAATGAAGAAAATAAAATGATAAAATACAGGGGCAAAACGGTCAATATGAAAGTTTCTCGTCTCGAAGAGATCTACAACTTTCGTGAAGGGCCAAAAATCAAAGGAAATTATATGTACAAAAATGTATTTTTGGGTGGTACCTTATAGATATAAAATACCGCATTTTATCTTTTGTAATTTTTTTGTCATTTTTCAATAAGAGAAAAATCAAAAATAAAATTGGAGAAAATATGAGAAGAATATTTACAACTAAATCTATTTTTTTTATTTTTAATAATGAAGAAAATAAAATGATAAAATACAGGGGCAAAACGGTCAATATGTAGAATATACAAAAGGGACCCAAAACTTAAGTTTTGCATATGAGCTCCGATTTTAATGAAATTGGTCTTGTTTCGAAGGTCTCTGAATTAATATTACTTTAAAAGTGAGTAGACCTAATTCGGAGGTCGTATGTGAGAGATATTTGCATTTTAAGGTTCCTAGTTTCAAACTTGGATTGAGGCTTTATTGGTCAATTTTACAAGTTAATATTTTTTTATATTTTTCTTTAATTAGTGTTAGTAATATATACACTATGGAGTTGATTTTATTGGATTTGGAGTTAGTATAAAAGATATACAAATAAGGTATTTTATCTAATATACAGGTGAATATTTACAAGTGAAATTGGCTTCTTATTTAATGCAAATATTAATGCTAAAATGCAGATATTATGCTTGCATGTATGGATGCTAGTTATGCAATATAAGTAGAAATATGAATCTAATTACTCGGAAACAAAGCTCTATTTTCAACTTTTAGAGTGATGAATCACAGATTCATCAACCCCCTATACTTAAACCTTGCTTGTCCCCGAGCAACTAAAATGAAATGCAAGAGTGAAATGAGATTGGGTTCCATACCAAGGTCATGAACAAAAGGTGAAAATGGAGCTTGACTCGACCTTTGGATTAATTGTGTGGCGGAACCTTTTTGGGATTTTAACTTAAGACCTAATAGAATTCAAGTTCTGTAAGTCTTCTATTCAAGACGTCTCAATAGTCAGGTCAGAACAAATCCTCAAATGCAAATTTCTGATGACTATGATTCTTACTTGTACTGTGTAAGTGATAAATAGCTCTCCACATCAGAAATGGCTCAGAACCAGCCTCCTCTAACAAGGTAACTCAAATAACCCGGTCCATCAACTCTTTCATCTAGGAGCGGGGTATTCCCTTCTAAGTTCAAGTGCGACCATCTCAAGAGGAGGGGTTGGAGAAAAGAATGGACGGTAGCCAGTGTAGCTACCTATCCCGAGATGCCTGACCAGTGTAGACAAGTCATCCAGCTGTAGACTTCTTGCTAATTTACATATACTTCGACAGGCAATATTTTTTACTTTTTTTTGGCCTGTCTATATTTTTTTGGAGTTCTTGTATTTTTTCTTTTTTTTGGAACTATATACAAGGTGCAGCATGTACATCAGGAGTTTTTCCTCTGGAGCCAATAGACTATCCCTCTTTTGAAGCATTATTGCAACCCACAACATCCTGTCCTCAGACTTCAACACCACCAGACTAGGTTGAGACCTTCCCTAGAGGAGGACGGATGTTTCCACCCATGTGCTACTCCAAGCTAAAGGATTCTTCCTCCTCACCACCTCATCAATGAAGAGCTACGTGCATTGTGCTTGTCCAGGTTAGGTCACTGTCTAAAAGAATCATGTGTGTGCACGAGATATTCTACTTAAACAAATCAAGATGACATGTGAACATAGACTTGCGGACTTAAAGAATTAAGTCACTTGACCTGAAAAATCTTAACTCCAATTCCTATAAGGTTCCTCTGAAATTAGGTGGATTATGGTCAAATCAAGTCCATCCTCAATATCTACTCAAAACTTGGTTCAGAACCCACTAGCTTTTCACCATGCATATGCAAGATATGCAGATCAGAGGTGCAGATGACATGCTATGAAATGCAAAACTTTTATTTAGATGCAGAGATGATATGTAAGAGTAAATAAGAACCCTTATTTTCAACACATTTTTTTGGTATACAACAAATTTTATTATTTACAACAAGTTTTTAATTTACACATAGTATACAAGTTTTAAAATCTATTTTTGGTATACATCCTATTTTACAACAAATTTTACAAAAGTATGTTTTACAAGTATTATACATATAGTACAAATAAAATTTTCAATTTTTACTCGCCCTGTATTTATTGCATAATACAAAAATACGGAAAAATACGTGAAAGTACGAGCTATGGGTAAAGTATATACGTAATATATACACGTCCCCCTATACTTAGCGTGTGCTATGTCCTCAGAGCACGAAAAGCGATGAAAAAGACATAACTCGTGCTAAGCGTAGGAGAGCTAAAATTACAAAAGTATAGAAGTCGCTCCGCCCCCCCCATCCCCCCCCCTATACTTAGGCTCTGGCAGCCTAAGTGTAGAAGAAGATCAAAGAAATGGGACGGACGAGGGTAAGAGGGGAAATGGATGAATATATACATGGCGGGCATCGGTCCCCCCTATACTTAGGCTCTGGTCAGCCCAAGTATAGGACAAGAGTGAGGATGAGGACCGATGTGATCTGGAGGATGTATAGTGAATGGATGTGGGTTACTCTCCCCCCATACTTAGGATCTAGTTATCCTATGTATAGTCATAAAATGAAACGATATGGAGCCGGGGCAAGTGATTTGAATCACTGGGAAGGGAGGGAGAGAAAGTATATACAAGAAAGAGTGAGAATATACAGGGATTAAGAAGGTTTGTGACGGACCTTCTTGTGGACGCGAGGAGGTGGATAATACACAGAGCCTACGCTTGCTGAGTGAGACTGAAATCGTACCTCTCTACCCGTCCCCGCTCCTTAACTGACCTTGAGGTCTCATTAGCCGAAGAAGACCCTGGCCAATTCATGTGGCCTGTGTTTCTCACGTTCTGCTTTCAAGGGCAGGAGATAGTGCTAAGGAAGGAAAATCCCGTGGTAGTTTATTTTTTCACTACAATGCCTACTAGGAGAACAGAGGAGTACACCCCTGCCACGCCCCCTTAGCTTGAATTTGAGCTCAGCCTTTCTTGCGCTTTCCGGGAGTATGCTTTATTCCCCTGACTTCTGAGCTTGCCTGATCTGATAGAAAGGGCAAAGGTAGCCCTTGGGGAATGAGCAAGCTGTCGGTTCCCGGTCCGCAATGCATCCGCAAGAGTGAGCGCTAGAATATTGCCTACTGATCTTGTCATCACTGACCTCCCATCTTTCGCGTATTAGTCGAAGGGTGTGGATCAAGAGCTCGAAGACAGCTTATCCACTTGATCTCCGTATCTCTATGTGTCGCTGTCGGAATCGTACTCAGATGAATAATATTGAGGTGTAGGGATCGTCCAACGAGGGTCTACACACGGCTGCTTGCTTAGATAAGGCTTAAGAACAATCGAACTGAGCTCACTCATATAAATCACCTTATCCGGACCCGATGAGGATTCCTCTGAGACTTCCTTCTCTGAAATGTTGAAGGAAATTTTCTTGGTCGGTTTCTAGATCCTGAATCATTGAGAGGGAGATAAGAGCGGTGCTCCTTGATAGATTCGGAGGAACACCTCGAGGAATCAACTCTCGACTTCCTCTCCCTAGATAGCCGACTACCAGAGGGTGCAACCGTATTTTTATGTGGAGTCAATTCAGTCTTGGTAGCTTCCTTTGAAATTCCGGGACGTGGTGTGGTGCTGACAATGGGTTCCTCATAAGACGAGTTACCATATAGATTGTAATATTCCTGAATGGTCAGCACATGTCTCGGGAAGGTGCTAGTGGTCTCAGTTGGCTTAGCATTATGGGGCTCTTGTGTCAGATCATGAAAATTGTCAAGGCAAATAAAAAAAGGCATGTCCGACTTAATGATAGCTTCTGATCGTGAGTCCTCCATAGAAGCTGTCATGGTGGTGGTGCAAGCAGTTGATGAAGTGGATGTGTGGGGAGTCTCAGAACCAACGGTCGTCCGGGCAGTCGGTCTCTCAGGTGTAGCAGAGAGGTGGAACTCATTCTCCTCTTGATGGTCACGACTGTCAACAGATGTGCGGGTCACCTTAGAGTAAAGTGTATCAAAGAATGGATGCGGTAGGAGTGCTCCCAATGCTGAAAAATCGATCTCCCGAGTCTCATAATCTTTAGTTGCCTTAGCTGAGGCTAAGAACAACTTCCCGAGGATAATCGGAGACTGGGTGTGAACTCTCCTCGGTGCTCGATGTCAATGAGCGTAAAGTCCACCTGGAGTAGAGCACCTTGGAAAGTAACAATGACTGAAATATTTCCTCTAGACCGTTTGATGGATCGATCAGCAAGCTGAACGATCTTTCTCGACTTTCTGATTGGCCTGAGTTTGAGTGTGCCAAACACAGAGTTCGGGAGGATATTTATCGGAGAGTCATCATCGATTCTTGCATGGGTAAAGGTGGTGTCTTTGATTTCAAATTCCACTCGGGGCAACCGCTTCGCTCTGCGGCTCTTAGTCTTTCTCCCCATCACCAAGGAGGTGGCCATAGACACTATGTGTCTCTCTGTCCTTGTTCTCATAGTACCCCACCTCTTGGGCATCAATTTACTCTTTACAAATCTCTTGAGGTCGGTGAAGTGATCAATGGCCTTTATTAAGGGAAGTCTAAAGATCAATTCCTCATCGAGTGCTTCCCTTTGGACTGGATCCAATTTTTTTAGATCATTTTCATTTTCAATTTTTAAGTGATTTTCTGGTTTTCCAATTTTTTTGGTGCTTTTGATGGATGAATGATCAGACTCTGGATTGGAGGGCAAGTGGTTAGTATAAGAGGGAGATAGAATGGACTCCAGCTGTACAGACGGTGTGGGTTCCCTGATGTTTGCTTTGTTTTCAACCTCAAAACTACTCATGTCTTTTCTCACTTTTATACCCAGGCTGGCAAAAATTGAGTGTAATATTCCCAGGACATCTCCCAACTCGTTACCAAATGATTCATTTTTCTTAATAAGTCTAGAGATGTCATCATCCACAAAATTCTCATGACAAATCATGGGAGAGTTCTGCTCAGGTGGAGGATACTGCTGAGACTTTAGGTGCTCATACTCAACATACCTAGAATCTGGCATGTAATGCTGGGTCGAGTATGGAGCATCTAGATGGCAAATATTGGTAGGAGCCTCATATGACGAAACGAGGATTGATAAGTCTAGCTCCTGAGTCCAATATTGTGAATGTATAGGCTCTCCGAATGAAGGCTGGTTAGTGGAAGCTTGATCACTAAAGTCAATCAGGTCTGGGAAATCATGATGTACAAGCCTCTCCATTCGGGTTGTTCGATCGACCAAGTTATGCCCTAAGGTCAAGTCGAGATGTGTATATGTAATTTTTTGTATGGTCCCTACTTGAGGTGAGAATGAAGTTTGTGGGGGCATATAATTTTGCCAATCATCTGTCTCAACAATGGCTTGATCTTCATTTGATTCTTTGATTCCTGCAAGCTCTCGAGAGTAAGGACAGTCAACCCAAGGTGGAAGTAGATCAGGAGTGTTAGAATATGGAGTTGGTGAGAAATGCGAAGAAGTGGAGAAGTCAGTTGAAGTTCTGACTTCATAATCGGGTTGAGCAGGAACCGACCACGGGTAACGGTCTTCCGTGGATGGCAGAGGATACATGGAAGAAGGAGAAGGCGAAGATGACAGGTATATGGTCGAGGAGGAATGACCAGAGGTCACATGGTATGAGGACCAATATCTCGAGATCTTGAAGAGGAAATGATGAATGTAAGTAGAGAGAGGTAGAAAATGCGCAATTACGTAGGATAACACACAAGGACAGACACAAGACAAACGCAAGAGCAAACCCTGAGTTCACACTCAACACGGTGAAGGATCTGAAACCGAGTCCGATTAATCTAGTTGATTTTAAGTGTGAATTTTCAGACAAGTAGCAAACGTTACGCGGCCTATAGGGGAGTCGGCTAAAGAGCCGATTGCGTCTCCCCTCTTTAACCTATCGCCTAAGATACCACCGGTCCTTCATTTCTTCGCTCCTATCCCAACCTGATGGACTCAAAGACAATGCCCCTATCTACCTGCAAGCAAGCGGAGGGTGACAAGGCTGGGCCTTGTCACGAAGTACCGTTGATTCACCCCTGACTACCCGCGAACAGGCGGAGGCTACTTGGTACTAGTCAGTGAATCTAAAAATATTCAACTCGTGATATTTGCTAGGATCAGTTGGAATTTGATATGGAAGGTGGGGATTTGGGCTCTGCCTTAAGGTGTTCACACACACTCAAGTACCCTCACTCATCTTGAAAACATGGTCGGTGTTAATCTCCCGCAAACAAGGGTTAATTTTAGTCAATTTTTTTGGTCAAATTCAATTAGCAGTCCCAATTTTAGAGATTAGTTATCACTAAGATTTATCCACACAAGCAATCACGTCTACCGTCCAGTCCCAATTCCTTTATACTAGGTTAGAAAATCGAGAGAGAGAGAGAGAGAGAATCAGAAAAAGCCAATGCAATCGAGACAACGATGATGAATGCTTGAGTAAGAAGACTTACAGTGCCTCGACTCTCGACAATGCGGGATGCAAGATTGAATTGAAAATTTTACACTAAATGCAGTGCAAGCAATGAAAAGCCGCTCCTAGACAGACAGTTCTATTAGCGAGTGAAGCACAAGTTCAATTTGACTAGATCTGCAGTCTAAGTGCGTCTTTTAAGTGATGTGTGGTCCTAGAAAATTGTGAGCACAAGAAAATCCTAGAGTGGCTCGAGGAGCCGCTAGTGCAAGCCTAGTCAAGAAATTCAATCCACACAGCAGACGGGGACACGATTCTACTATTTTTGCACACACGAGAACCCAAACGGGAACTGTTGTAAATGCAGACACTTTTTTTAAAGTTACAAAAATCTTTTTAACGTCCAACAACTGACCTTATCCACGAATCGTCGGCCTCCGAAACACTTCGAGATGCATTGACTTCAAGAAAGCCGCTCCAAGTCCACCGGGCCCTCGTACAAAAAGATACAAAAATGTTAGAGAGAGGAATATACAGAAATGGTCAGAAAAATAATAAACAAGAAATGGATAATTACAATGCGGCTCAGGTGTCAGACTACCCGAGTGAATGGAAAATGTAAATCTAATTTTCCTAAAGCGATCTTAAGTCGTTTGCCTCCCCGGCAACGGCGCCATTTGACGGACACAGATGACCTACCCTTGTTAATGTGGTCTGATTGACTATTTCGTTGCAGTCGGATAGATCCGCGTCGATCAAAAATAACCGCATAAATCGATGAATCGTCGAATAAAATTAGTATGCGGTTTTATTTTTGTTTAGCCTGGGCAAGCCCTAGGGTCGACTCAAGGAGGCAAAGGAACAACTCGCGATCAGATTAGATGGATTAGATTGTGATTTTCCTAGTGGGATTTTTTTGGTATTTTTTATGCAATGAAAATGCAAATGCACAAATGCGGATGAATTAGGTTAACAATAAAATGACCGACTTAGCGGAATTAAATTTCAATGTGAATTTTTTTGGAATCTAATCCAACAACGAATACAAGAAAATGATCGACTTAGCCGAATCTAATCCAACAACGAATACAAAATGAATTTTTTTGGAATTTTTGGGTTTAAAATGCACAAATGAATAATGCAAACTTTTTTGGGGTTTTGTGCAATTTTTCGTGCAAATGATATGCAAAAATTATGAAAAATTAACTGGAAGTTAAAATGAAATTAAGCTACACTAATATTTTTGGAATTTTTTGACATTTTATGATTTTTTTATGATTTTTTTACTGAAAACAGAGTAATTGTGAGTCTTTATTCCCTCATAAATCCACGAAGTTAAATTATCCAGAGATTGATTTATCCATAATAGATATTCTAATAAGAAACACATGAGCTTTGAAAGTTCTCAAAAATCTTATTCGTGGAATTAATTAAAAATCAATTACATAAATCACTCTATAATTTATTTTATGCACGACAACTCCTAATTGGACGAAATTTGGATAGTAATTTAAAAACACTTAGAGGCATCATTTGTAATTTTTTCACAATTTTTGGAGCAATAAATATGGCTATGCGGATTTCAGAGCTATAATGGACAAAATATCACTGATTTTCAATCTCTTATTTTTAATAAACAATCTAATGCTCACAAAATGCAAATAAATAGCCACAAGATAAATAATGAGTTGCTCTACAATATGCAATTTTTTTGATAAGAAAATGATGTAAAATGACTGTCCAAATTAACGCTCAAATCTAGGGGTGTCAATGCAATATAAAATTTGAAATATATGAACTCAAACTATGCACAGGGACTCATTTGCAATTACTAAAACTTAAAAAGAAAAAAGTGCAATTTTCACAAAATTAAAATAACAAGTGGACCTTTTCTTTCTTGCTTCCCACGCAGGTAACACAGGATGAGTGGCTTCTAGGGCACGACCAAAGGAGGCGCACGGGGCGGCGCGCAAGGCGGTCGGCGTCGAGGGCTGATGAATCCCGGATTCATCACTCTAAATCTCATTTATTAAGCTTAAGTCCCTAAAAATCAACAACATATTTGAATTTAATCTGCATAATTAGCATTCATGCAGGTTTTCATAAAAATGGCATTTTATCCATAATTTCTGCACAAAATAAAAGCCAAAAATCCAAGCCACAGTTGACCTGTAAATAGCCTAACTTCCCAGATTTTTAACTCCTTCATGCTAACTCCGAATAACCAAAAACCACTTCCATTGTGTACATATCACTCACAAGAATAAATGAAAAATACAAAAAAATCACTAACCCAAATAAGTGGACCAAAAACCCAAACCCTAGTTTCAGGATTTTCGGACTAAAAGCCACATATCTTCCCCATCTAGTGTCCGATTTGATCCTACTCACTTTTGAACTAATGCACATTCAATTACATTCAAAACAAGATCAAGTTCAAGTGAATCGGAGCTCGTACGTGAAAGTTGGGTTTTGGGCCTCTTTTGTACATTGTATATTTTCGCGGTTTTTGACCTTGTATTTTATGTAAATATTTTCTTTATCATTAAAAACCCAAAAAAATTAGAATTAGGTGTCTTTTATTTATCTTTAATTTTTCCATATTTTTCCAGATTTTTTATATTTAAAAATGACAAAAAAAATAGAAAACCCCAAAATCGATGTATTCTATGTACATGGGATACCCCAAAATTCACTTTTCACATTTGACATATTTTGACTTTGATGTCTTCATGAAAGTTGTAGATCTCGTCGAGATAAGCATTTTTTGTGAAGAAACTTTTTCGATCCGAGGTCATTTGCAATTTCATTTTGATTTTACTAATGATTTTTTTTTCGATTTATCTGGTACTGACATGTGGCAGCCTCAGAGGCAGCGACATGTCAGTCGTTATTGGACGTTTGTAATCTTAGTTTTTATTAAAAAAAATTATTAAAAACCTAAAAATTAAAAACCACGAACGTGCAGCGCACGTGCCACCCCCCCCCCCCCCCCGCACGCGCTCTGCACGTGCGCTCCGCGCCCTCCTTTTCCCTTCTCACCCCAGGCCACGCGTCACCTCTATGGTCGTCCGATCGCGGCCGATCGGATGGCCATCCACCTTCATCCTCCTCCCCCGCAATCATCGCCAACCGCCACCGCTATTCTCCCCGATATCTCCGCCGACGACTCCTCCGCAACAGCCGACCACTTCCTTCATCGTTGCGCCGCCCTTATCCCGTCAACCCAGCCAACAACCTTCACCCGCTCGCTCCCTGTCCTATTTAAGGGCTTCAATGCCCTCGACGCCATCTATCCGTCGTTGGCCTCCACGAAAGGGCGGTGGTGACAGCCCGTATCTTTCAACTCCGGCGAGATCCGGCCGCTCCTTCACGGCCGTCGCAGCTGCAGCTTTGTGTTGTCGTGCTCCCGGTCCACCTCCTGCGTCGAGCCTACGATCATCTCCTCCGACAAACAACTTCACCTTCAACTCTTCTTCTTCTCCGACACAGCTACTTCCAACGCCATCATCGACGACAACTTCCGCCACCGTCATCGACAACTTTGCATCGACACGCGCTTCCACCATCTTCACCGATCTTCATCGCCAACATCGTGTACGACCCCGCCGTTAACCTCCCTCGACCACCAGCTTCAACTCCGCCGCTTCATCTTATCCGATCACCGTCGAGCCAGTTATCAACTTCATCATCCTTTATCGCCATCAACGTCGACAGCACGCCCTCCGCCTTGGCCGACACACCAGTTCCGCCTCGCCTCAGCCACCTAGCCGCCGAACTCGGAGCCCGAGGCCCCAGCACGTGCCACGCACGTGTGTGGGGAACGTCAGGCTGACGTCAGCCAAGGTCACGTGTTGCGCACGTGACCTTGGGTAAATTGCAAAAGCACACCGGAGTTTCCTCGATTTGCGCCTCAATCCACCAGGCGAAGGGCATGTGCGCAACACGTGCCTCTTGGTGAAATTGCAGAAAACCCCCCTTTTCGTTTAGGTAATTGCGCATATACCCCCCTCTGCATTGTTATTTATTTATTTATTGCATTCATATCCTTGTATTCTCCCTCTGTTTTGGACCTATTTTAGACATCATTTTATTTATACAAAAATAGCACTTTGTTCATTACTTAATTCTCTACATTTTGACATATCGTGGATATTTTCTGATTAATGGTTAATTAATAATCAATTATTTCGTGAAAATTGTAAAGTTTACCCAGTTTATGCTCTAACTTTTGTAATTGATTAACCAGTGCTCCAAAAATCCCCAAAAAATCACAGATTGTAGAGATTATTTTGCTTGACATTGTGCCCAAAAAGATTTGCAATTGCATGCATCATTTGCTCTGTCAAAATCATTTTGCATATTTCACTATTTAATTTTTAATAGGTATTAGATCTCACATTTTTTAGGGATAGGATTTTTCTGAGATCAAGCATCTAGTGATAGATCTTAGATAATCTTGGTCTTCGAAAATAAGTAGGTTTGATATTTATTACAATTAAATTTTGAAAATCACTCTGTTTGTATTTAAAAATCCATAAAAAAATCATTTTGCATCCTAAAATTCCAAAAAAATTGCAGTGCATTCATTTCATCATCATTCAGATAGTGGCCAAGTTTTGTATTTTTCGGACATCGGTTGATTGAAATTTACATTTTAGTCCCTAAAATAAGCCATAACCACATTTTGCATACCTAATTTGCATTAAAAATTCCAAAAAAAGACCGCCTTGAAAACCGAACACGAAATTGGATAGACATATCTCTAGGTTGTTCCTTTGCCTCCTTGTGATCGACCTTGGGACTTGCTCAAGTAAAATAAACATAAAAATCACTTGATTAAAATTGATTAAAAATTTGTGGTTATTTCTTGACCGTTTCCGATTGTCGCCTACAACGAACGACATATTTTATTTTCACGCACGAACATAAAACCAACTTCTTAAAGCGGCATTTTTCGGGCTCGTCAGATGGCGCCGTTGCCGGGGAGGCAAACGGCTTAGTTTTGTGTTTTGAGATTTTTCGCTCGGTTTTCCGTATTCGGGTAGTCTGACCCCCGAATTCTTCATTGTGAATACCATTTTATTTCCAGCATTTATTTTTCTGCATTTATCCGCTTGTTCTATTTTTTGAGTCACTCTCTCACACATATCTCTCTTATTTTTTCTTGCGAGATACCGGGCGTACGTGGAGCGGTTCTCAAGAAACCGACGCATCTTCACCGACATCCGAGAAAGCCGCAAATTAATTTAAGATCGAGTCGAGTCGTGAGAGAGAGTAGAGTCTAGGTTTTCAATTTCCGCAATTTTATTTACTTGCTCATTTACAACGGTGTCCGTTTGGACTCTCGCGTGTGTAAAAAAGACCTTGAACTTTGTTCTGTGGTGTGTCGTGGCCTGTTTCACTCTCCGGTGAGGGTGGGGCCCGACATGAGTGGCAACTAGGATAGACCTGCACATACGGCTCTTAGAGCATTTTTATTTTTTGATTGTGCTCGTAGGATCTTAAGCCACACTGCACTTTAATCAAAACGCACATAGATCGTTCAACTTAGCCAAATTTAACTCAAATCTTCCCGCTAATAGAACTTTCTGTTTAGGTGCGGTTTTTATCGGCTTGCACGCATATAGAATAATTTTTCAATTATGTCTAGCATCCCACATGAAGATTGCGAGGAGGCACTGTAAGTCTTCTAACTGAGCACTCATCATAGTTTTCCACGTGCATCGGCTTTTCCCGACTTTCTCCCTCTTGTTTTATCACATAAATCTAAAGGAAATTAGGACTGGACGGTAGACGTGTATTTGTGCTCATCTAAATTCTTCAGTAATCACCTAATTAAAATTGGGACTGCTAAATATAGCCGATCAAAATAACCCATAAAATCAAGAATTTCTGCGGGAGAGCAACCCCGGCCTTGTATGTTTCTATTTTTCTTAGTGAGCGAGAGACGACACTTAAGGCTAGAGCCCAAATCCGAAATTTCAGCTCGCTAAAATCCTGCCAAGTTTGATTTATCACCAACTAAAATTGAAAAGATAATAGCCGAACTCTTACGGCTTCATTGTGTGCGTTGGTGAATCCAGGGTTTGAATTATGTTTGCATTGGTGTGCGTGAACCGATTTAAAGATCAATAGCCGCACATTTGATTTCTCTTGACTATCCCGTGCAATCATCTCTCTCCTTTCTTGATTTATAACTTACCATGGAATTCTTGTCCAATAACTCTTGCAGACCCAACCCCTCATTCCTTTCAGCTCTTTTAAAAATAGTCGAACGTTTATCCGAGAATCCATCAGAGCTATACTATGAAAATGAATTCGTATCGGTTAGACCCAAAATACCTCCCCCTCAACCATCAATAAATCCATCTCCTTCTGCTAATCCGACCTGTTTCAAGAATGACAACCCTTTGTATTCAGAGCAGACAAACCAACAAATGATTGAGGGCTCTACTTCTTCATTTAATCCTCTTTACGTTGATCATACAATTCATCCCTCATATTCGGTCAATGTCAATCCATCATTCATGGGAGAAGATAACCACATGATCGAATTAAACACTTCTTCACCTCTTCCATCAATCTTGAACACCAAAGAAAAATCATTATCTAGGATTGAACATAACAATCCCCTCTTCACTCATACAGAGGATTGGGCCGACCACATAAGATCACAACTCCACTTGGATCAACTCCACTTACCTAGACCATATGAGCAGCCACCTTCCATGGTTATTGAGGAGATACTTTCAGTAAATGATGATCGTATATCGAATATTTCAAGAGACCCCTCTCCTAGTACATATAGAAAAATGGAAGAGGACATTCAATTACAAAAACATACACCAACTGCTCCCATACTTGGCCAAGAAGAGATTTTGGAGAATATTTTGAGGATGAATAAGAAATTTGATTTAATGGAGGATAAATTTCAAGAACTTGCCGATCGATTAATCTCTGGTAGCTCGGATATAAAAATGAATGAGGAAATGATTGGATCTAAGATTGAAAATTTTGAGAATATTCAGGGACATAGGGATTATTCTGAGAATTTCACTTCTACATCTTACTCCCTTAGAAATGACTATACAGCGGACTATCACCCTGAACACCAAAGCCCATTTTCACCTGAAGGACACCCCACACCCCACGCCACCCAGAAAATACCAAAAAATGGAAATATTTTAAAACCACAAAAAAATTGAAAATTCAGAAAATTTCATAAAAATTGAGACTGAAGACGGTCTGAGGAATTTGGATCCAACCGTACGGGAAGCATTAGGAAAGAAATTGATTTTTGAACTTCCCTTTCTACAGGCCATTGAACACTTCCTCGATCTTAAAGGATTTGTGATAGACAAATTAACGATGAAAAAATCGGGCAGGATTAGAACAAAGACCGAGAGACATATATTATCAACGGCCTCCTCCTTGGTATTGAGGAGAAAAACCAAGAGCCGCATAATGAAGCGGTTGCCCAGATTTGACTGTGAAATCAAAGACATGATCTTCACCCATGCTCGGATTGATGACGATGCACCGATCAATATCCTTCCGACCTCTGTATTCCATGAACTCAAACTCGGATCGATTCGGAAGATACGAGAGATTGTTCAATTAGCGGACCGATCGATAAAACGGCCGAGAGGAACCATTTCTGTCATCATGAAATTCCAAGGTGCTCCGCTCAAAGTAGAATTCACGATCATTGATATTGAGCATCAAGGAGAATTCACCCAGTCTTCAATCATTCTCGGAAAGCCGTTCTTGACATTGGCCAAGGCGAGTATTGATTGTGAGACTCGGGAAATCAATTTCACAGCATTGGAAGCACTTAGATCTGACCATGTCTTTGAGGAACCACGATCTCCTGAGGCAACCCACGAAGTCCCCGACAACCGTAACCATGAAGCGGTAGAAGAGCCCTACCCCGCAGCCACACCTGAGATAGCGGTTGTTGATGAGACTACTGGTTTAGAAAATCTCCCCCCTGCTCCATTCCCAGCCGCTTATACCAGAGAGAATCATGTATATGAATCATATGATCCGGAGACTTATGCATGGGCACACCCTGGGTCGACCTACTCTGACTACGTGGATTACATCAACTCGACACAGGAATGCGCTAACATCGAATCAATTGAGAAAGAACATGCAGAGACTCTCCCCAGTATTTCAATTTCTGCGGATCTCAAAATAGACAAATCTTTATACTACGATCCTGAGACTTATGCATGGTCACACCCTGGAGCAACATTCTCTGAATATCTTGACCAAATAATCCCAAATCGAGAGTGCTCAAACATTCGGGAGACTAAGAACAATCACACAGACCAAGCACCAACCAAGGAGAATTTCAATGGCTATTCATCTGGATACTCAAGTTAACTGATACCTTCACGACGAAATAAAAAGAGAGTCACCTTTGACCCTCCGGAAGAGGTATCATCTGATGGTCCCTCATCAGGTCCGGAAAAGGTAGTCTACATGAGTGAAGTCTGTTTGGCAGCCCTAAAGCCATATCTTCGTAAGGATCCAAAATTCAATCCTCATTGGACAACTCCCGTTCCTAACTACTACTCATCCAAAGCTGATGCTCCTGCCCTCTTCAAGTACACTGGAATTCTTTCGTATGAGCTGACTAAGACCGGTGCTTCTGAGCTATCATCTGAGGACAAATTGATTGACCCCAAGAAGGAACGAATTCTGAGGAAACAATTAAAGAAACAAAGAGATATGCAGACTTGGAGTATGTCCACTTTCAAATACTACTCCTCTGAGGATAACTCTGATGATGGATATCTTTCATCTGACTCAAACACTTCATCTGTCCATCATGATTTTCTGAGGATAGCTCTGATCATAGTTGGGAATCATATGCCTCATCTCCATCGCGTCATTATGATCTCCCATCGCAGGCTCACAAGAAGATCAGACGAAAACCGCCTTAATCATTCGGCTACTCACCCTCCCTCCCGACCACATCGGTCTCCTTGTACAGCTTCTTCCTCTACTTAGGCCATAGCCTAAGTATAGGGGGGGGACCGATGCCATTTGTATATACCATTTCTCTCATCACACTCTTTCTCCCGACCGCTCCATTTCCACCCTTCTTCCATACTTAGGCCGTCCAGAGCCTAAGTATAGGGGGAACCGACACCCACCTGTACATACTCTCCTCATTTACATATCCTGGCCACCTCTTTTGCGCTCTTCTTCTATACATAGACTGTTCACAGTCTAAGTATAGGGGGTCGGACCATTATATATAAATTTTTAACTCTCTTACGCTTAGCACGAGATATGTCTTCATTACGCTTTTTGTGCTTTGAGGACACAACATTCGCTAAGTATAGGGGGGTCTGTATGTATATACTTTGTATATATTTTACCCATATCTCGTACTTTCGCGTAAGTCTATATGTATTTACGGGGTGGGTACTAACTTGAAAAAAAACAACAAAAAATCACAAAACAAAAAAAAGGAGAGTTTTTCTACTAACACTGACTTGCCAAATTTTTGAAAAAACAAATATATATATATATATATATTGACTTTTTATTCATTCTTGCATTCATTATAAAAAAAGAAGAGAAAGAACAAGGAAAAAAAGAAGAAAAAAAATTTGTGTCTGCATTGCACACACCTGCACTTCATCCAACATCACATGCATTTGCATCTGTGAAAAGTCATTGGGTTCTGAACTGAGTTATGAGTACAAATCGAGAGTGGTCTGGACTTAACCTTAATCCACCTAATTTTCAGAGGAACTTCACCGAGAAATAGGATTTTAAGAGCTTCAGGTCTTTTGACTTAATTCTTTAAGTTCCACATGATTATGTGCAGCGTTTGACTCAGTGTCTAACCTGATCTCTTCATTCTGAGTACAACTCTGGAATAGGGAATTAATTTGTACTCTCGTACTGTGCACTTAGCTCAACCCAGACGGGATGTTGGAAGACTGTGTGAGTCTCTTTTCTGGTAGCGTGGAAATCTAAAGACTGGAGTTCGGGTTGAAATAAAGCTTCAGAAAAGGGATGGACGGCTGGGCACATTTTTTTCTAAGACCCCAAAAAATGTATGGAATAAAAAGATTCTATATCCGTAGGGGCACAACAAGATCCAAGCAGAACCACCAAAAATTCCAAAATACAAAGAAGCATTCTACCAAATAAAAATTCGACCAAAAAGGTCCAAGCTTCAAGAAACTTGCAGATCTTGGTGGAGACTTGGCTACACTGGCCATCTTCTCAAGGAGAGGTGACTACACTGGCCACCCCTCCAGTTCTTTTCTCTTTCTTCTAGCTTCTCCCCCATTTCGATTGTGAACACAGCACGATAGACCTTAGAAGGAAATACCTGACTCCCCGAGGGCGAGTTACCGAAGAGGAGAGGAGCATGGTAGTCCGACATTCTGGATGGGAAGAGCTAAAATCCTTCACACACACGAGTCGGTTATTCAATGTTCATAGGGTATACTTTGGGAAGAGGATTGATCTAAGATGACTTCTGAGCCGAAACTGTGACAATGATGTGTGGAACTTGAGGGCTGTTGATTTTAAAATTCTAAGTCTCACAGAAGTTCCGCCACACCACTAATCCAAAGGTCGAGTTTAGTTTCATTCTCACCTTTAGCTCATGGTCTTGGTATGGAACCCAGTCTCATTTCACTTCATGGCATGTCTTTTTGATGCTCACGGACGAGCATGGTTTAAGTATAGGGGGATGATGAATCCCGGATTCATCACTCTAAATCTCATTTATTAAGCTTAAGTCCCTAAAAATCAACAACATATTTGCATTTATTCTGCATAATTAGCATTCATGCAGGTTTTCATAAAAATGGCATTTTATCCATAATTTCTGCACAAAATACAAGCCAAAAATCCAAGCCACAGTTGACCTGTAAATATCCTAACTTCCAATATTTTTAACTCCTTCATGCTAACTCCGAATAACCCAAAACTACTTCCATTGTGTACATATCACTCACAAGAATAAATGAAAAATAAAAAAAATCACTAACCCAAATAAGTGGACCAAAAACCCAAACCCTAGTTTCAGGATTTTAGGACTAAAAGCCACATATCTTCCCCATCTAGTGTCTGATTTTATCGTACTCCTTTTGAACTAATTCACATTCAATTACCTTCAAAACAAGACCAAGTTCAAGTGAATCGGAGCTCGTACGTGAAAGTTGGGTTTTGGGCTCTTTTGTACATTGTATATTTTCGCGGTTTTTGACCTTGTATTTTATGTAAATATTTTATTTATCATTAAAAACCCAAAAAAAATAGAATTAGGTGTATTTTATTTATCTTTAATTTTTCCATATTTTTCCGGATTTTTTATATTTAAAAATGACAAAAAAATTAGAAAACCCCAAAATCAAGGTATTCTATGTACGTGGGATATCGCAAAAATTCACTTTTCACATTTGACCTATTTTAACTTTGATGTCTTCATCAAAGTTGTAGATCTCGTTGAGACGAGCATTTTTGTGAAGAAACTTTTTCGATCCGAGGTCATTTGCTATTTGTTTTTGATTTTACAAATGATTTATTTTTCGATTTATCTGGTGCTGACACGTGGCAGCCTCAGAGGCCGCCATGTGTCAGTCATTTTTGGATGTTTGTAATCTTAGTTTTTATTAAAAAATAATTATTAAAAAATTAAAAATTAAAAACCACGCACGTGCAGTGCCCGTGCCACCCCCCCCCCCCCCCCGCACGCGCACTGCACGTGCGCTCCGCGCCCTCCTTTTCCCTTCTCACCCCAGGCCACGCATCACCTCTATGGCCGTCCGATCGCGTCCAATCGGACAGCCATCCACCATCGTCCTCCTCCCCCGCAATCATCGCCAACCGCCGCCGCTATTCTCCCCGATTTCTCCGCCGACGACTCCTCCGCAACAGCCGACGCCTTCCTTCATCGCTGCGCCGCCCTTATCCCGTCAACCCCGCCAACAACCTTCACCCGCTCGCTCCCTCTCCTATTTAAGGGCTTCAATGCCCTCGATGCCATCTATCCGCCGTTGGCCTCCACGAAAGGGCGGTGGTGACAGCCCGTATCTTTCAACTCCGGCGAGATCCGGCTGCTCCTTCATGGCCGTCGCAGCTGCAGCTTTGTGCTGCCGTGTTCCCGCTCCGCCTCCTGCGTCGAGCCTACGATCATCTCCTCCGACAAACAACTTCACCTTCAACTCTTCTTCTTCTCCGACGCAGCTACTTCCAACGCCATCATCGACGACAACTTCCGCCACCGTCATCGACAACTCTGCATCGACACACGCTTCCACCGTCTTCACCGATCTTCATCGCCAACATCGTGTACGACCTCGCCGTTAACCTCCCTCGACCACCAGCTTCAACTTCACCGCTTCATCGTCTCCGATCACCGTCGAGCCAATTATCAACTTCATCATCCTCCATCGCCATCAACGTCGACAGCACGCCCTCCGCCTTGGCCGACACACCAGTTCCGCCTCGCCTCAGCCGCCTCGCCGCCGGGCTCGGAGCCCGAGGCCCCAGCACGTGCCACGCATGTGCGTGGGGAACGTCAGGCTGACGTCAGCCCAGGCCACGTGCTGCGCACGTGACCTTGGGTAAATTGCAAAAGCACACCGGAGTTTCCTCGATTTGCGCCTCAATCCACCAGGCCAAGGGCACGTGCGCAGCACGTGCCTCTTGGTAAAATTGCAGAAAACACCCCTTTTTGTTTAGGTAATTGCGCATATACCCCCCTTCTGCATTGTTATTTGTTTATTTAATTATTGCATTCATATCCCTGTATTCCCCCTCTGTTTTGGACCTATTTTAGACATCATTTTATTTATATAAAAATAGCACTTTGTTCATTACTTAATTCTCTACATTTTGACATATCGTGGATATTTTTCCGATTAATGGTTAATTATTAATCAATTATTCTGTGAAAATTGCAAAGTTTACCTAGTTTATGCTCTAAATTTTGTAATTGATTAACCAGTGCTCTAAAAATCCCCAAAAAATCATAGATTATAGAGATTATTTTGCTTGACATTGTGCCCAAAAAGATTTGCATTTGCATGCATCATTTGCCCTGTAAAAATAATTTTGCATATTTCACTATTTAATTTTTAATATGTATTAGATCTCACATTTTTGAGGGATAGGATTTTTCTGAGATCAAGCATCTAGTGATAGATCTTAGATAATCTTGGTCTTCGAAAATAAGTAGATTTGATATTTATTACAATTAAATTTTGAAAATCATTTTGTTTGTATTTAAAAATTCATAAAAAATTCATTTTGCATCCTAAAATTCCAAAAACGTTATAGTGCATTCATTTCATCATCATTCACATAGTGGCCAAGTTTCGTATTTTTCGGACATCGGTTGAATGAAATTTACATTTTAGTCCCTAAAATAGGCCAAAACCGCATTTTGCATCCCTAATTTGCATTAAAAATTCCAAAAAAAATACCGCCTTGAAAACCGAATACGAAATTGGATAGACATATCTCTAGGTTGTTCCTTTGCCTCCTTATGATCGACCTTGGGACTTGCCCAAGTAAAATAAACATAAAAACCACTTGATTAAAATTGATTAAAAATTTGTGGTTATTTCTTGACCGTTTCTGATTGCCGCCTACAACGAACGACATATTTTATTTTCACGCACGAACATAAAACCAACTTCTTAAAGCAGTATTTTTCGGGCTCGTCAAGGGCTCGGCCGCACGGGCGACCTGCGGAGCTGAGGCGATGCCCGTGCGCGGCGGCACGGCAGCGGCCACGAGTGGAGCTCAGACGGTGACGCATCGCGCACAGCCGTGAGGGCGGTGCGGGGTAGCCGTACGAGTGTGCAGCAAGCGGGGCGGACGCCGGTGACGTGTTGGTGGGCCGCGAGCCTGTCGTCTCCAGGGACGGTGACGACGAGGCAGGAGGAGGCGACGACGCAAACCTGTTCTGCAATTTTATTTTATTTTTTTGTATTTTGATTTTTTCTGCAAAATTTTTTTATTGTATTTTTTCTTTGTAAACATCAAGCAAACTGTAGTAAAAATGAAAGCTGTGGTTTGGTGATGGTGGTGGTGATGATAGATGATGTGTAATTTTTTATGTGTGGTTTAGAGGTGGATTGTGATGGTGGTGACAAAAATGGTAGATGATAATGGTGGTGATGTGTTGATTTTTTATGATGTGGAATAACAACAATGAAAATGTTAGATAAAAATGATAAGGAAAAGTTGAGGGATACTTACATGATTCGCCAAAAGGGGAGCCATGGAATGCGGCTTCCGTCGCGGCCTCGAGTAGATAGCGGTCTCCGAAGCTTGGCAGCAGGTTGGAGAAGCTGCTGCTACGTGGGCGATGCTCCACGGATCTCACCTAGGCCTTGTCGTCGCCCTACCTCCTGCGCCAAAGCTGTCACCAATGACACATCAAAGGGGGCTTGGGGCTCTCTTTCTCTCAAGAACGGTGGATGGTGGAAAATGGAGGAGATGATGAGAATATAAAGAGGAAGAGGGAGTTGGAAAAGAGATGCAGAGAGTGGAGTAGTGGGGGGTTATTGGCTTGGAGTGGAAGAAAATAAAGGGGAGAAGTGGTAAAAGGGATATTAAATAAATAATTAATATAGTAGGCTATTAAAATAAACAATAATAAAATACTAATAATAATAAATTCGAAAATAATAAAAGAAATTCGAAAATAAAGAAAATGGGGTGACATATGGTGGCTCCAGGAGCTGCCACATGTCGCTCCTAGAAAATTCAAAGATTAAATGTAAACAAAATAAAAAAGAAATAACAAAAGGGATTAAATCAAAAAGTAGTCAACATGAAAGTTTCTCATCTCGAAGAGATCTACAACTTTCGTGAAGGGTTAAAAATCAAAGGAAGTGATCTGTACAAAAATATATTTTTGGGTGGTACCTTATAGATATAAGATACCACATTTTATCTTTTGTAATTTTTTTGTCATTTTTCAATAAGAGAAAAATCAAAAATAAAATTGGAGAAAATATGAGAAGAATATTTGCAACTTAATATTTTTTTATTTTTAATAATGAAGAAAATAAAATGATAAAATACTGGGGCAAAACGGTCAATATGTACAATATACAAAAGGGGCCCAAAACCTAAGATTTGCATACGAGCTCCGATTTTAATGAAATTGGTCTTGTTTCGAAGGTCTCTGAATTAATATTACTTTAAAAGTGAGTAGACCTAATTCGGAGGTCGTATGAGAGAGATATTTGCATTTTAAGGTTCCTAGTTTCAAACTTGGATTGAGGGTTTATTGGTCAATTTTACAAGTTAATATTTTTTGATATTTTTCTTTAATTAGTGTTAGTAATATATACACTATGGAGTTGATTTTATTGGATTTGGAGTTAGTATAAAATATATACAAATAAGGTATTTTATCTAATATACAGGTGAATATTTACAAGTGAAATTGGCTTCTTATTTAATGCAAATATGAATTCTAAAATGCATATATTATGCTTGCATGTATGAATGCTAATTATGCAATATAAGTAGAAATATGCATCTAATTACTCGGGAACAAAGCTCTATTATCAACTTTTAGAGTGATGAATCACAGATTCATCAACCCCCTAAACTTAAACCTTGCTCGTCCCCGAGCAACTAAAATGAAATGCAAGTGTGAAATGAGATTGGGTTCCATAACAACGTCATGAACAAAAGTTGAAAATCGAGCTTGACTCGACCTTTGGATTAATTGTGTGGCGGAACCTTATTGGGATTTGAACTTAAGACCTAATAGAATTCAGGTTCCACAAGTCTTCTATTCATGACGTCTTAATAGTCAGGTCAAAACAAATCCTCAAACGCAAATTTCTGATGACTATTATTCTTACTTGTACTGTGTAAGTGATAAATAGCTCTCCACATTAGAAATGGCTCAGAACCAGCCTCCTCTAACAAGGTAACTCAAATAACCCGATCCATCAACTCTTTCCTGTAGGAGCTTGGTATTCCCTTCTAAGTTCAAGTGCGACCAACTCAAGAGGAGCGGGTGGAGAAAAGAATGGACGGTAGCCAGTGTAGCTACCTATCCCGGGATGCATGACCAGTGTAGCAAAGTCTTCCAGCTGCAGACTTCTTGCTAATATACATATACTTCGACAGGCAATATGTTTTACTTTTTTTTGGCATGTCTATATTTTTTTGGGAGTTGTTGTATTTTTTCCTTTTTTTGGAACTATATACAAGGTGCAACATGTACATCAGGAGTTTTTCCTATGGAGACAATAGACTATCCCTCTTTTGAAGCATTATTGCAACCCACGGCATCCTGTCCTCAGACTTCAACACCACCAGACTAGGTTGAAATGCACTACCCTCCCTAGAGGAGGACGGATGTTTCCACCCGTGTGCTACTCCAAGATAAAGGATTCTTCCTCCTCACCACCTCATCAATGAAGAGCTACGTGCATTGTGCTTGTCCAGGTTAGGTCATTGTCTAAAAGAATCATGTGTGTGCACGAGATATTCTACTTAGACTAATCAAGATGACATGTGAACATAGACTTGCGAACTTAAAGAATTAAGTCACTTGACCTGAAAAATCTTAACTCCAATTCCTATAAGGTTCCTTTGAAATTAGGTGGATTAAGGTCAAATCAAGTCCATCCTCAATATCTACTCAAAACTTGGTTCAGAACCCACTAGCTTTTCACCATGCATATGCAAGATATGCAGATCAGAGGTGCAGATGACATGCTATGAAATGCAAGACTTTTTTTAGATGCTGAGATGATATGCAAGAGTAAATAAGAAGACTTATTTTCAATACATTTTTTTGGTATACAACAAATTTTATTATTTACAACAAGTTTTTAATTTACACATATACAAGTTTTGAAATGTATTTTTGGTATACATCCTATTTTACAACAAATTTTACAAAAGTATGTTTTACAAGTATTATACATATAGTACAAAAAAATTTCAATTTTTACCCACCCCGTATTTATTGCATAATATATACAAAAATACGGAATAATACGTGAAAGTACGAGCAATGGGTAAAGTATATATGTAATATATACATGCCCCCCTATACTTAGCGTGTGCTATGTCCTCAGAGCACGAAAAGCGATGAAAAAGACATAACTCGTGCTAAGCGTAGGAGAGCTAAAATTACAAAAGTATATGTCACTCCGCCCCCCCATACTTAGGCTCTGGCAGCCTAAGTGTAGAAGAAGATAAAAGAAATGGGGCGGATGACGGTAAGAGGGGAAATGGATGAGTATATACATGGCGGGCATCGGTCCCCCCTATACTTAGGCTCTGGTCAGCCTAAGTATAGCACAAGAGTGAGTATGAGGATCGATGTGATCTGGAGGATGTATAGTGAATGGATGCGGGTCACTCTCCCCCCATACTTAGGATCTAGTTATCCTAAATATAGTCATAAAATGAAACGATATGGAGCCGGGGCGAGTGATTCGAATCACTAGGAAGGGAGGGAGAGAAAGTATATACAAGAAAGAGTGAGAATATACAAGGATTAAGAAGGTTTGTGGCGGACCTTCTTGCGGACGCGAGGAGGTGGATAATACACATATGTGTCGCTGTCAGAATCGTCCTCAGATGAATAATATTGAGGTGTAGGGATCGTCCAACGAGGGTCAACACACGGCTGCTTGCTTAGATAAGGCTTAAGAACAGCCGAACTGAGCTCACTCATATAAATCACCTTATCTGGACCCGATGAGGAATCCTCTGAGACTTCCTTCTCCAGAATGTTGAAGGAAATTTTCTTGGTCGGTTTTCTAGATCCTGAATCATTGAGAGGGAGATGAGAGCGACGCGCCTTGAGAGGTTCGGGGGAACACCTCGAGGAATCAACTCTGGACTTCCTCTCACTAGATAGCCGACTAGCAGAGGGTGCAACCGTATTTTTATGTGGAGTCAATTCAGTCTTGTGGCTTGCTTTGAAAGTCCGGGACGTGGTGTGGTGCTGACAATGGGTTCCTCATCAGACGAGTTACCATATAGATTGTAATATTCCTGAAGGGTCAGCACATGTCTCGGAAAGGTGCTAGTGGTCTCAGTTGGCTTAGCATTATTGGGCTCTTGTGTCGGATCATGAAAATGGTCAAGGCAAATAAAAAAAGTCATGTCCGACATAATGATAGCTTCTGATCGTGAGTCCTCCATAGAAGTTGTCATAGTGGTGGTGCAAGAAGTTGATGAAGTAGAGGTGTGGGGAGTCTCAGAACCAACGGTCGTCCGGGCAGTCGGTCTCTCAGGTGTAGCAGAGAGGTGGAACTCATTCTCCTCTTGATCGTCACGACTGTCAACGGATGTGCGGGTCACCTTTGAGTAAAGTGTATCAAAGAATGGATGCGGTCAGAGTGCTTCCAATGCTGAAAAATCGATCTCCCGAGTCTTATAATCTTTGGTCGCCTTAGCTGAGGCTAAGAACAGCTTCCCGAGGATAATCGGAGACTGGGTGAACTCTACTCGGTGCTCGATGTCAATGACCGTAAAGTCCACCTGGAGTAGAGCACCTTGGAAAGTAACAATGACTGAAATATTTCCTCTAGACCATTTGATGGATCGATCAGCAAGCTGAACGATCTCTCTCGACTTTCTGATTGACCTGAGTTTGAGTTTGTCAAACACAGAGGTCGGGAGGATATTTATCGGAGAGTCATCATCGGTTCTTGCATGGGTAAAGGTGGTTTCTTTGATTTCACATTCCACTCGGGGCAACCGCTTCACTCTGCGGCTCTTGGTCTTTCTCCCCATCACCAAGGAGGTGGCCATAGACACTATGTGTCTCTCAGTCCTTGTTCTCTTAGTACCCGACCTCTTGGGCATCAATTTACTCTTTACAAATCTCTTGAGGTCGGGGAAGTGATCGATGGCCTTTATTAAGTGAAGTTTAAAGATCAGTTCCTCATCGAGTGCTTCCCTTAGAACAGGATCCAATTTTTTTAGATCATTTTCAATTTTTATGTGATTTTCTGGTTTTTCGATTTTTTTGGTGTTTTTGATGGATGAATGATCAGACTCTGGATTGGAGGGCAAGTGGTTAGTATAAGAGGGAGATAGAATGGACTCCAACTGTACAGATGGTGTGGGTTCCCAGATGTTTGCTTTGTTTTCAACCTCGGAACTACTCATGTCTTTTATCACTTTTATACCCAGGCTGGTAGAAATTGAGTGTATTATTCCCATGACATCTCTCAACTCGTTAACAAATGATTCATTTTTCTTAATAAGTCTAGACATGTCATCATCCACAAAATTCTCATGACAAATCATGGGAGAGTTCTGCTCAGGTGCAGGATACTCCTGAGACTTTGGGTGCTCATACTCAACATACCTAGAATCTGGCATGTAATGCTGGGTCGAGTATGGACCATCTAGATGGCAAATATTGGTCGGAGCCTCATATGATGAAACGAGGATTTATAATTCTAGCTCCTGAGTCCAATATTGTGAATGTATAGGCTCTCCGAATGAAGGCTGGTTAGTGGAAGCTTGATCACTAAAGTCAATCAAGTCTGGGAAATCATGATGTACAAGCCTCTCCATTCGGGTTGTTCGATCGACCAAGTTATGCTCTAAGGTCAATTCGGGATGTGTATATGTAATTTGTTGTATGGTCCCTACTTGAGGTGAGAATAAAGTATGTGGGGTCATATAATTTTGCCAATCATCTGTCTCAACAGTGGCTTGCTTTTCATTTGATTCTTAGATTCCTGCAAGCTCTCGAGAGTAAGGACAGTCATCCTAAGGTGGAAGTGGATGAGGAGTGTTAGAATATGGAGTTGGTGAGAAATGCGAAGAAGCGGAGAAGTCAGTCAAAGTTCTGACTTCATAATCGGGTTGAGCTGGAACCGACCACGGGTAAGGGTCTTCTGTGGATGGCAGAGGATACATGGAAGAAGGAGAAGGCGAAGATGACCGGTATATGGTCGAGAAGGAATGACCAGAGGTCACATGGTATGGGGACCAATATCCCGAGATCTTGAAGAGGAAATGATGAATGTAAGTAGACTGAGGTAGAAAATGCGCAATTACGTAGGATAACACACAAGGACAGACACAAAGACAAACGCAAGAGCAAACCCTAAGTTCACACTCGACACGGTAAAGGATCAGAAACCGAGTCCGATTAATCTGGTTGATTTTAAGTGTGAATTTTCAGACAAGTAGCAACGGTTACGCGGCCTATAGGGGAGTCGGCTAAAAAGCTGACTGCATCTCCCCTATTTAACTTGTCGCCTAAGATACCGCCGGTCCTTCCATTCTTTACTCCTATCCCAAGCTAATGGACTCAAAGACAATGCCCCTATCTACCTGCAAGCAGGCGGAGGCTGACAAGGCTGGGCCTTGTCGCGAAGTATCGCTGGTTCACCCCTGACTACCAGCGAACAAACGGAGGCTACTTGGTACTAGTCAGTGAATCTAAAAATATTCAACTCGTGATATTTGCTAGGATCAGTTGGAACGTGATACGGAAGGCGAGGATTTGTGCTCTGCCTTAAGGTGTTCACACACACTCAAGTACCCTTACTCATCCTGAAAACATGGTTGGCGTTAATCTCCCGCAAACAAGGGTTTATTTTAGTCAATTTTTTTGGTCAAATTCAATTAGCAGTCCCGATTTTAGAGATTAGTTATCACTGATATTAATCCACACAAGCAATAATGTCTACCGTCCAGTCCCAATTCCTTTATCCTAGGTTAGAAAACCGAGAGAGAGAGAGAGAATCGGAAAAAGCCAATGCAATCGATAAAACGATGATGAATGCTTGAGTAAGAAGACTTATAGTGCCTCCGGCTCTCTACAATGCGGGATGCAAGACAGAATTGAAAATTTTACACTAAATGCAATGCAAGCGATGAAAAGCCGCTCCTAGACAGACAGTTCTATTAGAGAGTGAAGAACAAGTTCAATTTGACTAGATATGCGATCTAAGTGTGTCTTTTAAGTGATGTGTGGTCCTAGAAAATTGTGAGCACAAGCAAATCCTAGAGTGGCTCGAGGAGCTGCTAGTGCAAGCCTAGTCTAGAAATTCAATCCACACAGCAGACGGGGACACGGTTCTACTATTTTTACACACGCAAGAACCCAAACGGGAACTGTTGTAAATGCAGACACTTTTTTAAGTTACAAAAATCTTTTTGACGTCCAACAGCCGACTTGATCCACGAATCGTCGGCCTCCGATACACTTCGAGATGCATCGACTTCAGGAAAGCCACTCCAAGTCCACCGGGCCCTCGTATAAAATGATACAAAAATGTTAGAGATAGAAATATACAGAAATGGTCAGAAAAACAATAAACAAGAAATGGATAATTACAATACAGCTCGGGTGTCGGACTACCCGAGTGAATGGAAAATGTAAATGTAATTGTCCTAAAGCGATCTTAAGTCGTTTGCCTCCCCGGCAACGGCGCCATTTGACGGACATAGATGATTGATCCTTGTTAATGTGGTCTGATTGACTATTTCGTTGCAGTAAGATAGATCCGCGTCGATAAAAAATAACCGCACAAATCGGTGAATCGTCGAATAAAATTAGTATGTGGTTTTACGTTTGTTTAGCCTGGGCAAGCCCCAGGGTCGACTCAAGGAGGCAAAGGAACAACTGGGGACAGATTAGATGGATTAGATTGCGATTTTCCAAGTGGGATTTTTTTGGTATTTTTTATGCAATGAAAATGCCAATGCACAAATGCGGATGAATAAGGTTAACAAGAAAATGACCGACTTAGCCGAATTTAATTTCAATGTGAAATTAATTCAAATCAGCCAAGTTGTATTTTTCTTAAAAATCTAATCCAACAACAAATACAAAATGAATTTTTTTGGAATTTTAGGGTTTAAAATGCACAAATGAAAAATGCAAACTTTTTGGGGGTTTTTATGCAATTTTTCGTGCAAATGATATGCAAAAATTATGAAAAATTTACTGGAAGTTAAATACGATGAAATTAAGCTACACTAATATTTTTGGAATTTTCTAACATTTTATGATTTTTTTATGATTTTTTACTGAAAACAGAGTAATTGTGAGTCTTTAATTCCTCATAAATCCACGAAGCTAAATTATCCAGAGATCGATTTATCTCTAATAGATATTTTAATAAGGAATACAGGAGCTTTGAAATTTCTCAAAAATCTTATTCGTGTAATTAATTAAAAATCAATTACATAAATCACTCTATAATTTATATTATGCACGACAACTCCTAATTGGACGAAATTTGGATAGTAATTAAAAAACACTTGGAGGCATCATTTGTAATTTTTCGCAATTTTGGAGCAATAAATATGGTTGTGTGGATTTTAGAGCTATAGTGGACAAAATATCACTGATTTTCAATCTCTTATTTTTAATAAACAATCTAATGCTCACAAAAATACAAATAAATAGTCACAAGATAAATAATGAGTTGCTCTACAATACGCTATTGTTTTGATGAGAAAATGATGTAAAATGATTGTCCAAATTAACGCTCAAATCTAGGGATGTCAATGCAATACAAAAATTGAAATATATGAACTCAAACTATGTACAGGGACTCATTTGCAATTACTAAAACTTAAAAGACAAAAGTGCAATTTTCACAAAATTAAAATAACAAGTGGACCTTTTCTTTCTTACTTCCCACGCAGGTAACACAGGATGAGTGGTGGCTAGGGCACGGCCAAATGAGGCGCGCGGGGCGGCGTGCAAGGCGGTCAGCGTCGAGGGCTTGGCTGTGCGGGCGACCTGCGGGGCTAAGGCGGTGGCCATGCGCGGCGGTGCGGCAGCAGCCACGAGGGGAGCTTGGACGGTGGCGCGCCATGCACAGACATGAGGGCGATGCGGGGTAGCCGTACGAGGGTGCAGCAAGCGGGGCGGATGTCGGTGACGTGTTGGTGGGCCGCCAGCCTGCCGTCTCCAGGGGGCGGTGACGACGAGGCAGGAGGAGGCGGAGACGCAGACCTGTTCTGCTATTTGATTTATTTTTTGTATTTTGATTTTTTTTTGCAAAATTTTTTTGTTGTATTTTTTTCTTTGTAAACAGCAAGCAAACAGTAGTAAAAAAGAAAGTTGTGGTTTGGTGATGGTGGTGGTGATGATAGATGATGTGTGATTTTTTTTATGTGTGGTTTAGAGGTGGATTGTGATGGTGGTGACGAAAATGGTAGATGATAATGCTGGTGATGTGTTGATTTTTTTTATGATGTGGAATGACAACAATGAAAATGTTAGATAAAAAAATTGATATGGAAAAGTTGAGGGATACTTACTTGTGATTCGCTGAAAGTGGAGCCACGGAATGCGGCTTCTGTCGTGGCCTCGAGAAGATGGCGGTCTCTGAAGCTTGGCAGGGGATGGAGAAGTTGCTGCTACGTGGGCGATGCTCCACGGATCTCACCTAAGCCTTGTCGTCGCTCTACCTACTGTGCCAAAGCTGTCACCAATGACCCATAAAAGGGGGATCAGGGCTCTCTTTCTCTCAAGAACGGTGGATGGTAGAAAATGGAGGAGATGATGAGAATATAAAGAGGAAGAGGGAGTTTTAAAAGAGATGGAGAGAGTGGAGTAATGGGGGGTTATTGGCTTGGAGTGGAAGAAAAGAAAGGGGAGAAGTGGTAAAAGGGAGATTAAATAAATAATTAATATAGTAGGCTATTAAAAATAATTAAAATAGTAATAATAAAATACTAATAATAATAAATCCTAAAATAATAAAATAAATTCTAAAATAAAGAAAATGGGGTGACATGTGGCGGCTCCAGGAGCTGCCTCATGTCGCTCCTAGAAAATTCAAAGATTAAATGTAAACAAAATAAAAAAGAAATAACATAAGGGATTAAATCAAAAAGTGGTCAACACGAAAGTTGCTCGTCTCGAAGAGATCTACAACTTTTGTGAAGGGCCAAAAATCAAAGGAAGTGATCTGTACAAAAATATATTTTTGTGTGATACGTTATAGATATAAAATACCGCATTTTATCTTTTGTAATTTTTTTGTCGTTTTTCAATAAGAGAAAAATCAAAATAAAAATAGGAAAATATGAGAAGAATATTTACAACTTAATCTAATTTTTTTTATTTTTAATAATGAAGAAAATAAAATGATAAAATACAGGGGCAAAACGGTCAATATGTACAATATATAAAAGGGGCCCAAAACCTAAGTTTTGCATACGAGCTCTGATTTTAATGAAATTGGTCTTGTTTCAAAGGTCTCTGAATATATATTACTTTAAAAGTGAGTAGACCTAATTCGGAGGTCGTATGAGAGAGATATTTGCATTTTAAGGTTCCTAGTTTCGAACTTGTATTGAGGGGTTATTGGTCAATTTTCAAGTTAGTATTTTTTTGATATTTTTCTTTAATTAGTGTTAGTAATATATACACTATGGAGTTGATTTTATTGGATTTGGAGTTAGTATAAAATATATACAAATAAGGTATTTTATCTAATATACAGGTGAATATTTACAAGTAAAATTGGCTTCTTATTTAATGCAAATATGAATGCTAAAATGCAGATATTATGCTTGCATGTATGAATGCTAATTATGCAATATAAGTAGAAATATCCATCTAATTACTCAGGAACAAAGCTCTATTTTCAACTTTTCGAGTGATGAATCACAGATTCATCACAACCGCCACCAGCCACGTGAAGAAGAAAGCCTCGATGACTCCATGCCCCATCCTGAGTGCAGGGGTTCTTGGAAGCAAGAAGGAAGGATAAGAAGTCTCCTCTATTTTATTTTGGGAAATTAGCTTCCATACACCCACAACAAGTATAGGTAATTAAGGAAGTGCCCTTAGGCACAACTTCTTTCTTGTTGAACTTTAATTCCAATATTACAAGCATATACACGTATTTGATCTTGTATTTGGAGCATCAATTTTTATCTTTGATTTTAAACAAAAGTACCATGATATTGAGGATTGTTTGATGATTTATGAAAATCATGGAACTAATCTTCACTCAAATTTTACCTATTTATCCTTTGAAGTTTTCCTGCAATTATAAATTACTCCAAAAATTCTCACAAAATCAATGATTGGGTGTCTTCTTGTGCTTTAATTTTTGCAAATTTCATTGAAAATAGAGGTGTCTTGTGCTTGAAATAAATTAAAGAGTGTGATTTGTAATTAATTTTTAGTTTGATCCATACATCATTTTGATGAAATTAAAAATCATATGGATTGCATATTAAAATATCTATTTGAGATAATTTTGATTTTGGATAATTCACTATTTGAGATAATTTTGACTTTGGATAATTCGTAGGTGTGGATTTACTAAGAATAAAATACTCTCATTCACTCTATTCCAATAGAAAATTCATAAAAAATCATATATTGTAAAATAATTCTAAAAAATAGTATAAGTTCCTTTCACCGTAATGTAGCTTCAATTTTTCATAATTTTTGCATATTGTTTGCTCAAGAAATTGCATAAAAACCAATAAAAAAGTGTTGGTTTTTCATTGTTGCATTTTTAGCCCATAAAACACAAAAAATATGCTTCATGTAAAGAAAAATGTCACTTTCCTAATTTGATCTTTTTTAATTTAAAACTAATTGAGATAAGTTGGTTGTTTTGCTTAAGAACTTAATTCATTCGCATTTTGCATTTGCATCCTTTCGCATATAAAAATATAACAATATCACTCTTTAATAATTGTACATTAAGTTTGATAAATTAAATCCTAAGTTGTTCCTTTACCCCCTTGAGTTGATCCTGAGGCTTGTGCAAGTTAAATAAACATCGAACCACATTTTGATTTAATTGATTGATTTATCCATTCACGTGGTTAATTTTTTATTGATCCCGATCGCCCGACTACAACAACAATTCGACTAAATTAACCAAGGGTAATCTGGTGATCATCATACACTCATACATGCAAACATAAATACACATACTCATACATACCTTAGATACATAAATAATCACAAATACGAACATATATACATATACATACACATACACAAACATATGCGTACACATACTCATACATACCTTAGATACATAAATAATCACAAATACGAACATATATACATATACATACACATACACAAACATATGCATACACATACATACAATAGATACATAGATACACATACACATGCATAAACATATACATACATACACACACATACATAAACATGCACATACATATATACCTCTTCATCTCTGATTACTCCTCTCCTTACCCGCAACATCGCAGCAGCTTCATCCACCCCTTCTAACCCACCTTAACCTCCTAATCCCCACCGCATATTCACCCCTCGGCCAACTATGGTTCCACCTCACCAAGCACTCCAAGGACGCCATCTCCTCCAAGGGTAGATTACTCCTTTGTCTCCTCCTCCGCAAATCATTCCTTTCATCATCTTTTTTATATATGTACTTATTTTACTGTACATTGTGTCAGATTATATATTTGTGATAAGAATGCATCTTTGTTTGTAATTTTATTAAATACATTGTGACACTACTTTTCCATTTAGATGTTAAATACATTGTTAACTACATTTGTGATATGAGTTTATAGGGCAATAGAACATTGTGCTTTTAAAATGGTGTAATATTTTTTTGTAGAAAGGTGACATAAACTGATTTTTCTAAGGCCACAGAACAATTAATACCATCTTGAAGACATTTGCATAGTTGAAAGTCGTATATCTCTTTACTTGATTTGTTGCTCAAACACTACTATAGGATGTATGTATGCATGCACGTGTATGTATGTGTGATTTATTGTACAAGTATATATGTATGTAATTATGTACAATTAGAATAAAGTAGATGAATCTATTTATAATATTTAAATATGTCTATGTGTATTTATGTATTGATGTGCAGGTATATATTTATGCTTGTGTATATGTGTATGTATGTGTATATAAGTTTATGTATTTCATGTGTATCTAAGAATCTAGTGCTTGTATGCGTAAATGTAAGTATGTGTATGCATATGTTTGTGTGTGTGTATCTATTTATCCGGTGTACACATGTGTATGTGTATGTATGTTTATGATATATTTATGTATGTGTATGTGTATATATATGTATGTCTATGTGTATCTATGTATATAGTGTATGTATGAGTATGTATATCTATGTATCTAGTGAATGTATGTGTATGTGTATCTATGTATATAGTGTATGTATATGTATGTATGTACGTACGTAAGTGCGTCCGTACGTACGTATGTATGTATATATGTATGTATGTTTATGGATGTTTGTTTGTCTCTGTGTGTGGGTGTGGATGAGTATGTGTGGTGTGTCTGTGTGACGGTGTGTAGGTGTACGGGTGAGTGGGTGTGGGTGTGTGGGTGTGTGGGGGTGTGTTGTGTGTGTGTGTATGTGTGCATGTGTGCATGTGCACATATACGTACGTGCATGTAGGTACATGTGTGGGTGGATGGTGCGTGGGTGTGAGTGTGTGTGTGTGTGTGTGAGTGTGTGAGTGCATGTGTGCATGTTTGTACGTGTGTGCGTGTGGACATGTGTGCATATGGATGTGTATTTGTGTGTGTGAGTAAGTATATGGATATGTATATGTATGTTTGTATCTATGCTTATCTATATATGTATGTAATGTATGTACGTGGATCTATGCATATGCATGTATGTACATATATATGCATCAATGTTAGTCTAGGTATATATGTCCATTTTGGGATGTGTGTAAGCACACATATGAACATATGTGTTACATTAAAAAGTCAATTTGTGATAACCAAGCACATAACCATAATTAAATAGAACATCTGCCACAGTAATTCCTAATTAGGCATTTTAAACTAGGATAAAACACTAACTATGCATAAAATCACACAAAGCAATTCAGACACAATGCATCCCATCCATAATGGGATAGTGTGTGACCCTGCATAGTAGGTGGCTTGTGCAACACATTGGAAGGTTTCATCACTTCTAATTATTTTAAAAAAATTTTTATTTTTCACAATAATATTGGATTCATATAGGGATGAGATATCCAAGTCCAATTCTCATAGATTTTGGTGTGTACAGGTAGAAAATATTTTTATAGGTACATGGCCATATATATAAGGTAACATTAATTGTGTACACATTTAGGGAGATGTAGCGACATATCATTATCATTAATGAATGAAAGCTTTTTAATGCCATGTTCAACATAATTGACTAACTATTTTACAGACATGTTGTTGTTCTCATGCGTAGCACTTATGAGATACAAGATGTCTGTATAATGGTAAATTTTTTTAGCTTTCCTTAGCTTTACGATCCCAAATTAAGGTGATCCATAAAGATTCAAAATCAAATATAAGACAATCTCTATTTCATGCAAAAAAATTTATATTTGAGCATACATTTTAGTAATGTAACTCCTCTCTTCCTTTTTGTACAAAATGAATCTTGATCAACTTTAACTATTGTCACTTTAGTGAAAATTTTAAGATCCAATCTTGATTACTTTATGACGTATGTTGAAGGAGTTCAAGGTTATGCCAATAGAATTTGTTGATATAAACTATCATGTGACAAAGATCATCTTATATTAGAGGTTGAATCTTTACAGATGGATTCAAGTGATAACATTAATAAATATAGTTCTTCTCTCATCTTCTAGTGTTGATGAAATAGGTTTAGGATTTGTGATGTATCATGGATTCGGTTTACAATTTAGTATATAAGTCAGTTGTCAGGGATAAGTTATGGTTTGAAATGTTCAAGTTGAATAATGTTACCTTTTATGGTGAAGATACTAGTCGTGGTTAATGAAGTGTTGGACAGAGTACCCATCTTACAAGGAAGGTGTTTTGCAATGGTTGGTGTCTGCTTTCGTTGATTAACAGAAAAGTTTTTGAAGAGGAGTGAACCACGAGAAAGTTGCTTGTCTGTGCAAGAAATGTGTAAATGGATGCTTGCAAGAGAGAGAAACCTTCTTGGAGCATATCATCTGCAACGGATGGTGGGACTTCTATGTTACTTGGACATTTCATGACAAGTAGCCTTTAAAGGCATCATATAAAATAGATTTTGATCCTCCTTCCGATTCAAGTCCACAAAATAGATGAACCACAATTCGAATATGACGTCCTTGACCGTAGTGAAGATCTTGTAGAGCCGATAGGGGATAGTGGTTAGTTCTTCATATTTCTGAAGGACGGGGAAGAACAAATAGTTTCAAGAAATAAGATGTCTTGATTGAAGTTCTTGTTGGAGCTATTCAAAATAAAGGTTAGGCACAAGGTTTCCACAATTTGCATGATCGATTTGCTTTCCATGATACAACAGCTTTTGGATGCTAAGGGTAGATTCCATGGTAGTTGGTGTGATGCAAAGATAGAGTTTCGAAAGTTGGGTCTTAAGTCTGAGAAGATTGATATGTGCCTAAGCGACTGCATTCTGTTCCATAGTGTTTACAATGATAGAGATACATGTTCCCAATATGGTTTATCCATATATAAATGTAAAAAATTGAATGTCTCTAACTCGAAGCCAATACCAAGTAAGGTCTTGCATTATTTCTGATTCTGACATTGCATAGATGTTCATGTCAATAAAACATCAAAGTGGACGGTCTGGTACTAAAGAAATCATTCCGGAGATGGCCACATACGTCACCCGCTTGTCTCAAAGGAGAGGCGGTCTTGGATGTTCCCTTTTCAAACTTCACAAAGGATGCATGAAATGTGCAGTTGGATCTTGCAAGCGATGATTTCGATCCATTCAATAACATGTTTCCATTGTTTTCATTTATCGATTGTGGTTGTGACATACAACTTGTCTTCATTGACGTACATGAAGTTGAACTTCATGATATTGACCCTTCAGATTCCAAGATCAAAAGCACTCGAAAATGCAATAGATGTGTAGTTACAACTACCAATAGACGAGTTGAATATACTTTGACATCGTGGCATACCTTTGATGCAAATGCAAATTAGACCTTTCTTCTATGTGGAGCCATATTATGAACGATAAATGACTTCCCCGCATCTACCAACATATTTGATTGGAGTAATAAAGGAGAGTTTGCATGTCCTGCATGGAACACACACATCATCTTTGGTTGAACGACAGAAAGAAGATATGTTTTCTAGGTACTAGTGTCTCATAGATGGTGGAATAGTATACAAAGACACGTTCGATGAGAATTATTGTTGTGAGCCAAGACGGTTTCCGAACTTAGTGTTGAGCATAGAAACAGTGTGGTAATCAGGACATGAGTTGATGGATAAATTGTTGCAAATGAAAGACATCAAACTAGGGAATACATTTAAGAACAATATGAATGGTCTAAAGATTGTGGGATTAAAAAGGTCTTATTTTTCAAGGAGTTACCCTATTGGAGGCACCATAGCATATGCCACAATCTTGATGTAATGCACATTGTAAAGAACATCATGGACAATGTGTTAGATATGTTCAATCTCACAAACATTCTGAAGGACACCATGAAATCACGGCTTGATATCCAACAACTTGGTATTCGTTAAGACCTACATTTGATACCCAGGGAGAATGGCGGTTTTGATATGCTCGAGGCACACTATCATCTGAATTCGCATAAACGGGCATGAGTATTGTCTTTTTTAAAGGAAATCATGGTGCCAGATGGTTTTTGCGCAAATACGTCAAGATGTATCAATGACATGCAGAAGAAAATTAGTAGTCTCGGAAGTCACGACAACATGTGTACATGCATGTGTTCTTTCCTCTTGCAATTCCTAGCATCCTACCAGAATATGATGTAGGATCCATAAACAAAATAGGTGCAGTCTTCAAGGTTGCCTATGCTAAGGCACTCCATGTTAGGAAACTAGAGAAATAGAATGTAAAGATCATTGAGACTCTTTGTTAGCTTGAAAAACTCCCCCACACCCCGACGCCCATCCACCCCCCCCCCCACACCCCCATTGATGAATCCATGACCCATTGACTCTATATGGACATTTTAGAAAATTTCCTCATTAATTCAAGATGAATTAGAGATTGATAATATTATTTGTTATTCTCCTAGTATCAACAATTCAATAAAATCTAATATTAATTAACTAATATAAACTACTAACCCATTGTACATAACTAAACCTAATTACTATATATACATAACCCTAATTTTATTCTTTATTTTCTTTTTTTTTTCTTATTTATTTAAAATCCCTAAAAATTAGATAAAATTTGTATATATCTGTTTTAGTTTTTCTATAAATTAAACTTACAAAAAAATCAAATGAAGTAAAAGGAAATATTTTATTCAATAAAAAATCTTCCAAAAAGTGTAGTTTGTACATATGATATATTTTGCCTTTTTGTTCAATATGAAACTTGCAGATCTCGTCAAGATCTACATCTTTCACGTTTTACACTTTTTCATTTGAGGCTTATAAACATTTCTTTTATATTTTCTTTGTTTTTATTTTTTTTGTTCCTATTGGGCCACATGGCTCTCTCTGGAGCAGCCATGGGGCTCGACCTTTCTTTGCCATCATCCCGTACCTCAGTCGTTGGATACGACAACCCTGATCGCATCTGGGTCATACTTAGGCACCCGCTCCTAAGTCATTTGATGAGATCTCCAGATCTCATCATAGCCCCACAACAACACCCCATCCTTAACCCTTGGATCTTCAGATCCAACAGTTGAAGAATCGTCTTCCCCACCCGTAACTGCCAACTTCCTCACCGCACCTCCCACTTCTCCCGATTCTCTCATTCACCCCAAGACTATTTTCCTATCACCGATTACCCCCCAACGAAACACTATCACCACCAAATATTTCCATGCCCTTAAGACTCCATGACCTGATGCCTAAGGCCGCTTGATACCATTACAAACTTCACTGAGAACCATCCTGTAACCACCCACCACCTCTATAAAAACTCCTCCTCCAGCTCATGTTGAACGCATCCACATTTATGAGGAGTTCATCCTAGTTTTATTCCCCTTCCCATGGTAGGGGGTGGAAGAATTGAGACTCGATGATGGTCGCAGCACCCAGTAATGACTTTTCCTTCTGGTCATCACTAATGGTCATTTGAGCGGCTCTAATTGGTTGCAGGAGTCCGGCTATGACCCGAGGTCTCTCAGACCTCAGCCAAACAGCCTCCTTCGTACGTGTCTTCTCCAACTATCTAGGTAAGCACCTTGTACATTTCCTTTATTTCTTCTCACATTTTATTCATCATACTTAGTTACCTTTATCGGCAATTAACCATCCCTCGAGCTTCGTCAGTTACCTCTGATACACAGAGTACGTTCAGGTAACCTTCTCTCTCTCTCTCTCTCTCTCTCTCTCTCTCTCTCTCTCTCTCTCTCTCTCCCCCCCCCTAGAGCATATCTGCCTCAAGATTTCTTCTCCACACATGGTGGAGAAGAATCCATTTAGGGCTTTCTACTTCTTCTCCATGCAACCCTCCATTCCACCTCATCTCGATTCCTCTATGCCCCACTAACCACTCTTTCAAATTCAAGTTGTCAATGGACGAACTTTGGACAGAGCTCTGTTCTAGAGATCTGCCTCTGACAAGTGCATGTTTCCATCGACTTCCAGAAGTTCTAGTTCCCCCTTCTCCAATAGGTATTCTTCGCCAAGATTCCAAGAAGCTTCCTAGAGCTCCAGTGGGCACAGAGGATCAAGGAGGAGCTTTGGGCACCTCTTCGGAGCTCCATTTTCATCGTCGCGTCATGGTGAAGGAGGAGCATCTAAGAAATATAGTCATTGTTGGATGGCATCATTCAGGTGTTGATCCATGGAGCTTGAAGTGCCACATAGCCCATCCAGAAGCGTGGAGGCTCGATAGGATCGAGCCTCACATGAAGCCAGCTTGTGCCACCATGTGGCCAGAGCCAACTACAGTGGCCAAAGCCTCCACCCGCGTGCTCAACATGTGATGGCTCGGGAAATTTGCATCACGAGCCTACATCTTCTCTAGAATTACATACAGTTCCTCGACGTATGTGCCTCATGTGGTTGTTGGACATGTGAGCCCACGGTGAGTCATTATGCAATAAATGTTATTGCGAATATCATTCCCTGATCTGAAATGAAGAATAAATAATTTGCATAATAGGTCCCTCCGTACAATTAGGGTTATGTACCATGGCTATCTTAATGATCATACAGCTGTTGATTCAATAATTGAATCATAAAGGCTGGTGCTTGGATGAATATCTAAATGGTTAGATTGAGGACTCATCAAGCACCGTCAAATGATTGTTAAGATGTGATCTCCGGTCTGAGTAGGAGATGGCAATCCTTTCTCACATAGGATGATATCTGCCTGACCTCTTGATGTAGGTCCTCTACATAGGAATAGAGATTCGGAGGTGTCAGATTAGTTAGTTCAATGGGCTGACTTAACGAGATCGAGATAACCTAAGTCCTATGTTGAATGCTTTCACAGCATAGGCACGCATCCTCTGACCGGAGATAGATGTATTGCAATATGTCTGAGTATGTACATTTGGCAGACCAATAGGTTGATGACCTAACCAAGGTCTATACACCGGCGCACTGGTTTGCATATAAGGGCATATGAGTAATACGATCTCTCAAAGGGATCATACAGGTTCGTTACTGAACCGGAAGACATGAGCTCACTCATGAGATATTGGGAAGAATCAAATTCTGTGCACGGTCGTCTCGCTTTGGAAGCTTGACTGAATTTGTAGGTTTGATATATACTTTAGGAAAGTATATGATCAAGACCTAGGTATGATATATGCTTTTGGAAAGTATATGATCAATACCTAATCCCAATGATCAAATGAGAAACTTGGTGATCAAACCCTGAAGAAGACAGTGTAAAATTGATCTTGATCTTCGGGTTGACCATGGGTCTTCCAGTATGCAGGATGTACAGGTATTGGGAATACCTGAGGGTGATGTGGTCATAAACGATTGTATATCCATGATGCTTCCATTCCGAGGGAGTGATGAAACAGGTCTGGATTTTAGTGACTCCTTTCAGTAGAGAAGCTATCCGATCTTAGTCCAAGTGTAGGACATTGGTCTGAATAAGATTCAGATTCAATGAGAAGTTTAGATTTACGGTCTTGATTTAATCAAGCATTTGTGGGAGGTTCGTAAGATCTGGATTTGAGATAAGATCTCAATATCCAAGTCACTATACATGGAATAATACAATCGCCATGTCCTTATCTCCAAGTATCTGCGGAGAAAGCACATTATTCTTGAAAGGGTTCGAGAATAATTCATTTGATGAAATTCATTTCCAAGCAAGAAGAACTTGATGATTAAATGAGATTTAATTATCAAGCATAATATGAATGTGATTCATATTGTGAGAATGATTATCAAGATAATTAAATGGGATTTAATTATCAAGGATTAGAGAATGTGGATATTATTATCCATAATATTTCTGTATTGTAAATATGATTTAGAATATACATATATTCAAGAGGGAGAAATTTAGTAAATAATATTTGTTAATTATTAAATGTGGATTGGATTCACATTTGTTAATTAACTCGAAATGTTATTTACAAATAAGTTTGGGATGTGAATATGATTCACATATTTTCAGTGGCATGATTGAAATATTCACAAATTAATTTGGAATTAATTTGGTGAATAATTTTGTGATAATAGTTATCACAAATTATTAAGAGATAATATGATATAATAAAAAGGAGATAATAAGCCACCATTTATGAGGTGGCGTCACCCATGAAATAGTCATGGGTGACCCCCCATTTTAGGAGGCTACGTTATCTCCATTTTATTATCTTGATAAATCTCTTAATTAATTGATTTATGTTAAATTAAATTGTGTTGATAATGTTGCAACATATATTTAATTTAATTATAAATAAATGTTGTTGGTTTTAACCAACAACAATCATAGCCATTGATTTTGCATAGACCAAGCCTGGCCGTTGGATCTATGTGTCCCATAGATTGAGATCCATTGGATCCTAAACTAATATAAAAGGAGGGGTTGGGTAGCCTTTCAAGGTACATCATTAAGAGTTGTACAAGGTTACAACTCTCTCTCTCTCTCATATTCTCGCCCTCTCTCTTTCTCTCCTCCAAAAGATGGTCGTCCATCTTGTGTTGGGAAAGGAGAGACTCTCGGCTTCTTCTTCGATGACTCGAGGATCTCCTTCTTCTTTGGAGTTTCTTACTCTAAAGGAAGACGACGGATTTCGTTTGACGAAATCAGGAGATACATTGCTTGGATCTTCATCGAGGATTGCGGGAAGGACGCGACTCATCATCATGCCCGCAAGTGCGTTCTTCGTGGATTGGACTTGAGACAGGAGGATCTCTACTTTGGGATCTTGCGATCACAACCACGCTTCAAGAGGTATTCCTTGTACGTTGTGGTTTGATGAAACGGTCCGAGAAGTGTTCTCGTGATCATGTGGTTTCATCTTTAGTTTTAAAAATTTTAATTTCCGCCGCATCTAACATCTAGTACGACTAGTTGCTCCGATTACATACGATGCGATCGACACGCTTCCATGATGCGCTTAAGGATACTTAATATCCTTCAAGTGGTATAAGAGCCATAGGTCGAATAAGGGTTTGGATATGATCCATAGACATTAGACGATTTGGTTCTTGAAAAGGGTTGCGAAATTTTTACTGCATTTCAATTTTCGCACCTATGTCTAATTGAATTTTTTCTGTACTGTTTAAAATGTTTAAACACGAAATTATCAAATGGATTTTGTTCCTCATTAATTAAGGAAACCATAGGATTTGAGTTTTTAAATTTTGACTTCATTTGCTCAAGATATCGATTTTTTGAATATGCTTATATTCACTGTTGCGGGAACTGTGGATTTAAACGTGATTAATGAGATAATTACGGTTTTAATCCACCTCGAAATGCGTGAATTATCACTTGAGTTTTTTAATAAATCCAATAGGCGATCTTTGGAAACTGAGTTTGCATTTTTTGGATTTAAATTGATCAAGATAAGTTAATTTTAGTGATTGTTGGTCACTTCTGGAAATTAACATTTTTGATCTTGAACCTTGTGATAAGTCATTCAATTATCATGAAAATTAATTGTTAATTTTCTGGAATAATTAGTGATAAATATTTGTGAAATATTTAAATAGATAATTATTTCATTGAATAACATTTGCCTAAATCATAATAATAAGATAATTGATCTTGATCATTGGTTGACATGAAATCATCAACAAACTTTTTTTCATGAAGAACCCTAGTTTATCCTACAATAGTTGTAGGACAACATTTACATGAAAAACCCCTCTTGCTTGAATAGGATTGGGGATTTGTTTAGCAAATCTCCTTATAATATAATCAAAATTATTTTGATGTATATTATATGATATAATTTCGGTTGAAAAACCGATGAGCATCTCAAAGTACATTATGTTCTCTGGGTATTATCCTTTCCCGAGGCGGATATGGTGCCTAGTCGGAGAGCATTGGGGTCGCGGGTTGCAACGTATGTGGTCCGTCTCACTCTCGTCGGTACTGGACATGATAGCGGGTAGGGACTGTATAATGTCGGAGAAATTAGAGTGTATTTTTCTAATTATTAAAATTCGAATAATATGTACTTTGAGAATATACCTACTATTCAAGTAAAAGACATGTTTGTTGATTGATGATTGGATTAATGATTAATTTAATATGATTAAATTAATTATATCCAATAAACACTCTATTTTGAATAGATGTGTATTTCTCTTGTAAGAATTAATTATGTGAATGTGATTCACGATAATTAATTATAAAATTTAAATATGAGGTGGAGGATCACATAAGTGGCGTCCATGGTCTCCCGTCAAGGCGAAGGGTTCCGTCGCTAGGGATTGTATGTAGGAGATGTTGGAAATGCGAGCCCACGGCGAGCCATTATGCAATAAATGTTATTGCAATTCACTCCTTAATCTGAAATGAAGAATACATAATTTGCATAATAGGTCCCTTAGTACATTTAGGGTTATGTACCATGGCCATCTTGATGATCATACAGCTGTTGATTCAACTATTGAATCATAGAGACTGGTGCTTGAATGAATATCTAAAGAGTTAGATTGAGGACTCATCAAGCACCGTCAGATGATTGTTAAGAGATGATCTCCAGCCTGAGTAGGAGATGGCAATCCTTATCTCTAAAGGCTGATATCTGACCGACCTCTTGATGCAGGTCCTCTGCATTGGAATAGAGATTCGGAGGTGTCAGATTAGTTAGGTCAAAGAGTTGACTTAACGAGATCGAGATAACCAAAGTCCTATATCGTATGCTGTCAGGATATAGGCACGCATCCTCTGACCGGAGACAGATGTGTTGCTATATGTCTAAGTATGTACATTTGGCAGACCAATAGGTTGATGACCTAATCAAGGTCTACACACCGGCGCGCTGGTGTGCATATAAGGGCATATGAGTAATACGATCTCTCAAAGGGATCATACAGGTTCAGTTACTGAACCGGAAGACATGAGCTCACTCATGAGATATTGGGAAGAATCAAATTCCGTGCGCACGGTCGTCTCGCTTTGGAAGCTTGACTGAATTTGTAGGTTTGATATATACTTTTGGAAAGTATATGATCAAGACCTAGGTATAATATATGGTTTTGAAAAGTATATGATCGATACCGACTCCCAATGATCGAATGAGAAACTTACTGATAAAACCATGAAGTAGACAGTATAAAGTTGATCGAATACTTCGGGTTTAGTCTGAGTCTTCCAGTATGCAGGATGTACAGGTATTAGGAATACCTGAGGGTGATGTGATCATAAACGATTGTATAACCATGACGCTTCCATTCCTAGGGAGTGATGAAACGGGTCTGGATTTTAGTGACTCCTCTCAGTAGAGAAGTGATCTGATCTTGGTCCAAGTATTGGACATTGATCTGAATGTGATTCAGATACAATGAGAAGATTAGATTTACGGTCTTGATTTAATCAAGCATCTATGGGAGGCCCGCGATCTGGATTTGAGATACGATCTCAATATCCATGTCACTATACGTGGAACAATACAATCGCCTTGTCCTTATCTCCAAGTATCTGCGGAGAAAGCGCATTATCCTTGAAGGAGTTCATGGATAATTCTATTGTTGATATATGTATCCGAGCATTGAGAAAATGGATAATTAAATGTGATTTAATTATCATGAGTAATATGAATTTGATTCATATTATAAAGAGAGTTATCTTAGATAATTAAATGTGATTTGATTATCAAAGATGTAAGTAATATGAATATGATTCATATTATTTGGACACAAGAGAATAGAGATCCAAGATGATTAAATATGATTAAATTATGATGGATATGAATAATGTGGATAGCAATATCCATATTAGTCATATATATTATAAATGTGATTTATAATATATAAGAGAGAGCTATTTGTAATTTACATTTGTTAATTAAATGTTAATGTGAATTGGATTCACATTGGACATCAAATTGAAAATGTAATTTACATTTTGTTTTGGGTTGTGAATGTGATTCACAAATTTTCAATGGCATGATTGCAATGTTCACAAAATAAATTGGATTTATTTTTTGTGAAATAATTTGCAACAAAAGTTGTTGCAAATAATGGAGATTACATAAAAGGTGAAATAGCCACCTTCCTAATGGAGGAGGGTGGACGGCCACCACTCCCATTAGGAAAGGGAGGCCGTCCCCCCTCTCCACATGGAAGGAGGCTTTCTCTCCTTTCATTATCTCCATGTATTGATGATTTAATTTTGTAATTAAATTATGTTGATTTATCAACATATATTTAATTTAAATTAAATTAATTGTTGTTGTGTTTTTAGCAACAAATCATGACCATTGAAAGAAACACAAATTGATGTGGACCATTGGATTTGTGTTGACACATGGATTGAGATCCATGGATCCCAAAACCCTATAAAAGAAGAGGCACCCCATTGCTCTTCTTGACACACAAGTTGAGGCAACAAATCTCTCTCTCTCTCATTATCTCTACACGTCCTCTCTCCATCTCTCTCATGTGGCCGTCCACCATGGATGCCCTAGAGAGGTTCTCCATCGTCGCGGCATCGTCGTTATGCTGCCCGATGGTTTGCTCGTGGATCTCCGTCTCCTTCGGTGCGCCCCGCTCGTGAAGAAGACATCGGATCTCGTGTGTCGAGATCAGGAGATCCGTCACTTGGATCATCAACATGGATTGCGAGAAGCACGCGGTTCATCCCCGCGCTCGCAAGCGTCTCCTCCGTCGGATCGGACTTGAGACAGGAGGTCTCTTTGTTTAGAGACTCGATCGCGACCACGCTTCAAGAGGTAAACCTAATACTTGGTTGTGGTTTAGACGAAACGATCCGAGAAGTGTTCTTGGATCATGTGGTTTCGTTGCAAGAAAATTTTTTAATTTCCGCTGCATAGAACAACTAGTGCGACTAGTCGTTCTTCGTCGTATTCGATGCGACGCTCATGCTTCCGTGATGCGCTTGAGGATCTAACCATATCCTTCAGGAGACGCATGTCCGAAGTGACAACTCTTGTATGCAAGCGCATCTGGATCGGGCTCTTTGTTTCTCGAAAGAGTAAGGCCGTATGCGTAGTGACCCCAAAATCGAGTCCTCATATTATTAGGGCGATATTGGATTGCGCATAGCGAGTTCTAATCATGTTGACGGTTGGTTCAATTAGCAACGGGTCAACATCATCTTAGGGGTGGTGGGACCAAGTGTTAAAGACCGAATTAGGAATGCAAGTTGGACTTGCAAGGCGGAATGTATTCCCGCTTCTTTTTGTCGGAGTCACAAGTTCTCATATTATTGGGATGTGATAAAGATAGGAAAGGAGATCCTAGATCTTGCTAGAAATATAATGGTAAGAATATCTCTTACATTGAAAGTGATTAAGGGAATGAACTTTCATTGTTGACAAGGCAAGACAACTTTGATATAAAAAATTCCGAAATCAAAGTAAAACGTGTATATATAGTATATATACCCTTATGCAAATTTCTTATTTCAGATAATCCTTCATTAAACCCACTCAATGTTATACTTAATGATAACCAGTAAAATATCATGGATTAGACTCATGATCCAGATATTGTACTTGCAATTGGACACATAATGTATGTGTTGCAGTGTGCAAATTCCCTCAACATAATGAGGAAGCACAATTAAATAAGACAATAAGACATCACCTTAGGGTTTGTATGTCTCGATAGTCTTGATCTTTCATCGAGTGTACTTTGGAAGTGACATGTCGATGGTGATCGTAATTGTCGGATAATCCTTATAAAATAAAAGAAGATATTTTGGCATACATATGTGCTCTAGACATTTAATCATGAATGACGCGATTCTCTGCATTGTGCAGAATGGTGGCTCGAAAGAGATGATGTATTCAAAATGTTTGAATACCTACCTGAACCTAAGTCTCCAAGAGTTAAGATGGATGTAGATATGATGAGTGTCATCATTCTACTATCTATACTCAAGTCATTCATGAAGCTTCATAATAATCATTTTGAATGAATTGAATGAAGCATGTATAATTGTTGAAATGCTCTTGTATTGAAATCCTTTGAATTCAACATAAGAGATTCTTTGTCTTGAACAAAGGTTGTTTATAGATGAAGAGAGCACAGTGGAAGCATGGGTCGGACCCATGTGAGAAGGAAAGTCAAAGAGTTGATTGTACTTCTGTAGACTTCCATATGACATCCAAAGAGATGGATGAATGCTAATACTGTAATAAGTGGATGTGTTGATAGTATGACTATCAAGTATATCTAAAATCCTTAGTGAAGGACCCAGATAGAGCATCAGAATAATCTACATATAATCATTGACTTTGACTTTCTTATTTCATAAGATAAAGTCTGAGAAATGTATCCCAATCTTCTAATGACATTTGTAGTTGGTTGCATATAGATATTAGAAGATTAGAATTTGATCTTAAGGTGTAGTAGTCATCTACATGGATATTGATGTAATTGTTGCAGCAATCTCTGTTGGATAGATAGACTTCATATTTTCAGTGGGAGGGCCCTTAGTCTTGGAGAATGTCTCTATGTATTAGAATACCCTCATTGTTTGTTTCTAAATGTTGGAAATAAACATGAATTCTGAGATAGAACTATCATAAAGAGTTATGATGGAAATATTTCAGATAGTAATCTAATATCTAGTGGACTCCACAAAATTAGAAAATTAATGAATGGTTCATTAAGATTTCTAATACTGAAGATCAAACCTTATAAGATCAATAGGAGGATGAAGATCATTTGACAATGATCTGGCATCAAGCCTTGGACATTTGTCTGTTGATTTGATAAATAGACTAGTAAGATATGAAACTTTAGAATGTCTAAAATTTCAAATCTTACATACTTGTGAATATTGTATTCAAAGTAAAATTTCCAATACACCCTTCTCTGGGAATGGTGTTAGATGTCGAGGTATTCAAGATCTCATACATATTGATGTATGTAGATCATCTATATCATAGTAAACATTATGGATATATGATATCTATTGATGATTATGTATGATATGAGATTTCTTCTCTTCACCTGAGAAACCTTTGAAATGTTCAAAGATTTCACTTTTTTGGTTTAGAACCAAAGTTTGAAGGAAGATTAAATGAATTTGATCTAACCAAGGTAGCAAGTACCTATTAGATAAAATTCAAAGAATACCTTATGGATATATGAATATCATTTCTATCTCAATCCTCGTAACATACCTAAACTCAATGGAGTTGTAGGGAGATACAATTGGATCATGTGTGACATGATTTGATCAATGATGAATTTTAGCATAATTATCCCTTAGTTTCCAGGTATATATGTGTAGTAAAGACTACAATATATATCCTTAATAAGGTTCCATGCATGTAAGCTGGAATCTAGCACTTGAGAGTGCTACTTCATTAGGAAAATAGAGGATGGTATTGGATACCTACTTTATGACCTTGAGATTCTTAAAAGATCTCATCTCTGATAATGTGATTCTTAGAGGATTGAGACTCTTGAGAATCAATATGAAAATGAAGTGTAGGAACTCATTTAATCTTGAGAAGATAATGAGGCTCCTAAAAATCGAAAACTTAAAGTATAATTAAAGATGAAGCACTAATACCTCTTCAAATGAATTTGAGGATGTATTCCATGTGTCAGTTAAATCTGAAAATGATCGGACTTCATGTGATGAAGCTCCTGAGGATCATGACATGAAAGATGGATATTAGCAATAAAGTCTAAAGTAGACTTCATATACAAGTGTTGTATATGGACCCTAGAGGATACACCTATAAGGGTAAGACCTGTTAAGGTGTAAATGGATCTTCAAGAAAAGAGGGAACTTGATGAGAATGTAGATACCTTCAAAGCTCGATTCGTAGCCATGAGCTACACACCAGAAGAGAAGACATTGCTTGCGATGAGACTTGCTCTTCGGTAACCATGCTTAAACTCATCAGAATATTGCTAACCTTAGCTACACAACTTGACTATTGCATCTTCAAGATGTAATTCAAGATTACATTCCTCTAAAGAATACCTCTCTGAGGATATTCACATGAAGTAGCCCCAGGGCTTCATGATTTGGGAAAGTAAGGTGTGAAAGCTAAAGAAATCCATTTTTGGACTCAAATAAGCTTCTTAAAGATGGAACATAAGATTTGATGAAATTATAAATGTTATAATTTCAAATAGAATCTTGATGAACCATGTGGAGCTTCATCATGCTAAATGTAGATAATATTCTAATCATTTGGATTGATATAAGGATGAGCATAAGTGTTTTATATCCTGGCTATTACATACCTTGAGATATGATCTCAAAGATACCTCTTGGATCTTAGTTCTGAAGGTGTTCAGAAGCAAAGAAAAGAGGGTATTGGGACTGTCACATTTGTAGTACACCTTGGACATATTCCATTCTTGGAAATTCCAAGAAAGGCTTCCTTCCCTTGAGATTTGGTACTGACCTATCTAAAGGGATAGCACCTCAAAGAGTTGAGGAATTGAATGCTAGAACTGCTTGCACCTGAGCATCAGTTACGAGAAGCTAATTGTATTCTAAAAGTGTATAAAAACCAGATATCTGCCATGCAGTGGGAGTAGTAAAGTGTTGCTAATCCTACTATGGAGAGAAAAACACTTGATTGCAGTAATAACAATGTCTTCATAGATGACAAGATTTTGAGATGGTGATCTCAAAGTCATATTTTCAAAAGCTTAAGACTTTATAGATAGAGATCTAAAAGGTCTTAACTGTGGATACCTTAAGAGATAGTGATCTCCAGGAATAAGGGTATTCTGATAAGGATTATGGAATTACTGGTTATGATAGTTATTGAGCAATAGTGTCGAGGACACTGTAACTGCTTTGACAAGATTGAGTATTGGTTGCATTAGATGCAACATTCGCATTGGATGCGAGCACTGTTACCAATGGATATGCAAGTGCCGTAAAAGGACTTGACATAGTCTTTTGGGAACAGAGTGACTGATCAGCTTACCTTGCTATTTTCTAAATAGCCTATGATTGTCACATGAGTGTGGGTTTAAATGATTAGCCCATTGATGGCTCTTTGGGCTAGTGGGAGATTGTTGGACATGTGAGCCCACGGTGAGCCATTATGCAATAAATGTTATTGTGAATATCATTCCCTGATCTGAAATGAAGAATAAATAATTTGCATAATAGGTCCCTCCGTATAATTAGGGTTATGTACCATGGCTATCTTAATGATCATACAGCTGTTGATTCAATAATTGAATCAGAAAGGCTGGTGCTTGGATGAATATCTAAATGGTTAGATTGAGGACTCATCAAGCACCGTCAAATGATTGTTAAGATGTGATCTCCAGCCTGAGTAGGAGATGGCAATCCTTTCTCACATAGGCTGATATCTGACCGATCTCTTGATGCAGGTCCTCTGCATAGGAATAGAGATTCGGAGGTGTTAGATTAGTTAGGTAAATGGGTTGACTTAATGAGATCGAGATAACCTAAGTCCTATGTTGAATGCTATCACAGCATAGGCACGCATCCTCTGACCAGAGACAGATGTATTGCTATATGTCTGAGTATGTACATTTGGCAGACCAATAGGTTGATGACCTAACCAAGGTCTATACACCGGCGCGCTGGTGAGCATATAAGAGCATATGAATAATATGATCTCTCAAAGGGATCATACAGGTTCGTTACTGAACCGGAAGACATGATCTCACTCATGAGATATTGCGAAGAATCAAATTCTGTGCACGGTCGTCTCGCTTCGGAAGCTTGACTGAATTTGTAGGTTTGATATATACTTTAGGAAATATATGATCAAGACCTAGGTATGATATATGCTTTTGGAAAGTACATGATCAATACCAAATCCCAATGATCAAATGAGAAACTTAGTGATCAAACCCTGAAGAAGACAGTGTAAAATTGATCTTGATCTTCGGGTTGACCATGGGTCTTCCAGTATGCAGGACGTACAGGTATTGGGAATACCTGAGGGTGATGTGATCATAAATGATTGTATATCCATGACGCTTCCATTCCGAGGGAGTGATGAAACAGGTCTAGATTTTAGTGACTCCTTTCAGTAGAGAAACAATCCGATCTAAGTCCAAGTGTAGGACATTGGTCTGAATAAGATTCAGATTCAATGAGAAGATTAGATTTGCGGTCTTAATTTAATCAAGCATCTGTGGGAGGTTTGTAAGATCTGGATCTGAGATAAGATCTCAATATCCAAGTCACTATAAATGGAATAATACAATCGCCCTGTCCTTATCTCCAAGTATCTGTGGAGAAAGCACATTATTCTTGAAAGGGTTCGAGAATAATTTATTTGATGAAATTCATATCCAAGCAAGAAGAACTTGATGATTAAATGAGATTTAATTATCAAATGTAATATGAATGTGATTCATATTGTGAGAATGATTATCCAAGATAATTAAATGGGATTTAATTGTCAAGGATTAGAGAATGTGGATATTATTATCCATAATATTTGTGTATTGTATATATGATTTATAATATACCTATATTCAAGAGCGAGAAATTTACTAAATAACATTTGTTAATTATTAAATGTGGATTGGATTCACATTTGTTAATTAACTGGAAATTTCATTTACAAATAAGTTTGGGATGTGAATATGATTCACATATTTTCAATGGCATGATTGAAATATTCACAAATTAATTTGGAATTAATTTGGTGAATAATTTTGTTATAATAGTTATCACAAATTATTAAGATATAATAAGATATAATAAAAAGGATATAATAAGCCACCATTGGTGAGGTGGCGTCACACATGAAATAGTAATGGGTGACTCCCCGTTTTAGGAGGCTACATTATCTCCATTTTATTATCTTGATAAATATCTTAATTAATCGATTTATGTTAAATTAAATTGTGTTGATAATGTTGCAACATATATTTAATTTAATTATAAATAAATGTTGTTGGTTTTAACCAACAACAATCATAGCCATTGATTTTGCATAGACCAAGCCTGGCCGTTGGATCTATGTGTCCCATGGATTGAGATCCATTGGATCCTAAACTAATATAAAAGGAGGGGTAGGGTAGCCTTTCAAGGTACATCATTAAGAGTTGTACAAGGTTACAACTCTCTCTCTCTCTCTCATATTCTCGCCCTCTCTCTTTCTCTCCTCCAAAAGATGGTCGTCCATCTTGTGTTGAGAAAGGAGAGACTCTCGGCTTCTTCTTCGACGACTCGAGGATCTCATTCTTCTTTGGAGTTTCTTACTCTAAAGGAAGACGACAGATTTTGTTTGACGAAATCAGGAGATACATTGCTTGGATCTTCATCGAGGATTGTGGGAAGGACGCGACTCATCATCGTACTGGCAAGTGCATTCTTCGTGGATCGGACTTGAGACAGGAGGATCTCTACTTTGGGATCTTGCGATCACAACCAAGCTTCAATAGGTATTCTTTGTACTTTGTGGTTTGATGAAACGATTCGAGAAGTGTTCTCGTGATCATGTGGTTTCATCTTTAGTTTTAAAAATTTTAATTTCCGCCGCATCTAGCATCTAGTACGACTAGTTGCTCCGATTACATACGATGCGATCGACACGCTTCCGTGGTGTGCTTAAGGATACTTAATATCCTTCAGTGGTGTGCACAGGAAATTTCATTGGGACCCCTCTGATTCTTGATATTTGCATTTATGTCCCTACATACTTGGAAAAGTTACATGGGAGCCCCCACCAGATTTCTATTTTCATTTATGCCCTCCAAGGTTCTGTTTGTGATATTTTCTTATATTTATTTTAATAACTTTCTTGCATGTATGCCAACAGACTAAAATGTTTATATCTTGATCATTTGAACTCATGTTCAGTTTAGTTCAGCTTCATTATAATGCTTTTTTATTATCTCTCGCATTATTTATTTGCTAATTTAACACATAGAATAGCATACTAAATTTGAGGTATATAGTGTCATATAGCTTTCTTGTTAAAATACCGTAAAATTAAATTGGATATATTTTTATGCATCAAAGTTCATGAAAATTAATTCTCTTTGCCTTTCTCAATTAATCAATCATTTAGGACCTAATTTGTGTATGTGTTTACGATCGCATGTCATTGCATTCTGTTGCATAGTGTTTACATTTCCACTTGCATAAAAATTCTAATAAAATTGCATGACATTCATTCATCATGTTTTGAGCCTTATGCATTATTTGTCTATTAACTTAGGTATATGATTTAATTGCTTAATTAGAGTATTGTTATATGATTAGTCAAGTTGATAGCCTATGCTATGACAATTACACATTATTAAAAGAGGTGAAAACATGTTCATCAATTCACTATTCAAATCTCCTAAAATGTATTAATTAACATTCAGTAACAATGCATGAAATGTGGGCTAAATTCTGTAAATAAATAATCCTAATTTTTGTTTAACTTGATCTTATCATTTTATGTGAAAATTATCACCTTTTTATCGCAATTCTTCTTCTATTACTTTAACATCGCATTAAAGAACAAAACTTATAAAAATTACAAAATCCAAAAAAATCAAAGAGATCTAACGATGTATATTTTATACATATTTTATACTTGAGGTTTTTGTTTCGCATTTTTTCCAAATTTATTGAAATCCATAAAAATTAGATTAATTATGTATATATTGTATGTATATTAATCCACTAATTATAATCTCATTAATAATACAAAAAATTACAAAATGTAAATAAAGGGGATTAATTGGCAATTAATACTTGTATAAAAATTATATTTTGTACACATGATTTATTTTGCTTTTAGATCCTTCATGATATTTGTAGATCTCATCGAGATAAAATGTTGACCACTTTTCATTTTGCAATTTTCTTCTATTACATTTATATTTATTTTACATTTTCTAGCTTGGTCAAATCATGGCTGATGTGGACACATTCTGTTGATCATAACTCAAGCACCCACATCCTCCACTAAATCTCTCTCTCTCTCTCTCTTCTACTTTCGCCCAATCCCCTTCCTTCAACTGTTGATTTCGGGTCAACTCATCCCTTCTAACTCGTTACATGCAGACCCAACTCCTCCTCACCTTCGATCTACATCTTTCTCCGCCATTATGATGTGGAGATTGTGCATGCATGTAACATCACTCGCGCCCTAACCCTCGGCCATAAAATGCAGCCTCCAATAATTACCATCGCCTCTAACTCGCCTATAAAATCCAACTTGCACCACTACTTTCATCCATCCTCCATTTACCATCCCCCCACGCATCCCTTCCACTCATCTTTACAAGGAAAAATCCCTTCTTCATTTCCTTTTTCCTCCTCCATTTTGTTCTTCTTCATTTCTCCTAATATTTTCTCTATCCTCACCACACCTTCATACACTCACCAAATCTTCAACAAATTTGCACTTTTGCAGATAAATCATATATGGTAAATCTAGTGGTGATTTTTCTTGAATTTTTTGGTGGATTTGCATGAACTGACTAGTCAAACATTTTTTCTACTAAATAAATGCATGAGAATCCCTTGTTTGCAACAGGGGATCCTTGCTTCAGTTGCACCTACCATGTCTCTCTCTCCTCCTTTCTTCTCATCTCTTCTTATTTTTTCTTCCCTCTCATCTTTTATTCTTATCTTCTTATTCGTCTCCCCTCTCCTCTTTTCTCCTTCTCACTTTACCACACCCATATACACACACAACAACTTGCTGATACTGTTTACACATACACACATCACCTTCAACAGCAATCACAACTCTCATTCATCTTCATCGAGCAATAAAACAACCTCCGTGTACTGTCACGCATGAAGTAGCAAATCTCCCTCGCAGTATCAAGGCACGTGCAGTTTTGGACATCATCGTTGGTTTCCTCACCTCGTGAGGATCTCCACCACACCGCCTCCTTTGTGTGAGCTCCAGGAGCATGCCCATCCTCACTATTATGAAGAGAACCTTAAGCACATCACGGAAGCATGTTTATGAAACATAGGCTTCTCACAATCTAAGATGATTATCATACCCGACAGAAGAGATGCTTGCAAGCACGTTGACGACACACAGGATTCTCGCAATCCAAGATGATTATTCGTGCCTCGAATCTCCTGATTTCGTCTCACGAAATCGAATGTATTCTTCACGAGTAGTGAGACACAAAGAAGATGGAGATCCACGAGTAGTCAATGTGATGGAACAACAGCGTAGCGGTGACGACGAGTTTATCTAGCACAAGAGGTCAATGAACCCACTTGAGAGAGAGAAAGAGAGGGGTGTGTGATGAGAATGAGACGGAGAGACTTAAAAAATGTTGTCCTAAAAAGAAGAGATAGGTTTGACTCTTCTATTATAGTAGTTTTGGAGTCCATGGATCACAATCAATGTGAAACACAAAATTAATGGTTGATATTGATTTGTTTTTATATTCAATGGCCATAATTTTGTTGTAAAAAATAAAATAACTAATTTAGATTAAATTAAATATATTTAATAATCAACAAATATTAATTTAACTGAATCAATTAGAATAGAAGGATTATGAAGCAGGCCACTCACCTTCATAAAATAGAGGGGACGACCACTTTTGAATGAGTCAAAAGGTTGTCATCCACCCTTCATATATGGAAGGTGTTGGCCTTCTAATTATGTGAGATATAAAATCTTACATAATACTTCATATATTTATACTAACTTTTATTGTAAATTAATTCATAAAAAATAATTCCAAATTAATTTTATGATTATTGAAATCATGCCATTAAATAATTGTGAATCATATTCACACATCCAAATTTAAAAGTAAATTGTATTTCCAATTAGTTTTCAATGTGAATCCAATTCACATTAACAATTAATTTGTAGATACTATTTACAATAAGCTCTCTTTAATATAATATAAATCACATGTATAATATATATATATATATAACATGGATAATGTTTATCCACATTAGTCATATCCTTGACAATAAAATCACATTAATTATTTTGGATCATCATTCTCATACAACTAAATAATGTGAATCACATTCACATTACTCATGATAATTAAATCACCATTAATTATCAATTTCTCAATGCTTAGATAAACAATGACCATACTCTTGAACTTCTTCAAGAATAATGATTCCTTGCGGATACTAGGAGATAAGGACATGGTGATTATACGTTCCACGTATAGTGACTTGAAAATTGAGATCATATCTCAAATCCAAATCTCAAAGACCTCTCATAGATGTTTGATTATATCAAGGTCGTAGATATAATCTTTTCATTGCATTTGAATCACATTCAGATCAATGTCTAATATTTAGACTAAGATTAAAGTACTTCTCTTACTGAGAGGAGTTACTAAAATTCAAACTTGTTTCATCACTCCCTTGGAACGGAAGCATCATGTTTATATAATCGTTTATGATCACATCACCATCAGGTATTCCTAATACATGTACATCTTGCATACTAGAAGACCTCGAATAAACCTGAAGTTTTTGATCTCTTTTAGATTGTCTCTTCTAGATTTTATCATTAAGTTTCTCAATTGTTCATTGGGAGTTGGTATAAATCATATGCTTTCCAAAAGCATATATCATACCGACAACATCTTGTCATGCTTCCAAAGCAATATGACCATGACTGGAATTCGATAGGTCCCAATACCTCATGAGTGAGCTCATGTCTTCCCATTCAAAAGTGAACATGTATGATCCCTTTGAGAGATCATATTACTCATATACCTTTCTATGCACACCAGCTCACTAGCGTATAGACGTTGATTAGGCCATCAGCCTATCAGTATGCCAAATGTACATACTCAATCATATAGCAACACACCAGTCTCCGGTCAAAGGATGCATGCCTATATCGTGATAGCATACGACATGGGTCTTGGTTATCTCGATCTCGTTATGTCAACTCTTTGACTTAACTTATCGGACATCTCTGAGTCTCTATTCATATGTAGAGGACATATATCAAGAGATCGGTCAGATATCAGCCTTAGAGAAAAGATTGTCATCTCCTTCTCAGGCTGGAGATCATCTCTTAACAATCATTAGATGGTGCTTGATGAGTCCTCAATCTAACTCTTTAGATATCATCCAAGTATCAACCTCTATGATTCAACAATTGAATCAATAGTTGTATGATCATCAAGATGTCCATGCTACATAATCATAATTGTATGAAGGGACCTATTATGCAAATTAGTTATTCTTCATTTCAGATCAAGGAGTAAATTACAATACATGTATTGTATAGTCGCTCGTCGTGGGATCGCATGTCTAACAATCATCCACTAACCCAAAGAGCCATCAATGATCTAATATTTAAGTTCACACTCATGTGTTAATCATAAGCTATTTAGAAAAATAGCTTGGTAAGTTGACATGTTACACTGTTCCCGGTAGACTATGCCAAGTCTTTTACCGTACTTGCATATCTCCTAATAACAGTTCTTACATCCAATGTGAATGTTACATCTTATGCAATCAATACTCAATCTTGTTAAAGCAGTTATAGTGTCTTTGACACAACAAGTCAATAATTATTATAACCAATCAGTGATACCCTTAAGCTTTGAGATCTCTATCTCCTTGGATTAAAACATAGTCTTAAGTAAATAAGGTATCTGCATAGATCACTATCTATAAACTCTTACGTTCTTAAAGATATGACTTTGAGACAACTATCTATAATGTCTTTTCCTCTTTTGAAGATATTTTTATTATTGCAATTCAATGTTTTATCTCCATAGTAGGAACGATAGCATTTTGCCACTCCTACTGCATTACAAACATCTTGTCTTTTGTATACATCTAGCATATACCAAGCTTCACATAGTGAATGCACTAGTGCTTGTAGCTTTGGTATTCACATCATCGAACACTTTGAGATGTTATCCCTATATATATGTTAGTACCATATATTAAGAGAAAGAATCCTTCCTTGGATTTTCCAAACTGGAATAGGTCCAAGATATATTACTAATGTGACAATCCTAATGCTCTCTTCTCTTTGCTTATGAACAACTTCAGAATTATGATTTAACAGGTATCATTGAGACGTTTAACCTCAATATATGGATCAACCTCATGTTATAACACTTATTATCGTCCTTATATCATTCCAAATGACTAGGATCCTCGTCTATATTTAGCACGATGAACACAATGTAACCCTCTCGCTAAGCTTAACACAGATCATCAAGATTTTATCTGAAATCATAACCTTTATAATTTCATAAAATCTAAAGTTTCAACTACAAGAAGCTTTAATTGAGTCCACATATAGAGTTTCTTAGCTAGCATACCTTGCATTATTTAACTATGAAGCCATGAGTTACTTCATATGAATATCCTCATAGAGGTATTCATAGAGGAATGCAATCTTGACTTCCATCTTGTAGACGTCATAGTCAAGTTGTCTAGTTGTAGTTAGCAATATTCTAGTGGGCTTAAGCATGGTTACTGAAGAGCAAGTCTCACCACAAGCGATGTCTTCTCTTCATGTATATATTGTGGATACGAGTCGTGCTCTGAAGGCCTCTACCTTGTCATCAGCTTCCATCTTTCTCTATAAGATCCATTTACACCTAACAGGCTTTACCCTTATACGTGGATCCTCGAGGGTCCATATACAACACTTGTATATGAAGTCTAATTTATACTTTATTGCTAGCATCTATCTCACCATGTCATGATCCTCAGAAGCTTCATTATATCAAGTTGGATCATTGTCAGACATAACTTACACATAGAATTCATACCCTTTAGGCGGTCTCACTACACTCAAACTAAATTGAAGATGTGTGAGTTTTTCATCTTTAATTGTCCTATTAATTTCTGATTTCAGGACCCTAATTATCTTTTCAAGATTCAATGAGTTCCTTTACTTCATTTTCATATAGATTCTCAAGAAAGTCATCATCTTAGAATCATATCCTTAGAGATGAAATCTTTTAAGACTCTCAAGTTTATAAAGTAGGTATCCATTACCATCCTTTATTTTCTTAATGAAGTAGCACTCTTAAGTGTTAGATTCTAGAATTCTTGCATCCATGTTATAGCACAGACCAAGCAACCCTAAATCCTCAAGTGTCCAATACTGGGCTAGGTTTCAAACCATAGCTTACATGGGTTTTGGGTTTCAGATTTGCATGGAATCTTATTAAGGATATATATTGTAGTCTCTACTACATATAATCCTGAAAACTAAAAAGGTAATTACGATAAGAGTCATCATTGATAAAATCATGTCACGCATGATCCAATTATATCTCCCTACAAATTTATTGAGTTGAGGTGTATAAGGAGGAGTGAGATAGGAATGATATTCCTTTCTCCATAAGGTATTCCTTGAGTTCATATAATTGGTGCTTGTTATCTTGGTTAAATAAAATTCATTTTCATCTTCCTTATAGTTTCGGTTCTTAGCCAAAACTGTGAAATCTTTGAACATTTCAAAGGTTTCTAATGTGAAAGGAAGAAATCCCATAGCATAAATAATCGTCAATAGATATCGCATAACATTAATGTTTACTATGATATAAATGTTCCACATACATCAATATGTATGTGAACTTGAATACAAATGCATCGTACACCATTCCCATAGAAGGGTGCATCAAAAAATTTTACTTTGAATATAATATTCACAAGTATATAAGCTTTTGAACTTTTAGACAATCTAAAGTTCAAATTCTTACTAGTCTATTAAATTTATTAATACACATATGTCCGAGGCTTGATGCCAGATCATTGTCAAATGATCTCCATCCTCCTGTTGATCTTTTAAAGTTTTGTTTACAATATTAGAAATGTTAATGAACCATTCATTAATTTTAATTCATTAGAGTCCAGTAGAGATTAAATCACTATCTGAAATATATCCATCATAACTCTTTATGTTAGGTATAATCCAGAATGTTTGTTTATTTCCAACAAACTTAGAAGTGAACAATGAATGTAATATAATATCTAGGTCATCAAGACATTCGCTAAGACTATGGGCTCTCCAACTGAAAATATGAAGTCCATTTTATCCAATGGAGATCAATGCCACAATTGCATTAACTCCCATATGGATGACTATTAAACCTTTAGATCAAATTTCTAACCTTCTAAAAACATATGCAACCAATTAACAGTGTTATTAAAAGAAGAAGAAACGATTATCAAACTTTTAATCTTATCTAATAAGTTAATTTTGATTATGATATGCAGATGTAGAATATCTTGATGCACTATTTAGGTCCTTCTCTAAGGATCTTAGATAGTCTAGATAGTCATACTATCGATACATCAACTCGTTGTAGTATTGGCATTCATCCATTTCTTTGGATGTCGTATGTATGGAACTCATAGAAGTACAATCAACTATTTAACTTTCATTCTTACTTGGGGTCCGACCCATGATTCCACTATCTTCCTTGGCACTTAAACAACCATTGCTTAAGATGGATCTTTTAAATTGAACATGTCCCCATAGGACTTCAATATATGAGTATTTCAACATTAACTTTTTTATTCATCCTTTTCATCTCAACTCAAAAAGAACATGGTTCAGGTAGGTACTCAATCATTTTGAGTACATCAAATCTTATCGAGCCACCATTCTACATAATGCAGCATACCATTCATTCATGATTAAATGTTGAGAGCATATGGTTTTCCCAATTCATCTCCTTCGATTTTTACGAATAACTTGACAATTACAATCATCACTGACATGTTACTTACAAAGCACATTAGATGAGAGACCAAGACTTTAGAGACATACAAATCATAGGGTGTTGTCTATTATCTATTTAATTTTCATTGCTCATTATTGTGAGGAAACTTACACATTGCAACAACATACATTATGTATCCAACTGCAAGTACTACATCTTCATCATGGATCCTATCTATGATATTTCACTAGTTATTATTGATTATAGTTTAGACTGGATCTAATATAGCTTATCTGAAATAAGAAATATTTATATAAATATATATTTTTACTTTGATTAAGGATTTTTAATCAACTTTGTCTTTCCTTTTCAACTTTGAAAGTTTATTCCCTTAATCACTTTCAAATCAAGAGATATACTTATCGATATATCTCTAGCAAGAATAGGGATATCCTTTTCAACCTTCATTACATCCTAATAATATGAGAAACTATAACTTGGGTACAAAGAAGCAGGAACACATTCCGCCTTGCAAGTCTAACTTGAATTTCCGATTCGATCTTTAACACCTGGGCCCACCATCCCTAAGGCAATGTTGATCCATCGTTAATTGAATTAACTTTCAACATGATTAGAACTCGCTATTCACAATCCAATATCGTCCAATAATATGAGGAATCGATATTGAGTCACTACCATACAGTCTTACTCTTTTGAGAACCAAAGAGCCTAATTCATGTGCTCTTGTATGCAGAAGTTATCACTTCGGACAGGCGTCTCCTACATACAATCCACGACGATGGAACCGTTCACTTTGACAGGAGTCCATGGATGTCTAATATGTGATCTTCCATATCATATTCAAAATTTAATTAATCATTATGAATCATATTAATATAATTAATTCTTCCAAGGGAAATGGTACTCTATTAATAATAGAGTATTATAATTGAATATAACTGATTTAATCATATTAAATCAATTATCAATCCCATTCTATCAACCAACAAACAATCTTGATTGTTACTTGAAGGATGGTATAATCAAAGTATGTTTATTCAAATTTTGATAATTAGCCAAATACATCATGACCATTTCAAGCATTATCTTTTCCTTGCTTGCTGTCATGTCCAGTATGCATAGGATGTGGGATAGATTGCTTACAAAGCAACGTGCTACCCCAACGATACCTGACTAGTCACCATATCTACCTCAGGTGAGGATAATGTGATCTAATCATTTTGTATTTGAGATGATATTCGACCTTTCAATCAAAGTTATACCATGTAATATATATCAAAACCATTTTAGTTAATATTATAAGAAAATTTTCTAAACAAATCCCCAATCATATTCAAATAACAATGTTTTTCCATGTAAAGTTGTCCTACAACTATTGTCGGATAAACTAGGCTTTTCGTGAAATATATGTTCAATGGCCTATGATGATTAACCAATTATTTAGTAATTAATAGGAATTATAATTAATCAATAAAAATTAATAATTTCCATGATTTCCATTGAATAGCAAACACATTAAGTAAAGAGATTTAATGATCTAATCTTATTCCGACCCATCTCCACTAAATATGGATTATCCAGAGCAAATAGAGTCGGAATCACGCGAAATAAATTCGAATGTTTTGCTGATTTGATTATCTGCTTAATCCAAGTATTTATTTCATTTTTTCATGACTGGAAAATAGTAATAAAAAATAAATTTTATTACAAATCTATGAATACTTGTAAAAATAATTTTCATGACAGAACTCTTCGAATCATATTCATGCACTTTTGATACAATTATAGGTTACTTTTTTGGGACATATGTAGACATTCTATGTACATTTTACTAACCAAAAAATAAGTACAAATATTTCATAAATATTAGGTTTTTACTTTAGCGAAAAATCAATTTCAATCTTGCATCCAATGCAAAAATAATTAGACACACGCATCCGAAACATGAACCTTGATCACATAGGGTTTCTGATCATATCCAAGACCTCAACTAAGTATATGATACCACTTGAAGGTTTTGGAAATAACCTTAAGCACATCTAGGAAGCATGACCATTACATCATATGCGATCCGGAGTGACTAGTCACATTAGTTGCTCGGTGCAGCAGAATTTAAAAAAATAAAGCGATGAAACCACATGATCCAAGAACACTTCTCGAATAATTTAACCTAAACTACAAAGTAAATATAGGAATACCTCCTTAAGTGTGTTTGTGATCTTGTTTCTAAATAAAGAGACCGCCTATCTCAAGTCCGACCCGACGTAGGCAACGCTTGCAAGTGCGTTGGTGAAACGTTGGCTTCTCGCAATCCATGATGATTATCTGAGCCTCGAATCTCCTTATTTTCTCACGAAATATAATGTCTTATTCACGAGCTTGGAGTCCCAAATAAGCTGGAGATCCATGAGTAATATAAGTGGTGGCACAATAGTATAGCGATAACGATAAATTTCTCTGGAAAAAAGGGTAGACGGCCACACTTGAGAGAGGGAGAGAGGGGTATGTGATGAGATTCAGAGAGACAGAGAGAGACTTGCAAAGTATTATTGTAAAAAGAGGATCTAGAGTTTCCTCTTCTTTTATAGTATTTTTGGAGGTCCATGGATCGCAATCCATTTGAAACACAAAATAAATGGTTGAGATTGATTTGTATTTCTATTCAATGGTCATGATTTTGTTGGAAAAAATACAACAACAATAACTAATTTAGATTAAATTAAATATATTGAAAAATCATAATAGTTTAATTAAGTCAATTACTATAGAAGGATTAGGAAGGAGGTCACCCACCTTCCTAAAATAGAGGGGATGGCTACTTTTTAAAGAGTCAAAGGATGGTCGTCCACCCTCCTTATATAGAAGTTGTTGGGCTTCTATCTAAGTAAGATATAAAATCTCACATAATCCTTCATATATTTACAACAACTTTTGTTGTAAAACAATTCAAAAAAATAATTCCAATTTAATTGTGTGAATATTATAGTCATGCCATTAATTATTTGTGAATCATTTCCACACATCAAAAATAAAATGTAAATTGTATTTTAATTATTTTTCAATGTGAATCCAATTCACACTAATAATTAATAGGTAGATACTATTTACAATAAGCTCTCTCTAATATATTGTAAATCACATTTATAATATATATAACATGGATAATGCTATACACATTATTCATGTACTTGACAATTAAATCACATTTTATTATCTTAGATCATCATTCTCATGCAACTAAATAATATGAATCACATTCACATTATTCATTATAATTAAATAACATTTAATTATCAATTTCTCAATGCCCATATACACAATTAATCAATGGAATTATTCGTACACTCTTTCAAGAATAATAAGCTTTCTCAATAGATACTTGGATATAAGGACAGGATGATTGTACATTCCACATATAATTACTTGGATCCTGAGATCATAACTGAAATACCGATCTCATGGACCTCTCATAATTGCTTGATTAAATCAAGGTCGTAGATCTAATCTTCTCATTGCATCTGAATCACATTCAGATTAATGTCCAACATTCGGACTAATATTAGATTACTTCTCTTACTGAGAGGAGTCACTAAAATTCAAACATATTTCATCACTCCTTTGGAACGAAAGCGTCATGGTTATACAATTGTTTATGATCACATCACCCTAATATATTTCTAATACATATGCATCATACATATTGGAAGTCCTATAATAAACCTAAAGTTTTATATCTCTTTTAGATTTTCTCCTTTTTTATCATTAAGTTTCTCAATTGATCATTGGGAGTTGGTATCAATCATATGCTTTCCAAAATCATATATCATATTGATGAATCTTTGATTCTCACTCTTTACTTTTTATTGTATCTATTTATCTTGGTAAAGCATCATGTAAATACGTGTAAAAATGATAACTTAACAATTTGCATGCATCTGTTAATATTGCATAATTAGCATATTTTTGTGCAAAAATAAAAGAATAAAGGAAAACAAAAGGGAATGAGGTATTTAGAATAAATACAGAGTGACCCAAACCATAATAAAAGGTCAAGCCTTGACCAGATCGTAAAATAAAATAAGTAGAGAGATATAGGGTTCACTTTGTGCTATGTAGATTTCCTATATTTGTACATAACTATTTTTAAAATAAAAGTGATTTACTATTTTTAATCCTTGTATATATTTCTAAAAATAATATAAAAACAAATAAAATTCAGAATATTAAATGAACGTAAAAATAAAATCCTCCATTTAATTACGCAAAACACTTATATACGTATTACAATTCCATATTTATTATATACTTGAAAATAATTTGTAAAAATAAATTAAAATTTTTTTATACTCCTAAAATTATGTTATAAATTTATAAAATATAAAATGACAATATTATGAAAAAATAAAAAAGTAAAAATACTAGTACATAATACATAGGTACATTGTATAAATACTATATATAGTATATTTACTAATTTATTTTCATAAAAATAATTAAAAATCACAGGAAAAATACTTTGAAAATAATAAACATTTTTCACTTTATACATTTTTATTTAAATTAAATTATTATTTTTAATTTAATTATCTTTACTTTCTTCTCTGATTTATCGTGTAGCCTATTTTTTCCGCATCCTCGGCCACTCTTGATTGTGGCCCACCTCGGATTCGTTGACTTCGGTCAACTGGTCCCCTCCTCCTTTTCACTCGAATCGAGTTTGCCCCTATTTTTACCCATTTTTCGTGACACAATCTTGGTGCTTTCCCTTCTGATTTCTAGCCCCGATTTTGAGGCATAGATCCCTAATCCACGCCGATCTTTTCCGAGCCGATCCACATCTCGATTCGCGAGCCATCCTCCATCCTTTTCTAACATGGCACTCTATATAACCCGCACCCCCTCTTCCCTTTTTCTCTACCTTTGGTTGTGCCACCACTTCTGTTGCGCCTCCCTTTTCTTTTCAAGAGTGACAACACAAGAGGTAAAGGTAGAGGGAATCATTTGGAGTGTAGTAGCCCCTAGGTCCAGCGAGCTTCGTCTCCACTCCGTTGTGAGGAGCAGTAGCTTATGGAACCATCATCCATCGAGGCAATCATCCTCATGGACAATGTCCGCACCCCCAAGAGATTACATTCATCTCTAGGTACTCATTCTACCTTCTCTTTCCCGTTCAAATCGATCATTCATCCGTTGCATATTGCTCCTCCGACCAGCACATCTACCCACTATCTACGTCGCATTCCGACCTTCACATGCCTCACACCAACCTCCTTCCGCTTCTACGCGCGCTCTGCAACCTACTTCGCTAGAGACTTGTCCCGCTCACTTCTCCCCTCTATTTTCGATACCTTTAGTGCTCTAATCCCTCGTCGGAGCATCAACTCCGAGCATCCCATTTCTCCCGCATGGAACAACCTGAGAAGGCCACATCTGGAGGCCTAATAAGCACGACAGAGGAGCTCTAGTCAGTCACGCTAATCCAGGACATCTTCCTTGGTCATGGACCCTCCTGAGCCCACCAGTAGCTGTGGACCATTATCGTTGATCTTTTACCCATCATAGCATCTCCCGAGGACACCCTTGCAGCCCGTATTGGCTGATTAAAACTCACTAGAGGCTAGTTCTTCAACATTCTTCCAAGCATCCTCCCAGTCGTCCAATAAAGGTTCCCCCCAGCTCTAATATCATCCATCCGCCAGCAAGGGAGCCTTGACCATCCGGTCTTTCTTAGGATCAAGTCTGAACCATCCATCATCGAAGGGGTACCGGTGCATCTCGACCGTTGATCGTAAGTGGATCACCTTAAATCATTGGATTGCACCTTAATAAGGGGTAAACTTCACTTAGGCCCCTTCTGTTTTTGTATTCCATTTAGTCCAATAAATATTCGTTGTAGTTCATTTTTTGGACAGTTTATCGTATCGTTAGACCCCTGTAGTTTCTTATATTTGCATTTAGGTCTTGTTTGTTTGAACTCATGTGTAGTCCCACAATCTTTTATGGGTTATTTACATGATATGCCCTATACTCTGGATGTTATGTTTTGATTGGCTAGTTTCTAAAATTTGCATTTATACCACTATGGGCCTCATTCACAAGATGTGTGCATGTTCGCTTGGGATTTTTGCAATACAAGCCCTATATTTCTCCAGTGTGTTATCGTTTGGCCTGAAATTTTATTTTAATTACAAGTAAGTCCATGTAAATTTCTTGTCTTTTATTTAATTACATAAAGACCAAATTAATCCCAAATATTCTCAAAAATTTAATGTTAGCTTGTAATATTTGAAGTGATTTTTGTTGATTAATTTAGTTTCATTTAATATTTTTTAAAAATCAAAAACCTATAAAAAAGTGTTCTATCTATTTTGAAAAACACATAAAAATTCGAAAAATCAACCTAAAAATTCTACAAAATTTTTTATTGTGTATTTTTGTGTGCTTTGTCTTGAGTACGAGATCTATTTTTAAAACCCTTATAAAAATTCTACAAATTATAAAAGACTTAAGAAGTTGTAGAAGTTATATAATGTTCTAAAAAATCAAAAAAATCTAATTTCAATGTTTGTTTGTAGCCCATTTTGTTTAGTTTATCAAAAAATTACTCTCGGGACTTTTGGAATTTTAAGTTTTTTTAACTTACAATATTGTCTTAGTTGTGCAATGCTTACATTTTTAGCCTTTGTTTGATTTTTATAAAATCACAAAAACATCAGAAAATTTCTAGAAAATCATCGAAAACACTTTATAATTATAAAAACCTAAAAATATTTTTGTCTTAATTTTTTAAAATTTTTAGTCTTAAATAAAAATTCAAAAAGTTTGTTGAGTGCCTTGTCTCCATATTTACTTGATTGTGTCCCCTTATTTAAAATTATAAAAATTTACAAAACTAAATCCATCAAAAATATGTTTCCCTTTTCAAAATTTGATTACTTCATAGCTTTGCTCATTCTCTTTGTGTTCGACCATGGTTGCTATACCAGGTAAAAATAAATTTTGAGCATCGCTTACATTATGTGTGATTGATTGTTTTATATTTTGAATTGAGTGATTTTTCCTTCTGTTAGCAATGTGAGCCCCGGGCGAACCATTTCTACAATAAATGTTATTGTAATGAATAAATTATCAATAAAAGTTATTGTTTATTTTTCACTCCCCTTCTGAGATTAATAAATGAATGCACTATAGGGTCCCTCTGTACAATAAGGGTTATGTACCATGGCCAACTTAATGATTATACAGTTGTTGATTCATTGGATGGATCATAGAGGTTGATGCTTGGATGAATATCTAAGGAGTTAGATAGAGGACTCATCAAGCATCATCAAATGATCATTAAGTGATGATCTCCAGTCTGAGTGGGAGATGGCAATCCTATCTCATATGACTGATATCTGACTGACCTCTTGATGCAGGTCCTCTGCATGGGAATAATGATTCGGAGGTGTCAGGTTAGTTAAGTCAATGGGTTGACTTGACGAGATCGAGATAACCAAAGACCTACGTTGAATACTGTCACAACATAGGCATGCATCCTCTGACTAGAGACAGATGTATTGCTATATGTCTGAGTATGAACATTTGGCAGACCAATAGGTTGATGACCTAATCAAGGTCTATATACCGGCGAGCTGGTGTGCATGTAAGGACATATGAGTAATACGATCTCTCAAAGGGATCATACAGGTTCACTTGTGAACCGGGAGACATGAGCTCACTCATGAGGTATTGGGACTGAACAAATTCCATGCATGGTCGTCATGCTTTGGAAGCATGACATGAATTTGAAGGTAAGATATATGCTTTGTGAAAGCATATGATCTATACCAAATCCCGATGACCAAGATTGAGAAACTTAATGATCTAACCCTGAAGACGACAGTGTAAAAGTGATCTTTATCTTCAGGATGATCATGAGTCTTCCAGTATGTAGGATGTGCAGGTATTAGGAATACCTGAAGGGTGATTTGATCATATACGATTGTATAACCATGACGCTTCCATTCCGAGGGAGTGATGAAACAGGATTGGATTTTAGTGACTCCTCTCATTAGAGAAGTGACCTAATCTTAGTCCATGAACTGGACATTGATCTGAATAAGATTCAGATGCAATGAGAAGATTAAGTCTACGGTCTTGATTTGATCAAGCATCAGTGGGAGGTCCATAGGATCTGGATTTGAGATACGATCTCAACATCCAAGTCACTATACGTGGAACAATACAATCGCCCTGTCCTTATCTCCAAGTATCTGAGGAGAAATAGCATTGTTCTTAAATGGTTTAAGAACAATTCCATAAGATCTAAGCAAAGAGAAGTTGATAATTAAAAGTGTTTTAATTATCATGATGTATGAGAAATTATCCAATATGATTAAATGTGATTTAATTAGTTTGGATAAGAATAATGTGGATAGAGATATCCAAATTATTCATGATATATTATAAATGTGATTTATAATGTATTAGAGAGAGTTACTTATAATTTATATGTGTTGATTAATTATGATGTGTATTGGATACACATTGTATGAATTACATGTTGTTTTGGGTTGTGAATATGATTCACAATTTTTCCATGGCAAGATTGCATTTTTCTCAAAGATAATTGTGAATTATTTTTTTGAGAAATAAAACCCAAATTATTTTGTTGCAAATAAATAAGAGAGATTACATGGAGATTGCAATCTCCATGCAATCCAAGGTGGACGGCACACCACTCCTAATTGGAGTGGGTGTGCGCCTACATGGAAGGTACATGGAGATGAAATCTCCATGTGTCTTCTCTCCTTATTTGTTGGGTTAATTTAGGAGCAAATTATATTTGATTTTGTCAAATATATTTTGACCTAAATTTGTTGCTTTTGACAACAACAATCTCAGCCATTGGATGAACATAAATCAATCTCATCCATTGATTTTATGTGTCCCATGGATTGAGATCCATGGATCCCAAAACCCTATAAATAGAGAGGCATACTTGGCTCTCTCTTTATACACATTCTATTGTAGCACAAACTCTCTCTCTCTCTTTCTCATATACAAGACAGCCCTTCTCTCCCTCTCTTCTTGGTGGCCGTCCACCTTGGTGGAGAGAAACGTCGACGCCCGCGCCATCGTGCTGCCGCTTCGACTCTCTGCGGTTCTTTGTCTTCTTGGAGTGCTTCACTCACGAAGGAGACGTTTGATCTCGTGCGACGAGATCAGGAGCAACCACGCTTGGATCAACTTGGATTGCGAGGACACCGCGATTCATCTCCGCGCTCGCAAGCCGTTACTCCGACGATCGGACTTGAGACAGGAGGTCTCTTTTCGTAGAGACTCGATCAACCACGCTTCAAGAGGTATTGCATTATACTTGATGTGGTTATAGATGGAACGATTTGAGAATGGTTCTTGGATCATGTGGTTTCATCGGTTTAAAAATTTTAAAATTCCGCTGCTCCGAACAACTAGTACGACTAGTCGTTCTTCGTCGTATTCGATACGACGATCACGCTTCCGTGATGCGCTTGAGGATTTCCCCACATCCTTCAAGTGGTATCAGAGCCTTAGGTCGACGGTTTCGAATATGATTCGAAAAACCGAGGACGACTTGGGTTCGTTTAGGTCGCGAAAGTTTTCATCGCATTTGATTTCGCAGATCTGTTTAGTAAATAAATTCGGTACTGTTTAAATTGTTTAAATACGAATTTAAAATTTGGATTTTGTTCCCCATTAAATAAGGAAACCATAGGAACTGAGTTTGCGTAAATCGGATTTCGTATGCTCTAGTTATGGTTGTTTTAATGGACATGTATGCACTGTTGCGGGAACAATAGATTTTAACATGATTAAAGAGTTAATTACTGTTATCATCTGCCTCGAAATGCGTGCAAATCCACTTAGGTTCTGTTGTAAATCAAGTTAGCAATCTATGAAAATTGAGTTTGCTTAATTTGGATTTAAATTGATTGAGATATGCCAATTTTAGTGAATAGGGGTCTATACTGAAATTGCATTCCTAATCTAGAACCAAGTGATTGTCAATTAGTGAAATTAATTGTTAATTTCGTGAAATAATCTTGAATAATATTTGTGAAATATTGAGACATGATTATTTGCCTAATTGACATGGCCCCAACCAATTAATTGATTAAGATGTGATCTAAATCATAAATTGGAAACAACAATCTTTCAAACTTGATGCTTGAATAGGATTTGGGAATTTGTCTAGCAAATTTCCTTATAATCAAAAATGTTTTGATTATTACTATATGGTACAATTTCGGTTGAAAAACCGATGATCATCTCAAGTACAAATTAATCAATTTGGCATTATCCTTTCCCGAGGCGGATATGGTGCCTAGTCGGAGAGCATTGGGGTTGCGGGTTGCAACGTATGTGGTCTGTCCCACTCTCGTCGGTACTGGCCATGACAGCGGGTAGGGCCGGGATAATGTCCGAGGGATTAAGATGTATTTTTCTAATTATTAAAATTCGAATTAATACGTATTTTGAGATATTACCATATATGTATTCAAGTAAAATAATCAAGTTTGATTGATTGAATTGGATTGATAATTAATTTAATATGATTAAATTGATTATGTCCAATTGAAATACTCTAATATGATTAGAGTTATTAATTCCCTTGGAAGAATTAATTATGTGAATGTGATTCATGATAATTAACTAAAATTTGAATATGATGATGGAGGATCACATAAGTGACATCCATGGTCTCCCGTCAAGGCGAAGAGTTTCGTCGCCAGGGATTGCATGTGGGAGACGCTTGTCCGAAGTGACAGCTCCTGTGTGCAAGCGCATCTGGATCGGACTCTTTGCTTCTCGAAAGAGTAAGGCCGTATGCGTAGTGACCCCAATATCGGATCCTCATATTATTGGGGCGATATTGGATTGCGCATAGCGAGTACTATTCCTGTTGACGGTTGGTTCAATTAACAACGGGTCAACATCGCCTTAGGGGTGGTGGGCTCGGGTGTTAAAGACCGAATTGGGAAATTGCAAGTTGGACTTGCAAATTGGAATGAGTTCCTGCTTTTCTTTATTGGAGTCACAGATTCTCATATTATTGGGATGTGACAATGATAAAGAGGAGATCCCAATTCTTGCTAGAGATATAGCGGTAAGTATATCTCTTACTTTGAAAGTGATTAAGGGATTGAACTTTCAAAGTCGACAATGCAAGAATAATTTGATTTAAAATACCTTAATCAAATATCATAAATTTGAATATATATTTCTATATTCTAATATAGTGCATTCTTAATTTCAGAAAATGAAGTCTTTGAACCCACTTAGTAGGCTTCTTGAGGTCAACCAATTGACCGGCCCAAATTATTCGGATTGGATCCGAAATTTGGAGCTTGTTCTCTCTGCTGAGCGCATAAGTTATGTGCTATCCGAGGACAAGCTTGAGAACCCTAAGTCCAAGGAAGAAAAAGCATTTAATGACAAGTATGATGAAGATCATGTCTTGGCTAGGTGCTATATCCTAGGTTCTCTCTCCAATGTGCTGCAGAAGCAACATGTGGAGATGAATACCTGTCAGGAAATAATGCAGAATCTTAAAGATATGTTTGGTGACATTAACCGCACTCAGCGGTACAATGTTATGAAAGACCTCATTCGTTGTTGAATGTAGGAAGGGACTTCGGTCCGTGAACATGTACTCAAAATGTTTGGGTACCTGTCGGAGCTGGAGACTCTTGGGGCATCGATGGATGCAGACATGCAAGCTGATTTCATTCTGCTGTCATTGCCCAAGTCTTTTAATAACTTTGTAGTGTCATTCCACATGAACAAGTTGGAATTGACAAGTGCTGCTCTCCTTGCTGCATTGAAGTCCGCAGAGGACGTAATGAAGAAGGATGGTCCCAGTGGCAGTGCAATGGTTGCACAGGTCAAAGGGAAGCGCGGTCGGAAGCATGGTTCTCGGAAGGGCCCGGCCCAGAAGAGAAAGAAGAAGGGACAAAGTGTTGCCTCTTCTTCCAATGCATCCACTCTCATGGCGTCGAAGAAAACCGACGTCTGTCATCACTGCAAGAAGCCGGGGCACTGGAAGCGTAACTGCCCAGATTACCTGAAGTCCTCAGACAAAGGTGAAGCCCCAGCAGGTATGAAATCTACTTTCATCATTGAAACTAGCTTTCTCGTTGGACGAGAAGGAAGTTGGGTTGTAGATTCTGGTGCTCCTGTTCATGTATGCAATTTGTTGCACTTGTTTCAGGAAACTAGGAATCTTGAGGAAGGGGAGATAGTCATCCAGATGGGATCTGATGCAAGTGTTGCAGCAGTAGCCGTCGGGACTTGTAGACTATCATTATCTAGTGGGAGAGTCCTTATACTTAAAGAATGTCTTTATGTACCCGAAGTCAGAAGGAACTTGATATCTGTATCTAAGCTTGTTAGAAGCGGATATTCTTTCCTTTTCTGTAATAAATTAGTCATAAGTCGTTATGATAAATATATTGCGGATGGTATTTTGACTTCTGGTGGACTCTATGAATTGTGCATTGATAAATGTATTATGAATGTGACAACCACTAATAAAAACCCTAAAAGATCCAGAGAGGATAAAAATATCTCAAATGAGATATGGCATCAAAGGCTTGGTCATTTGTCTGTTGATAGGATCAATAGATTGATAAAGGATGGACCTCTAGATTTTCTACAGGTTCAACCTCTGCCCACTTGCAAACATTGCATACAGGGCAAAATGACTAGGACGCCTTTCCGTAACAAGGTTACGAGATGCGAAGGTATTATTGACCTAATACATACCGATGTATGTGGTCCCTTCAGTACCGCGACTCGAAATGGATACCGATGTTATTTGACGTTTATCGATGACCATTCGCGATACGGGTTTATCTTCCTACTACGTCATAAGCCTGAAACCTTTGAAAAGTTCAAAGAATTCAAGGCTTTGGTTGAGAACCAAACCGATAGGAAGATTAAACGGATTCGATCTGATCGAGGTGGCGAGTACCTATCAGATGAATTCAAGGAATACCTCAAGGAGAATGGAATTGTTTCCAATCTCACTCCTCCTGGAACTCCCCAACTAAATGGTGTTGCTGAAAGACGCAACAGGACCATCATGGACATGGTCCGATCAATGATGAATAAAGCAAATTTACCTCTTAGTTTCTGGGGATATGCAGTAGAGACTGCAATATATATCCTGAATAAGATTCCTAGAAAATCCGTGCCTAAGACTCCTCATGATCTATGGTATGGAACCAAACCTAGTGTTAATCACTTGAGGGTTTGGGGTTGCTTGGTCTATGCGAAGAACGTAGACGCAAGTAAGCTAGAATCTCGCTCTCGTGAGTGCTACTTCATTGGGTATGTTAAAGATGGTATTGGATACCAACTTTATGACCCTGAGACCCAAAAGGTTTTTGTTTCTAGAGATGTGAAGTTTCTGGAGAATGATTTCCATAAAGGTCAAGACAACAATGAAGTAGAGGAATTCTTTGAATCCCCTGAGGATTCTGAACTTCCTAGACCAGAAACAGAAGAGATAAATAAAGATGAAACACCCATACCTCTTCGAAGGAGTTCGAGGGTGGTTGCACCACCTGAAAGGTATGGATTCCATGTGTCAGGTGAAACTGACATTGATCCTACTTCATTTGATGAAGCACTCGCGGATCAAGACATGGATAGATGGATGCTAGCAATGAAGTCAGAAATTGACTCCATGCATAAGAATGGTGTATGGACCCTAGAGGATCCACCTAAAGGGGTAAAACCCATTGGGTGTAAATGGATCTTCAAGAGAAAGAGGGGACCTGATGGGAAAGTAGAGACTTTCAAAGCACGGCTCGTGGCCAAGGGCTACACACAGAGAGAAGGCATCGACTACGATGAGACATTCTCTCCTGTGGCTATGCTTAAATCCATCCGGACATTGCTAGCTATAGCTGCATATCTTGACTACGACATCTGGCAGATGGACGTCAAGACGGCTTTCCTCAATGGATACCTCGAGGAGGATATCTACATGGAGCAGCCCAGGGCTTCATGACTGAGGATGGTAAAGTATGCAAGCTGAAGAAATCCATCTATGGGCTCAAGCAAGCTTCTCGTAGTTGGAACATCAGATTTGACGAAACCATAAAGAGTTATGATTTTGTGCAGAATCCTGATGAACCTTGTGTATACAAGAAGCTTAGTGGGAGCGCCGTTGTGTTCATCGTGCTTTATGTAGATGACATCCTTATCATTGGGAATGATACAGGGATGATGACCAGTGTAAAGATTTGGCTATCCCATACCTTTGAGATGAAAGATCTTGGAGAAGCCTCTTATATCTTAGGCCTGAAGCTGTTCAGAAACCGAGAAAAGAGGATTTTGGGATTGTCACAACATGGATACATTAAGAAGATTCTTGAACGATTCCGTATGGATAGTTCAAAGAAAGGATTCCTACCCTTAAGACATGGTATCCACCTGTCTAGAGGAATGGCTCCTCAAAGTGTTGAGGAAAAGAAGGCCATGGCTGGATGTCCTTATGCATCAGCCGTAGGAAGCTTAATGTATGCCATGATGTGTACTAGGCCAGATATCTGCCATGCAGTGGGAGTGGTAAGTCGTTACCAATCCTGCTATGGAGAACAACACTGGAATGCAGTAAAGAACATATTCAAATATCTAAGACGGACGCAAGATTACATCTTGGTCTATGGAGATGGTGATCTCCAAGTCTTGGGATATACAGATTCTGACTTCCAATCGGATGTAGATGATCGAAAGTCGACATCGGGGTTCGTGTTCTTGTTGAATGGTGGTGTTGTGAGCTGGAGAAGCAAGAAGCAGGACACTACTGCAGATTCAACAACGGAAGCCGAATACATTGCCGCATTGGATGTTGCGAAGGAGGCGGTGTGGTTGCGCAAGTTCGTGCTGGAGCTTGGCGTAGTTTCCTCTGATACTCCCATCCCGTTACTCTGCGATAACACGGGAGCCATAGCCCAGGCAAAGGAACCCAGATGGCATCAAAAGAGCAAGCACGTGGAAAGGAAATACCACATCATTCGGGAGATACAAAAGCGTGGTGACATCATCATCACCAAGGTGGCCTCTGCCGACAACGTTGCTGATCCTCTTACCAAACCTCTGACACAGAAGGTTTTCGACCAGCATGTAATGAGTATGGGTTTAAAGATTGTACCTGAATGGTTCTGAGGGCTAGTGGGAGATTGTTAGCAATGTGAGCCCCGGGCGAACCATTTCTACAATAAATGTTATTGTAATAAATAAATTATCAATAAAAGTTATTGTTTATTTTTCACTCCCCTTCTGAGATTAATGAATGAATGCACTATAGGGTCCCTCTGTACAATAAGGGTTATGTACCATGGCCAACTTAATGATTATACAGCTGTTGATTCATTGGATGGATCATAGAGGTTGATGCTTGGATGAATATCTAAGGAGTTAGATAGAGGACTCATCAAGCATCATCAAATGATCATTAAGTGATGATCTCCAGTCTGAGTGGGAGATGGCAATCCTATCTCATATGACTGATATCTGACTGACCTCTTGATGCAGGTCCTCTGCATGGGAATAATGATTCAGAGGTGTCAGGTTAGTTAAGTCAATGGGTTGACTTGACGAGATCGAGATAACCAAAGACCTACGTTGAATACTGTCACAACATAGGCATGCATCCTCTGACTAGAGACAGATGTATTGCTATATGTCTGAGTATGAACATTTGGCAGACCAATAGGTTGATGACCTAATCAAGGTCTATATACCGGCGAGCTGGTGTGCATGTAAGGACATATGAGTAATACGATCTCTCGAAGGGATCATACAGGTTCACTTATGAACCGGGAGACATGAGCTCACTCATGAGGTATTGGGACTGAACAAATTCCATGCATGGTCGTCATGCTTTGGAAGCATGACATGAATTTGAAGGTAAGATATATGCTTTGTGAAAGCATATGATCTATACCAAATCCCGATGACCAAGATTGAGAAACTTAATGATCTAACCCTGAAGATGACAGTGTAAAAGTGATCTTTATCTTCGGGATGATCATGAGTCTTCCAGTATGTAGGATGTGCAGGTATTAGGAATACCTGAAGGGTGATTTGATCATATACGATTGTATAACCATGACGCTTCCATTCCGAGGGAGTGATGAAACAGGATTGGATTTTAGTGACTCCTCTCATTAGAGAAGTGACCTAATCTTAGTCCATGAACTGGACATTGATCTGAATAAGATTCAGATGCAATGAGAAGATTAAGTCTACGGTCTTGATTTGATCAAGCATCAGTGGGAGGTCCATAGGATCTGGATTTGAGATACGATCTCAACATCCAAGTCACTATACGTGGAACAATACAATCGCCCTGTCCTTATCTCCAAGTATCTGAGGAGAAATAGCATTGTTCTTAAATGGTTTAAGAACAATTCCATAAGATCTAAGCAAAGAGAAGTTGATAATTAAAAGTGTTTTAATTATCATGATGTATGAGAAATTATCCAATATGATTAAATGTGATTTAATTAGTTTGGATAAGAATAATGTGGATAGAGATATCCAAATTATTCATGATATATTATAAATGTGATTTATAATGTATTAGAGAGAGTTACTTATAATTTATATGTGTTGATTAATTATGATGTGTATTGGATACACATTGTATGAATTACATGTTGTTTTGGGTTGTGAATATGATTCACAATTTTTCCATGGCAAGATTGCATTTTTCTCAAAGATAATTGTGAATTATTTTTTTGAGAAATAAAACCCAAATTATTTTGTTGCAAATAAATAAGAGAGATTACATGGAGATTGCAATCTCCATGCAATCCAAGGTGGACGGCACACCACTCCTAATTGGAGTGGGTGTGCGCCTACATGGAAGGCACATGGAGATGAAATCTCCATGTGTCTTCTCTCCTTATTTGTTGGGTTAATTTAGGAGCAAATTATATTTGATTTTGTCAAATATATTTTGACCTAAATTTGTTGCTTTTGACAACAACAATCTCAGCCATTGGATGAACATAAATCAATCTCATCCATTGATTTTATGTGTCCCCATGGATTGAGATCCATGGATCCCAAAACCCTATAAATAGAGAGGCATACTTGGCTCTCTCTTTATACACATGCTATTGTAGCACAAACTCTCTCCCTCTTTCTCATATACAAGACAGCCCTTCTCTCCCTCTCTTCTTGGTGGCCGTCCACCTTGGTGGAGAGAAACGTCGACGCCCGCGCCATCGTGCTGCCGCTTCGACTCTCTGCGGTTCTTTGTCTTCTTGGAGTGCTTCACTCACGAAGGAGACGTTTGATCTCGTGCGACGAGATCAGGAGCAACCGTGCTTGGATCAACTTGGATTGCGAGGACACCGCGACTCATCTCCGCGCTCGCAAGCCGTTACTCCGACGATCGGACTTGAGACAGGAGGTCTCTTTTCGTAGAGACTCGATCAACCACGCTTCAAGAGGTATTGCATTATACTTGATGTGGTTATAGATGAAACGATTTGAGAATGGTTCTCGGATCATGTGGTTTCATCGGTTTAAAAATTTTAAAATTCCGCTGCTCCGAACAACTAGTACGACTAGTCGTTCTTCGTCGTATTCGATACGACGATCACGCTTCCGTGATGCGCTTGAGGATTTCCCCACATCCTTCACCTTCTTCTTGTTGACTCAGCCTTGTGATCTGGGTCGCAACGAACCTTTGATTATTTTATCTCCTTACCCAAGTCGCTTGGTGCGTCATTAGAATGGCTTCGTTGTCAGGGAGCACAGCTTAGTAATCGATTTTCAAATTTTTACCGATTTTTATTTTCTAATTGATATAATTATTTTCTGATACACTCTTTGTTTCATTTTTTGTACGAGGAGCTGCCCGAGGATGCTCCGTCTTTCCGTTGGAGTACTGCATCAATGGAGGAGCAGGAGAGGAGAAGGAATTAGTTATAGCATATAGAGTAGCTAGTTTTCTTTTAGCAGAAACTTGTTTATTGTAATATTTAGACACTTGGACTCTTTGGACACTTGAACTTTGGGTCTATTTCGTTGAGCATCGATGTACTAGGGGGACCTCACCAGGTTTTTCATGGTTTTGTTTTGATTGTGTTTTCTTTCTATTTTATTCTTGATGTTTTGGCCCCTAGACTTAGGATATTTTATTGATTGTGATGTAATTAGCTAAGGCACAACCCCTAATTGCTTACATATGACTATAGCTTGTAATTGGATCTTGCTAATAATTAATAAGAAAAAGTTGGTTTAATTGGATTTGAGACCACGTGCTACGAGGAGTCACATACGATGCTAGCAGGACCCATTGTGGCGAGCACCGAGTGGCTCCCAAGATCGGACTCCGGACTCAATTTGATTAGCTAGCTATTGTGCTTCACGATGATTAGAAATTGCTCATCTAAGTCTTATTTCTCCATGCATCATATATTTAATGTATTTCCAGTCTCTTAATTTAAGCACGGTTCACCCTGCATGTAGAGTGTTGGCGACAGGTACGCTTCTCTATCTTTGCATGCATCATAGTGTTTTATCGCACATCAACTATGTTGACTTCCTCCCCTCGTTTTTGGACTCAAAATAACCAAAGGAAATCGAAAAATTCATTAATCGTTGTTTGTATCGTTAAAAATACCTAAAATAGTTAAATCAATAAAATTGGGACTGCTGATGAAAACTTGACCCTAAAACCCACCTCACTTAAAAATCATTATTTTGGGGAGAGTCACCCCCTCATTGATTGTTTTGCTTGTAGCGAGAGAGTGACCTGTGACCTACACACTAGGTTAGAGCCATACCTAAACTTCTTTCAGACTATTAGTCTTGTGGTTAGTTGTTCTCCAGTGAGGACTTCTTCAGGTCACCGGTAAACGGTCTGGGGACTTCA